>JAOCZM010000184.1:227500-827500 GCA_026122235.1 Vinca minor
GAAATTTCTTCTAACCATTGTGGGTTGCTCCAAGCATTTTTATTTAAATTAGACTACATCACACTAGAATTGAAAAGCTTTGGCTAAGCCACGAATACCTGGTCGTGATCCGGACGAAAAAATTCTTCACCAGCAAAACTCTTGCTATTGACTTGTCTGTCTTCATTCAAAAGAAGGCGCAAGCCCTATTTTGATACATAAGTATGCCCAACAAACGAAAACTTCTTGTATGGCTGATGTCTAATGTACTTTTTGGACTGTTTAAGTCCCGCACGTACCACTTTACTCAGTCTCTCTGCTTCGTTATGCGAAACTGTCTTGGTGCTTTCTTTTTTAATCGTCTTACGCCATATGTACTGAGATTGTTCGGCAGAGATGGTAAAAAATCTACAAGAAAAAGGTCTTTATGGAATAAGAATTCATAGATCCTAGCTATAGAGGAGCCCCCTTAGAAAACATACTTTTTTCACTAGGTTGTTCGGTCTTTTCTTACCTTGAATAAAGTCTTTATTGGGAAAGGCATGTACACTGGATCGTAGGCAGCAATGGCCGACCAGTAGATAGTTGATCTTTTGGGCATTAGGATTATTAAGTGATAGACTGAAGATCTTGCTTGCCAAAGTGGAATCGATTCGATCATTCAAGTTGGATAGCATTTATCTAGGCTAGGATCCGACCTACGTTAACAGCTTTTCTTCTCTTATTCAATTTAGATTTAATAGCAAACTATGGTTAATTCTGATTGTCATTTCTATTTCTATTTAAGGACACTAGAGCATCTCAATAGAACTTGTTCTGATCACTCGCCTATGTTGATTAGAATTCAGACTCTTTCTGATTCTGTTGGTAGGGGCTTTCGTTTTCAGCACATGTGGACTTATAAGGCTGGTTTTATGGATTTGGTTAACGATACTTGGGAGAATGCAGTTCCAAGTGGGAATGGAATGCAGATACTTTCTTTCAAAGTCAAGGCGCTTAAAGTTGCTTTGCGCAGGTGGAACAATGATACTTAAGGGAATCTTCATACTAACCTTTCTGTTGCTAAGGCTGAGGTTGATCGTTGTGAGGCGGAGTATGAACAGCTTCATGCTGGAGTATAAGTCAGGTACGACCAACAAGGTAGCGGATTACCTTAGTCGGAAACCAGAATTGGCAACCACCATGTGTCAAGTGAGAGCATTGTCTGGGAGTGAAGTGACAACGAGTATTAGGCCTTTGATTCGGGAGTTATTACAGGAAAACCCTACGGCACAACAGTTGATCGGCCTAGTTGAGCAAGGGAAAAGTCGAAGGTTCCGGATGGACGACGGTCTCCCATTGACACGAGGAAAAGGAAATCGTCTCTACGTGCCCAAGAGTGGAGACTTACGGAGGGTGGTCATTCGAGAATGTCATAGTACCTATGGGGCTGGCCATCCAGGGGAAGACCGCACTACTGCCTTAGTGCAAGAGGGCTATTATTGACCCCAGATGCGAGATGATATTGCTGATTTTGTGAAGACGTGCCTTATATGCCAGCAAGATAAGGCCGATCCTTTGAAGAAAGGTGGAGTACTTTCTTACTTACTTGGCTTTGGATTGTTCTGCTCCAAGGCATATAGCTCCATCTTGATTTAACCTTCCTATAGAGATCTTTTTTTATATGTGGGTGAGATTAGATTGACAGGAAGTCTTTCTACTTTATTCTCCGACAGTCTTTCGGAAAAACAAATGCCATGAAGGACTTAGGAAAGATTTTATTGGTATTCACGCTCATCGGACTGAAGTTGGTCTTCACTTATCTCAGCAGAAGTCTAGTATTATAGTAGTATAAAGTATGGAAAGCGCGGCGTAGGTATCAATTCGTATATGGAAATACGTCTTGTAAACGGGCGTTCTATCTCAAGAAAGGTACCAATGGAAGCAGGTCCTCTATCAACATTGCCTTCCAACCCCCTACCATTCACTGAAGACCAGAAGACCGAGAGTCTGGACTTATGCCCGGACCAGTTTTAAGTTCCATGCCCTGCTCCTCTGCAGCATTTTCAATCGATGCCTACCTCTGGGCAGGAGGTGCCCTAATTTCCTTCGTTAACTACCTGAACTACGTCCGCCCTTTGCTACCTTTCAAAGATCCAAGACAAATATGAACCCGAGCTCCTTCTTGTCAACTATTCAAGTGATCCAATAATCAACATCCAAGGTCCCATGACAAGAGCTAGAAGCAAGGTTGTCACAAATTTGACTCGGAACGGAAGGGGTCTAAAAAATTGTAAACATGAGGATCGTAGCACGGATCGGAACATCCGACAAAACTATTAAAATAATATTTCATGATAAATTTATGTCAATAAGACATCATTTTATATGCAATTGAGCAATATATATATATATATATATATATATATATATATATATATATATATATATATATATATATATATATATATATATATATATATATATAACAATACTTCAATGGGAAAAAATTTAATAAGGTCTTTTGCTCCAACAAATTTCATAACAACAAGTCTATCTTTCTAATGTTCTAATATAGCAAACCATTTAACGCGTTATTATTATCCTCCATTTAATCTCCACCTCCACTCACATCGATGATGAGCAATGAAGCTGTGAGTCTGAGACTTGAGAGAGTTGAGATGTTGGCTTCAATACAAGTGGATGTTTTTTTATTTGAGATAACCCGTTAACGATCAGTTGAAAAGAGGCAAGATTGAATTCACAACGAAATGCAACTCATGCAGTTAGACGCTTCACTTCCAACCGGTAGGTCGGGAGTTCGAGTCATGCTGGCGGGGAAGTGGGGAACCACTATTAATCCTCCTTTAAAAAAAAGAAGGCAAGATTGAATCGCACTAGATTGTGCGATTCTACGATTTTACGATCTAGATCGACGATCCTCTACGATTCAATCCTCCAGCGATTTTTAGTACGATTTAACTCGATTTATACTTTAGGAACGTAGAATCGTACGATTTTAAGATCCAACTCGCGATTTTGACAACCATGGTTAGAAGAGAAAGGATGAACCAAGCTTTATCTACATTAATCCGAGAGGTTCAAGCCAAGGAAGAAGCAAGGTTACATTTGGAAGATCAAAGACAAGTCCATCTCATAACTTTGAAGCTAGGAGCAAACGGCTCAAACATACAAACTGGCTAAGTGCATTTTAGGCAATTTGTACATTAAAGTCTATCTTAGACTTTAATTACTTTTCAACTTTATGTTTTATTATTTCCTTTTAGTTTAGCCGAGATAATAAAGGACATGTGGTCCAAATAGTTATTTTATTCTTTAGAAAGTATTAGTTTTAGGTAGTTTACTTTACTTGTAATTTCTTTAGTTTCTAGTCCGAATAGGACTTAGTTTTATAGGGGTTCTAGCCGAAATCCTCCTCTGTATAAAGAGAGGTTTCAGCCACAATGTACTTAGATTTGATATAATATAATTTTGAGGTTTTTTCCTTTGTTACTTTGTGAATTGAATTTATTTTTAGATCTTCCTTTCGTTGTTACTAATCAACAAGCTAGTTCCCTTATTGTGGTGTTTCATCATCCATCTAGTGTTCTTCTACCTAGGTAGTCAAGTGCTTATTTCTTCTTGAAGGTCTAGTGTGTCGAATCCTTTGAAAGTGCTTTGGTATAGTAGTCAAGTGCTTATCGCTACTTGGAGGTTATAATAAGGCATCCCCGAGAACTATCTTCAAGAAGAGAAAGATCCTAACTTTAATTCCTTGTGTCGAATCTTGATAACTCAAATTGTCAAGGTTCTTCATCATCCCCTCTAAAGATTCCCTCCTCTCTATTTTCTTTATATACACACTAATGTATACCACCTTCGACAGGTAAACCGGAACCATGAAAAGCAGAGTGAACATATCACATCCTACTGCCGAGGCGCTTGCTGGAATAGCCTTTTTCTTCATTGCTAGGATCAATGGCTTCAATCAACTAAAAGGAGGACGAACCTTGACCAAGAGTTTCTCTTCTTTCAACACGGGAAATCACACATGAGGAAGACCTTTTTTGTCGCCTACATATAGATATAATAGTGTTATAAAAGTCCTAACCTATAGCAAGATTAGTGCTAAGCGAATACCTGCATTGATTCACTTCAGCAGGCACGGAGTCCTGATGACATGACTGAAGCAAGCGAAGCGTGGGGCTTCGTTCCCCGAATCAGTTAATCAGTCAAGTCAGTTAGTAAGGAAGATCCCCTAAGAGAAAGATTCCTTTTATCTTTCTACCTTTGCTCAGTATGGTACGGTACTGCTTCTTCGGTGCGCGAGGATTCTAACATTTATTTCATTTCTATCGCTTTAAGAGGGAGCTTCTTATCGAGACTTATTAAAGGCAGTAGTACCAACAAAGTGAACTCTCCTTCCAAGCCTTCTACTGTACTCTTTAGCATTAGCAATCTAGCTTCCATTGAGAGAGAAGAGTTCATCCGAAAAGTCTACGACTACCTCAAGTCGGTTATCCGTATCGGTGAAATGACTCTATCCTTAACACATATGCTTCGGTAGAGTTTCCCAACGAAATAGGCTAGCGCAGATCCCTTCGGGTCGGATGCTTCACTACTTTGACTTTCTACTTATGAAAACTCCCGACCATCTACAGTGTAACCGTTAGGTGAAAACAAAGACAGACAAAAAAGTAAATTCGTGGTAACCCGTAAGGGGGTTGTTCATTTGCGGGTTTCAATTGGATAGCATATTGACCCCTATCTTATACCTCTGGGCTGGGTGCTTCCTTCCAATGAAAGTGTTAGTTTTCCAAATACTCCTCATCAAGATAGTGATCAACCAGATACTATAAAAACAACCAGGTAGTGGGAGAGCTAAAAGCGGGATAGTTCAACCACTACTCTTATTCCTACCAACTAATTCCGACTTTGAATTGCGTATATAAAGTAAAGAGCATAGAACGAAGGCTTACGCATTGCAGCCACAACATTACTTGGCAAACTAGTATAGATTCTGGTAACTTCGGATCCCCTAGTTGAAGACTATCGCTAAAAAAGAAAACCATTTAAAAAAAATGTATATGATGGATCCATTACGAATGTCCAGAAGACAATCACTCTGGTTTCACTGATCAAGCAAGCAAGGCGGTTATTTCGCGGACCTTTCTGTTCCTAGTGAAAGTTTAGGACTCGACTGTAAAGTCGAGTGACTTCGTACCTTTTGGACTTAAGCTGGGATTTGGTATTTCGAAGGCCCCATGCCTGGACTAAGAAATCCTTACCGGTCTATCCACCTAACAGGTACACACACGGTATAACTACCAAGAATTGGCACTTGGTACTCAAGACCCTTTAAAGCCAGCCAGTCATAAACCTCCCACATGAGGCCAAATCTGACCAATGTTGGATCGGTCGTATCTGACTTCCATGATCGATTCACAACTGGCGACTCAAAGAAAGATTGGATGGATACGCCTGGCGACCATGCCGAAGCAGCGGAAACGAGGCAATAGATAGCCGATCAAAAATTCTCGTAAGTGATGCTCGAAATCACTGATGTACGGAAGTAGACTAGAATCTCGGAACCAAGCTCAAGGCGGCACGTTCCGGTACTGCCCATACAATCTTGTCCAGTAAGCTGCTAGAAAGATCAAGTGCAATTGATTGGTAGAGACAATACCTTAAATTGCTGATCGGGGACCTTCAGACCATATCTGATCATCTTGCTCGGGCTTAGAAGACGGTTAAAGAATATATGACTGGTTGATCCGAAGATGGTCAGTCCTAAACCGGTAAGTCATCATCCAAGTCTTGGGAGTTGGAAGAGGCGAAAAAGGCAAGGCACTAGGATCGGATGAAGGACTGGTCCAAGAGGGAAACTAGCATGGTATCCCATATCCATATGAAGGATACCCGGAATTCTGAGTGGATGTATGATTCTAGGCGAAAGCCAGTCATTAAAAGAAAAAAAGCACATCAGTACAAGAAGGCGGGCATTGATCCTGAAAGTGGGGAAGCCAAAGAAGGGTTAAAAAGACTGAATTTAGTGTTTTATTCCTTTCCTTTAGGACAGACAGTAACCTTCATAACTCTTAAGCCATTGTGAATGAGGAGCTGACCTAAGGCTGGGAATTGAACTGACTGAATGTCCGATGTAAGAGAGGTAACTTCATGCGTAGAAGCTCTTGAAGTAGACAGTCTTGGTGTTATATCAATAAGCGCTGTTCTTGGTCAACTATAAGAATGAAATGCTCGTACACAAGCCAAGGGATGAACTTCATTCTGGTGTCATAGAATAAGGGCTCTCATCAAAAAATGATATTCCCACAGAGCGGTAACTAAAACAAGGAAGAGCTCTTAGCTTGTCGGCGTAACGAAAGAACTATCGGATGGTAGGCCTTAACTAACTTCTTTCCATACTTAGAGAAGGTGAAGCTGCTTTCACAAGAATTAGCCCAAAAAGGAGAAAAGAAAAAGTCTTTATTTAGTGACCCTAGAATCTATTTTTCTTTGGAGTTCCCAGTTCAAGGCCCCTCTCTTCACTAAGGATCATTTCCCTTTCGACGGGTATGAGCTTCTCTTCTAGGAGCCCTGCCTCCAACATCGCTTATTCTGCCTTGCCTCTATCTTTATCTAAGTCAATTTATTCTTAATTCTATTCATAAGACCTCCTATTTGAAATAGCAAAAGAAGAAGGAGAACTCCCAGCTCTGGAGCCGATTGAATTGATTCTTTTTAAGAGCTACCGACTCTTCTCCTCGCTCACTAAACTCCCCCAACCTAGTCTCAGGTCAAGAGAGTTGAGCGATGGCATACCTTGAGTCACTCGCTTCCATTAGGCGAACTTTCATCTGTTCTCTTTCCTGTTGATGCGGCATAAAGGCTCTTGTCGGAATAACCCTTGTTTTCAACTTTAGCTGCTTTCACCTCTTCTTAGACTACTCTACCTGTACCTGTTTCGAGAAGAAAGGATGCAGACAAGTTAAAGGAAGACAGGACAAATAGATCTCTCACTTACAGACATCTACAACCCCTACGCTGCAAGTAGGAGCCTAGCTTTGAAGAAGCAAGGGACTTTGCTTCCTAGCTTGAATCATAAAAGTCTGCTAGCATAACCGTCCGGGGCTTAGAAAAAGGATCCCTCCGCTAGAAAATAGTGCATTGAAGCCCCTGAAAGGGAGAAGGAGAGAGGAAGTCTACTCTTTTTCTGCCTGAGCGAATCCCCACCTGCAAACATAAAGAAAGCACTCCCCAAAAAAAAAGCCATTCAAGCAAACCACAATCCAAAGAGCAGGCCACAGAAGACCCATACTCCCCTGACATCCGAGCTACATTTTCAATCCACAAGCTCCAATCAGCAATCCAAGAGTGCTACCTTTGCAGAAAAGCCAAAAATCTGATGAATAGAAGGAAAGGAGATCAGAAAGATAGGTGAACGACTTGACTATAGTATAGGTCGGATGTTTTCGTGAGCAGTAAGCAGCAGATCTTCCCTTATTTTGGGAAAGCTGGTGGCCGCGTGTGAATTCTTTCAAGGCAAGGGGCGGCCTGATTTGACATTGTTCTTTACTCTGATCTGGTCGAGGTGGTTTTCGTTTACCAGCACGTAGGTGGTCTAAATTCCTATGACCCGAGTCTTTCTGGCCCCTGTGAACATCTTTTCTTAATGTATTAAAGAGGGCCTCTCTAACCGTGAAAAGTGGTGGGCGTCCACTAACGGCCATTCCTGGCTCAGCTCCGATAACGCAATTCCGGTAGGAGTCGGTAGTTGGGCACTGGATCCCTTCGGACCCGGCCTCTGATTTGCTCGTGGTGGTTTTTGTTTACCAACACGTAGGTGGTCTAAATTCATATGACCCGAGTCTTTCTGGCCCCTGTGAACATCTTTTCTTAATGTATTAAAGAGGGCCTCTCTAACCGTGAAAAATGGTGGGTGTCCACTAACAGCCATTTCTCAGCTCCGATAATGCAATTCCGGTAGGAGTCGGTAGTTGGGCACTGGATCCCTTCGGACCTGGAGAACGTGTGACGCTGGGTCGGGGTTTGGTGAACCAACTGGTCGCTCCTCTAGTTGAAGTATCGGGCCCCTTTTTCGTTGCCTAGGTTACACCTTCGGAATACCCCAGAAGGGAATTTTATCTACTCCCCCAATCTTCACTTTACGCCACGCCGACTCCCCTTTCGTCATAAGGCGTGGAATTAGACCAAGGGGAATCCCCATAGGAACTAGTCCCTTAGATTTCACACATAGGAGATCGAGACACAGCCCCAGGGCTATGGGGAAAGATGTAGATTGATCGCCCTGGATAGACAACTACATAGAGGGTCTTTACAAGTCTATATATTCTTTGATTCCGTTATGCCCGTAAGATCCATATCACAGCATATGAGGTATGAAAGTTTGACATCTAAGTGATACCCGATCCGATAGTTTACGATATATATATATATATATATATATATATATATATATATATATATATATATATATATATATATATATTTAACAAAAACACTGTAAAAAAAGATATTAATAGATATCGAAAGTTGTCCGGTCGTACCCAAACAATAATATTCCAGAGGGAAATGGACCTAAGATAAAATATTTTGAGTCGGCTTTTGTGGAAAATTCAGACATTTTTATGTTGCGATCACATAAAAACATAAACTTGGAGGCTCAATAGTCAAATACACTACAATTGAATCATAAGCCGAGATCATAAAGAGCATACTGCGAGTAGGAAGTGGAATTAATACAATGAATTCAAAAGCATCAAACCTCTCTTGTTCGGAAGAATCGAAACACATCGAAATGGTACCAGCCGTACTTAATAATAGAAGGATTTGGCAGAAATATGTAAAATTGTCCCTCCTAAAAAGATTATTCCAGAATAAATGGGCAATAGTTAGGAGAGGTGCGCCAGCGGCGAGCAGAAGCAAGGTTATTAGATACCTCAGGAAAGCCCGGCCAGAACCACACGTGCAAGTTTCCCCGCATGTGGCTCGTCCGTGATAACTTCTTCGGATTAGCGTAAACTAGCGGACCGATCACTAAGTGGGGATGCTCCCTCCAGCATGAGCGAACCCTTTTGGGACTTATTAAGAATGGGCATCACTATCGCAGCCAAGATCCCACCGGGGTTCTATTGTTCATGTCCACTTCCCAACAGCCTTAACGGCCTTGTCTTGGGGCGTCTTTGGCTTTACGAGAGAAAGCTCGCCGGAGAAAACACTTTTTCTCTTCCCGTCCCGCGTCATACTCCGGTACGTCCACAGAAGAGGAAATCAAAATGCATCTTGCTCAGTAGGCCTAGCTTGGAGTAAGAGTAAGGTAAGAAAAGTGGTTGCTAGAACCACCAGATTAAATGTAAGCGCAACTAAGCTAATATGCGCTGGATAAAGCCAGGCGTCGTAGGTAAACTATATTCGGCCCGAAGCCTTGATTCTCCATAATGAATAGGCTAGCTCTATCTCTCAATTGTCTATCCTGGTGCTCTCGAGAAGGTCCCTCCGTTCCTCGGCAACACCTCAAGGTGAATTTAGTTGTCTTGCATGAGACTCGGGATATACCCCACTCCATGGCATGACACCTTTCGCTCATCCATTCCGCCCGCCTATCCAGATGCGGCTCCGTTTCTCTTTATCATCTATCGCCCTTTATTTCTTCCTGGCTATTCAAACATGAAGATCGTCATATGTATGCTCGACTTCGGTTGCCGGTGCTATATGTAGGAGTAAATTATGGAAGGATCAGTCACCGGGTAAACAACCCTCATCTAAGAAGAATTGTGTTATGCCCCCGATCCCTATAGAGTGAAAGAGCGGCCTGGTGATCCCTAGGTTGCAGCACGTCCGGTCGTTAACTCCTCGCGCCGCTGCCGCCGTTTCTATGACCGACCGACGCCTCACCTGCAGAGGTACCTACATAGTGTAACGTCGGTCGCACATTCAACATAGCGTTCGGACTCATGTGCCTTCCAGAACCAGGGGTCTTCGAGCATGCTGCGTACGATTAGCCAGCCTTGCGGCGGCAAAAGGATTAGACGTCCCCCCATGCTACGGTTCCCTGCGGTCCAAACCTGGTGCCGCATTAGGTTAGGGAGCTGGACGATAATAGCTCCTCTGCATCCCAAAGCGCGCTGCCCTCCTAGGCGCGCAACACTAAGTAATCCAAGCCAACCCACATTACTGACTAACGGTGGATAATCATATTTCTTAGATGTACTAAATACAACTCCATGAATGAGCAAAATGAAGGTTGCATTAATGATAAAGATCTCTGGGGAAACCGCTAAAAAAAGATTGAACATGTGGGAGAGGATCCGAACGAATTCTGCTTTCATTTCCCCCGTATGGAGCACTGAGTTACTTACGTTACGGTCTTTAGCAGGCAGGCTGCACTAACGGCGGCTAGGAAGGCTCGCTAGACCAGCAGCCAGACCAAGAATGAATGTGTAATGAAGGTGATTCCACACCAGGCTCAATAAATAATTGAATGTAGAAAGGGGATCCTAAACAAAAAAGGAGTTTCATGACTCCGCGTATAAGGGGAGGTCGAATTCCAAACCTTTTCTCTCGAGTATACCCATTCCAAAAAATGGACGTCACTTGGGGACACATGTTTACTTTAGGAGAGCCAGCACCTTATGTGCTTAATCAACATACTTGTTGTTAAGGTGATCACGTAGGAAAATATATTTTTTAAAGGAGAAAAAGTTTGAGAGCCTAATTCACCCCCTCTTAGTTTCTCCGCTTCGGGTATTTCAGTTTGTGATTCGTACGGATCATAAATCCTTGAAACATTTGGATGGACAAAACAAGCTGAACAAGAGAAATGCTCGATGGGTTGAGTTCATTGAGACTTTTTCTTATGTCATCTAGCATAAACAAAGTAAGGGGAATGTGGTTGCTAATGCACTTTCTCGTAAGTATGCTTTAATCTGTACACTTGATTCTATTTTCCTTGGTTTTGAGTATATAAAAAACTTTATCATGATGACCAAGACTTTAGTGAAATCTATGGTGTTTGTGAAAAACATTATGAGGGCAAATTTTATCGACAAGAAGGTTTCTTGTTTAGAGAGAATCAATTGTGTTTGCCTAACTTTTCCATGAGAGATTTGTTAGTTCGAGAGTCACATAATAGAGTTTTTCTAGAAGTGGAATTCCTTATGGGAAAACAAGTGGGAGCCATGTGAAACTTAATGAAGTCCCGCAACTTGGTAAAATTCCAAGGAAACTTGGTGAAGTTCCATGCACAAGTGACCAGGTGGAATTGGAACAAGCTACACAAACTGTTGTGTAGCCAGTTCTAGAAACACAAGAATTGTGTAGGTCTAGTAGAGTTCGTAGATCACACGAATTTTTTTTTGGATTTTTCATAACATAACATGGAGATGTTATGTTTATTGATCACGATAAACCTACAACCTACAAACAAACATGCTTCTAGAAGCTGGAATCGACTTTTTGATGAAGCTATGCGCGAGTTCAATTTTATCAAGAACGTTGATGAACATTGTGTTTATAAAAGTTTAGTGGGAACTCGGTTGTATTCTTGGTTTTGTATGTAGATGAAATGCTACTCATAGGGAATGACATTCCAACCTTGGAATCTTTAAAGGTCTGGTTGGGACAATGTTTCTCTATGAAGGACTTAGGTGAAGCAAGCTTCATCTTAAGAGTCAAGATCTATAGAGATAGATCACGTAGACTTCTTGGCCTAAGTAAGCGTATATATATATATATATATACGAAGTGCTAAATCGGTTTAGCATGCAAGAGTCCAAAAACGAGCCTTTGTCCTATAGCACTTGGTACGGTTCTTTCAAGACAACAGTGCGCTAAGACACTGGATGAGAAAAAATGCATGAGTGTGAATTCATATGCTTCGGCAATTGGATCTATCATGTATGCCATGTTGTGTACTCGCCTAGATGTCTCGTATGCTTTGAGTATAACAAGCAGATACCAGTCTATATACGGTGAACGTCACTGGATAGCCGTCACGAACATCCTTAAGTACTTGCGAAGGACTAATGACACGTTCTTAATCTATGATGGGGAAGAGGAGCTCATTGTAAATGGTTACACTGATGCTAGTTTCGAAACCAATAAAGGCGAATTTAGATCGCAATCAGGATGTGTGTCTTGCCTAAACTACAACCAAAGCCGAGTATATAGCTGCTTCGAAGATTTGGATCCGAAAGTTCATTTGATGAACTTAGTGTGGTATACCAAGCATTTTGAATGTCGAATGCGCTTGATCTCCATTGTGAACGGAGCCATATATCAAAGAAAACACGGTCTCACCAAAGGTCCAAATATATACTGTGGCGATATCACCTGATTTGTGAGATCATTATTAGAGAAGATGTGAAGATTTGCAAAGTTCATATGGACGGTAACACGGCTACCCACCGACGAAGCCGCTGACACAGCAACATCATCATCATACTTGTAGCATAGGTATTAGATACCCAGAGAACTGGTCTAAGAGATAGTTATTATGTACAATATACACTAAAATGCAAGGTTGTTGTCTTTAGTGCAAGTGGGAGATTGTTGTATTATTTTCATGTGATGAAATATTAAAGGGCATGAATTCCATTATTATTGTTTTGAATACGGTTGTGCTTTTGTATTAAAACATATGATAAACGTCCTTAGATAGTTTTGTTATTGTTACATTGAACTATTCGAAAATGTCCCTAGTAAATCATTATTCTGGAATTTGAGGACAATAATAATGTGTGGAGACTGGTATGTGTTGTGATTAAATAGGTGATATTAAATCAAACACATGGGTACGTGATACTGGACAGACTCGACTATAAGAACACTTCATGGATAGTTATATGAATGTCAATAGTGTTCTTATGATGATTTTGTTTGTACCTAAATCCTTCGACTTGAGATCACACAAGATTTCCTGCTTGGCTAATGGTATGCTTTGATGGTGTCAAACGTCGTCTGTAACTAGATGGGCTATAAAGGCATTTGTTGGGTTTATTTATGAACCATGTAAGGATGAGGTGTGATAAATAGAGGATTTGTCCCTCATATATATAACAGGAGTGATATCTTGGGCCCCTTGCTTGATTGATACTAATTCATGGCCATAAACAAGTAAATTAATATGAGATATTAATGTCATTTGATTAGTCTACTTGGGAATTAAGAAACTGATTGATTAGACTATGAAAGTTTGACATACTCTGACTTTTTTTCAATCTAGATATCGAGGACAAAAGATTAGTACAAAATATCATATTTATGGTTACTTGAATCACCGAGACTATTTATGAATTGGGAGTAATGATGTGTTGCTAGATACCTCTGATTAAACTTGACAATTGTTGTCACGGCCAACATAGAAAATACCTAAAGGGTCGCACACTATAATCAACTGGATTGAGCTTGTTGGAGTTTACATTTGATATAAGTGCTCAATAAGATTGGGCAGGCTCAATTGGATTGGGCAAACCGACCCTGTTCGACCGGACCCGGTCGACCAAGAGCTGTCTCGGGTTGACCAAATAGTTTGTCAATTCGGTCGGCCGAGAACCCTTTCTCCGGTCGACCGGACTAGTTAGAACAGGTAAAAATCGACACATCTACATGTGTGAGGGAGCGTGTGTGTGTGTGTGTGTGTGCAATGTGTGAGTGCTTGTTGTAGGAGAGAAATAAGGGGAGAGTGAGTGTTAGTGGGTAATTCTACTAACACCACATTTGATGAAGAATTGTTCTTCATTATTATTTTCTCTCATTATTGATTATTCTCTCTAGCTCTCAATAACATTCCTAACCGAAATTTCGAGAAGAAAATTCTCTGAATTTTGTCTCTCTTATACACACTCTCAAGAACAATCAAAAGAGAAGAAAATACGATTTTCTTATCTTTTTTATTTTCGATTTCCATTTGTTTCCTATACTTTGTACATTCCAGAGAAAGGTGTTTCTACTCTTCGAAGCTCTTTGGACTAACATCTAAGAAGCGAAGAACAAGTCCAGAGGTTGGTGTGTGGATACCGGTAGAGACGGGAGTCTGGAGGCTGTCGTTGGTGTTTGTAAGTAGCAAAATCGAGCAACATCGATTAGATCGATAAAGGTATACTTCCTAACACAAGGTATTGGTACTTTTTCATGAGTAGATCCTTTAAAGGTATAAGCCCTAAGGGCTAAAAGTCTCTATTTTGATGAATGACAAACAATTTATGCGATTAATTGGTATACTTATGAATGTGATAGGTTACAACCAAAGTATCAAGTCTATAAAGAAATCATAAACTCATCAAAGGGAAACTCTACTTATTGAAGATCATATTGATGCCTACATGAAGGACTTGAAGACTTTGGCTATCATATTGGGGAGATTTGTTATTTCATTTTTTGTAAACTCCCCTAGGAAGGCTCAAATCAAATTGTTCATAAATTGTCATGCACACTTAAATGTTTTCATTATAAAATACTTTTGAAAAGATCTTTTAAAATAGCCAAAGGATTTTACAAAATTACATGAGTAAAAGGTAGCAATTGATTTAGGACTAAAAACCATTTATTCTCTTCATCTCGGTCGACCGAAGTTTACTTCGGCTGATCGGTAGCAGGGTGGTCGACTGAGTTTCAAAAAGATTGACTGAAGTGTGTCACATCACTCAGTCACTTCAAATGGTTCACAATACTCAACGGCTATTTTGATAAGGTCGACCTCAAAACACTTCGGTCGACCTAGATATGAACATCGGTCGACTGGGATTTTGTTAGGTCTACCGATATCTAGATAGATCCTTTTTGAAATTATCCTTGAAGTATTTTGGTCGACCAGGAGAGGTGTCTGGTCGACCGAAATATCGATTTTCTGGCAATTTTATATCCGTTGGAGCAGTCTTTTCAAACAAATTTTACTCCCCTATTTAAACCCCTTGGCTGAGTTTTTGCTGACCAATTATTCTATCTTAAGCAAAAAGTTTACTCTCAATTAAACCTTCATCTATTACTCATTGCTATCAATTTCATGTGCCAATCAATTTGAACAAAATCAATTGAGCCTTAGAATTTTATTGTGCTTTAATATTTGTAACTTATCCATCACTTTTAAAGTGATACTTTGGTTATTTCCTCATCCCCTCTCATTAGTTTAGATTAGTTCTTAGTAAGCTAGGAAGTACTTCTTTGTGAGATGAGTTGAACTCTTTGTGAGTTAAATTCTTTGTGAGCTTGGTGTGTGTGGTTCTAGTAAAAATCTTTGTGAGTTATCCACTCTTGTAAAAGTTGATCCCACCTTGCATTTGTTGTAAAGGGAGCTTCATAGTGAAGTATTGAAATTCTTGGGGTGCTTCTCAAGGTAGTGGCGTAGATTCGTTGTGAATCGAACCACTCTAAATCTTGTGTCATGATTTCTCTAGTTTTACAAGCTTTAGTCTTTTAGTCTTTTGCATATTATTCTACTTATTTGTAAGAAAGTTTTTAAATATTCAAAAACCCCATTCACCCCACCCCCACTCTAGTGCTTTTCAAAAGTAACGTAATCCCACGCTATTTTATTCCGCTGCGTTTTGTGGATTACGAATTTTTTCTATCATTAATTGTGGGAAAGCTAAGTCGAAGGTACAACCAGATGGTCTTTACACGCCTCTACAAATTCCTGGTTCACCTTGGATTTATATTTTGATGAACTTTGATTTGGATTTGCCTAGGAGTAGGCGTGGAAGAGATTATATTTTTGAGATGGTAGATCGTTTTTTCTAAAATGACTCATTTTATACCTTGTCATAAAACTGATGATGCCACTAATCTTGCAGATTTGTTCTTTAGGGAGATTGTAAGGTTGCATGGAATGCCTAGGACAATCATATCATATGGGGATGCTAAGTTCTTGAGCTATTTTGGAAGACATTATGGGGTAAACTAGGATAGAAACTATTGTTTTCTACTATTTGTCATTGATGAAGAACCGTAAGGTACTAAGTACCAAAAGGTTCGACAGCGTAAGTTGTGCCAGATCTTTCTCTAATTCTCGAACTAGTTTCTAGGGAATATAATCAACGCAACGCTAAGGAAGGCTAATTATCAATGGAGGCTGAAACACCACAACAAGAGAAACTAAACTTGTTGATACAGTAACTCAAAGAATGAATGAAATTCTACATAGAAGTTCAGACACGAGAAGCTAAGGAATAGCCTTACCAAAATATCAATATATCTAACGTAAATATTATGTTGGCCGAACCCTCTATTAAATAGAGTAACAATTCGGTTACAAGCAACAATAAGTAAGAGTCCTTGAAGAATTAGAACTCTTGAACAACACATCTTGCTATCAAGTAAAACACTTAAACAAGAAGAGTCCTAGTAGATGTGGGACTCTAAACAACTAGATAACCAACTATGGACAACATGTCCTTTATTATAGCTACTACTTGCTATACGCATATAAATACTCTAAATAAAGTAAATAACAAAGATGGGAAATAATTAAAGTCTAGCATAGACTTTAATTGTACAAAGACTAAAATGCCCTTTAATTTCGTCCAATTTCATCCCAATTCTGGACAGCTTGTTCGGCCAACTCGTACGACGATTTCGGATATTAAGGAGGAAGAGTATGATCTCATGATCTCATAAAAGTTGTAGATCTGCCTCTTTGTTGGAGTACATTTAATCTAAGGTGCGCCAATTCGATTGGGCCGGGATTGGATTGGGCCCTTAATCGGGTTGGGCCGACCAATATGATTGGGCCGACCGACCCGTTTTGGACCGGCCTTATGGCTGGAAAATTGGACACATATTTTCAGCTCATATGTCTCTTATCTAGAGGTTAAAGGAGTGGAGAAAGTGGAGGAGTGGTTTCCTCCATGATCTCCCACTTTCCCCTTTATCTCTCCCCACTCTCTCTTGATAGACTAAGGGAAAAATACTGATTTTTCCCATTGATTCTAATCAGTTTTTCTCCAGCTTTTGAAGCTTAGAGAGAAGAGAAAAAGTGAGTTTTAGAGAGAAAAGAAAAGATAGATTTCTAGACTTGTTTTCTAGCTTTTTGCTAATAGGAAAGAAGTTAGAAATCCCTCGTATCTTATTCTTCCGATAAGGTCTGAAATACATACTCCATTGAAGAGTGTCTTCAAAGCTTCTACAAGGCGTTGGCTAGCACCAAGCGAGTAGAAGACCATCCCCCGAAGATCGAGTGGATACTCGGGAGAGACGGAGCTCGCATTGTGGTGTTCCGTTCGTGACAACATACCGCTGAAAGCGTTTCAGCCATTCTAGCATCAATATAAGGTAAAACACTATCCCATAGTCGTAGGTTCTTACTCGTGGAAGATCCTGGTAGAGGCGGGTCAAGTTTTATTCCGCTGCGCATTTATGTGTGACCCGATTATTCCTCTAACAGTGGTAGCAGAGCCACTCACGAGTACCCTATAGACTTTAAGTGTTATAGTGTTTGAATATAGATTATGAATCTATGTTATGCATGCCTTAGGATTGCTAGAAATGTAGTAAATCATGTATGACATGCTTTTCCAGCTTTATGTATGTATATCTGTTGAGAATTTCCAGTTTTGAAGTCATTCAAAAGCTGGAAAAACTCTCAGTTTCTAGCACTTCGGTCGACCGGGACTCAGTTTCGGTCGACCGAGGCAAGACAGTAGCTAAATGGTATTAGGTTCGGATCAACCGAGAGGGTGTTCGGTCGAACCGAGTTGGTCTTCGGTCGACCGAAGTACCTGGTTGGTCAACCACTCTCAGTACTTTTTCGGTCGACCGAGCTTGCTGGCCGGTCAACCGAACTGATCAGTATATGAAATGTTCTGTTTGCTGGTTGCTCATTATTTTTCATAAATTGTTATGTTAATTGAGCATGATGCATAGTAGTCGCCATTACCCTGTTGGTTTTATTTTATAATACGATCTGCGTATCGTGCCTATTTTATCATTCAAAAGTTGTAATTTTAATCTCATTAAATCCCCTCGAATGTAACTCGTGGTTTCCTTATAAATTTTGTAATTCTAGATTAGGAGAAGGTACAGCTGAGATGATGAAGATTTGGAGGCAACCAAATGAAGGTCAAGACGGTGTAGAATAGATGTTTTTCATTTTACACCCTTAGATTGACTTCACGGTTTTTCCATTGGCTTGGAAAAACCGAATAGGATATGGCGATTACTATTGCATTTTATTTTATGTATTGGATGCATAAGTATATAAGCATAAACTGTTTTATTTATGCTTTTTTGGTGAGATTGTTAAAAACGAAATCCCTCATTTAAAATATTAATTAGTGCCTTCCTAAGTTTGGCCCTCGTCAAGGCCTAGATCGACATTAGTATGGGACATGCCAAAGCTGTGCATACGTGTCTATCCGGGTGAGGCGCGAAGGATAAGTTGTGATATCCGCCGGCTAAAACTTAGGGTCCTAGTTAACTAGATTATCTCAATAGATGGATTGAGGATCTAGAGGCAAAAGAGTTGAGAAAAGTGTATAATGATACGCTTGAATAAATGCTATTCACTCAACTAACCAAGAATTACATAATTTGATGTAATTGGCAAACGTTGCCTACCTAAATAACTAAGTTTTGGGCGATCAGCCAAAGCTGACTCAGAACGAGGTGAAATATGGATCTTGGCCCGCTAGAAAGTTAACGAACTTTCCGAGTTGATATTAAGGGTTATTCACTCGAAGAAAATAGTGGGAGAAATCATTAAAAAGATAAAGACCTAATAATGATTTTAAATCGGTACTTACTTTGCATATATTTTTGTTGTAGAAAATGGCAAATTCAAACCAAACACTATCACTGCGTTCTGTCCTTGAGAAGGACAAATTAGAGGGAGTTAACTTCCTCGACTGGTTCAGGAACTTGAGAATCGTTCTCAAGCATGAAAGAAAGCTGTATGTCCTGGAACAGCCTATTCCTATTATACCAGAGGCTCGTGCTAGTGCCGCTGAAAGGACTGCTTATCAGAAGCATGTTAGTGATGCTTTAGATGTGTCTAGCCTCATGCTTGTCACCATGAACTCTGAGCTTCAGAAGCAACATGAGGACATGGGGGCTTATGAGATCGCTGGCTCACCCGAAGCAACTATATCGAGGGGCAAGCATGCCGGAGAGATTCGATGTATCGAAATCTCTCTTTCAGGCAAAAATGTCCGAGGAATGCAGTAGGAACTCACGTTCTTAAGATGATAGGTTATGTTCGGAACCTTGAAAAAGCTGGGATTTCCTTTGGGACAAGAGTCGTCAACCGATTTGATCTTGCAATCGTTGCTCGAGTCATTCGATCAATTCATTCGAATTATCACATGAATGAAATTGACAAGCCATTGCCTGAGTTGTTGAATATGCTAAGGACTTCCGAGAAGGAAATAGGCAAGTCCAAGCCCAACACCATACTGATGGTGCAAAAGGGCAAAGGTAAAGGTTTTGTGAAATCCAAAGGCAAACCGAATGGTAAGCCCAAGGGCAAGCAAACCACTTTCAACAATGCACTGAAACCTAAGGGTGGTGTAGCCAAGGACTCTATCTGTCATCATTGTGGTGAGAAGGGTCACTGGAAAAGGAACTGCAAAAGCTATCTTGCAAGGAAAAGGCTGGAAAAGGAGAAAGCAATTGTTGCTACGGGCTCAGGTATTTATGTTATAGATATTAATATGATTGATATCAATTTAAATACAACTACTTCTTGGGTATTTGACACCGGATGTGGTTCTCACATTTGTACTAATGTGTAGGGACTGCAAAGGAGTAGAGAGTTGGCAAAGGGTGAAGTGGAACTACGAGTAGGCAACGGAGCACGTGTTGCAGCCCTAGCTGTAGGGACTTGTACTTTTACTTTGCCTTCAGGGCTTGTTTTGGGTTTAGAAAATTGTTTCTATGTACCTAGTTTAATTAAGAATATTATTTCAGTTTCTTGTTTGGACAAGAAAGGTTTTGAGATTTCGATCAAAAACCAACGATTGTCGTTTTTTCTGGATAATATGTTTTATGCAAGTGCCTCTTTGATTAATGGTCTATATGTTTTAGATCTTGATATGCCAATTTTAAATATAAATACCAAAAGGATTAAGAATAATGATTCTAATCCGACATACCTCTGGCATTGTCGCTTAGGCCACATAAACGAAGATCGCATATCCAAACTCCATAAAGATGGACTATTGGAATCATTTGACTTCGAGTCTTATGATCGATGCGAATCTTGTTTGTTAGGTAAGATGACAGCATCACCTTTCACTAAGCTAGGTAAGAGAGCCGATGCTTTATTAGGACTAATACATAGTGATGTATGAGTCACACGAGCCTGCCCAATTCCTTTTGGGGACACGCACTAGAGACAACATCTTTAACACTTAACCGCGTTCCATCTAAATCAGTTGCAAAGACGCCATACGAGTTATGGACTGGGAAGCGTCCCAATTTGTCTTTCCTCAAGATTTGGGGCTGTGAAGCGTTTGTAAAACGCTCAGCTTTTGATAAGCTGGCTCCAAAATCTGAAAAGTGCATATTTGTAGGTTATCCTAAGAAAACTAAAGGATACTACTTTTATATCCCTAACGAGAACAAAGTGTTTGTTGCTCGCACGGGAGTCTTTCTAGAAAAAAGAATTTGTTTCTAGAAACACAAGTGGGAGTAGTGTAGAACTTTCTCAAGTTCCGGACTCTCAAACTAGCACTAATGATGAGATGGAAATTGAACAGACTCCACAAGTTGTTGTGCAAACGAAAGTGCCACAAACAAAGCTGTGCAGCTAAAGCACTGACTCAAGAAACACAAGAATTGCGTAGGCTCGGTAGAGTTCGTCGTCCACCTCCCGTGAAAAAATTTGGATTTTTCATAACGTAACATGGTGATGTTATGTTTGTGGATCACGATGAACCTTCAACCAACAAACGAGCAATTAATAGCCCGGATTTCGAGAAATGGCTTGAGGCCATGAGATTCGAAATGGACTCCATGTACACAAACCAAGTCCGGATCTTGGTTGATCCACCTGAAGGGGTAACTCCCATAGGGTGCAAATGGGTTTTTAAGATTAAAACCGACATGGAAGGGAATGTACAAACGCATAAAGGGGCGACTGGTCGCGAAAGGTTTCAAACAAATTCATGGTATTGACTATGATGAGACCTTTTCCCCCGTAGTTAAGTTCAAGTCCATTCGGATTTTGCTTGCTATTGCAGCTTACTATGACTACGAAATCGGCAAATGGATGTCAAAACCGCTTTCCTTAATGGAAAACTTGATGAGGATGTGTATATGACACAGCTCAAGGTTTTGTCACTCCCGGAGAATGCTTTCGGAAAAGTATGTAAGCTTCAGAGATCCATTTATGGACTCAAGCGAGCTTCTCGAGCTCGGAACATCCGCTTTTAATGATGCCGTCCAGTGAGTTTGGCTTCTTTAGAAATGAGGATGAGCCTTGTGTTTACAAAAAGGTTAGTGGGAGCTCAATTGTATTCCTCGGTTTTGTATGTAGATGACATACTACTCATTGGAAACGACATACCAACCTTAAAGTCCCAGTAAAGGCTTGGTTGAGTACGTGTTTCTCTATGAAAGACTTAAAGGTGGCTCGACTATATTCTGGGGAGTCAAGATCTATAGAGATAGATCCAGGAGACTCATTGGCCTAAGTCGAGTACATATATAGACAAGGTGCTAAAGCGGTTTAGCATGCAAGAGTCTAAGAAAGGACTTTGTCCTATGGCACATGGTACTGCTCTGTCGAAGGAACAAAGTGTTCTAAAACGCTCGCCGAATTAGAACGCATGAAAGAGATTCCTTATGCTTCGCCATAGGATCCATCATGTACGCCATGATATGTACTCGCCTAGATGTCTCGTTTGCCTTAAGCATTACGAGCGAGATACCGACCTAATTACGGTGAACGCCACCGGATCTCGACCAAGAATATCCTCAAGTACTTACGAAGGACTAAGGATACATTCTTGATTTATGGAGTGGGCGGATGAGCTCATTGTAAGTGGTTACACCGATGCTAGTTTCCAAACCGACATAGATGATTTCCGATCGCAATCCCGGGATATTTGTTTAACTTGAATGGAGGTGCTCGTGAGTCAGCGCAGCTTCAAAGCAATCAACCATCGCAGATTCTACGACAGAGGCCGAGTACATAGCATGCTAAGGAGGCAGCTTTGGATCGAGAAATTTATTTCCGACTTCGATGTGGTTCCTAGTATTGCGAACCCGATAGACCTCTATTGTGATAACAATGGGGCTATTTCCCAATCTAAGGAACCTAGATCTCACCAGAGGTCCAAACATGTACTACGGCGATTTCACCTAATCCGCGAGATTATAGAGAGAGTGATGTGCATATATGTAGAGTAGACTCTGCAGACAATGTCGCCGATCCATTGACAAAGCCACTGTCGCAGCAGCCAGCATGATCGTCACACTAGCTCCATGGGTATCCGATATCCGGAGGGACTCGATCTTTAGAGACAGATCATTAGTATGCCCTAAAGACCATTTATTGTAATTTGGGTCTTTAGTGCAAGTGGGAGATTATTGTACCGTATTTAATGTAATTTTCATTTTAATGAATAAAAGGCAATTAATTCCAAAGATTATTCATTATGTTTCTGCGTTCTTAACAACATAAATAAATAATATGTCCTTAGAATAGTATTTATAATTGTTATGAGATATTATTCTAAACGTCCCCTAGTCGAACATTATTTTGGAATCTTCGAGGACAATAATAATGCGTAAGACTAGTATGTGCAGTGATTGATATAAGATATCGGATCGTCACATAGGTATATATGATTAGAGAATCATTATACTGGACAGACCCGACATGAGAAACACACCATGGGTTGTTATATAATAGTCAACGGTGTTTCTCAAAATTTTGACTGGGTTGTATATGAGATCCTTCGACTTGAGGTCTCACAAGAGTTCTTGCATGGCTAGTGTTATGCTTTGATAATGTTAAACGCTATCTCATGAATCGGGTGAGCAATAAAGGCATTTATTGGGTATATCACGAATCTTGTTCAGGATGAGTGGGATGCAGAAAGGATTTGTCCCTCCTATATAGCAGGAGCGATATCTTGGGCCCCTTGATGGAGTCTGACTAATTCATGGCCATGAACAAGTGAATCAGTATATGATATTGATGTCATTTGATTAGTCTACTCGCAAATCAAGAAACTAAAAGATTGGACAATACAAGTGTGACTTTTTCCATGACTTGTGTTCAATCTAGATATCAAGGACAAAAGGATTTAACTACAAATGTCAAATGTTGTGATTATGATAAATCACCAGATATTTATGAATTGGGGGTAATGATGCGTTGCTAGATACCTCTCATTACCTATGACATATGATGTCACGGCCAACGTCATAGATACATCTTGGGTCGCACTCATAGATCAACTGGATTGGGCTTGTTGGAGTACATTTAATCTAAGGTGCGCCAATTCAATTGGGCCGGGCCGGGCCGAGATTGGATTGGGCCCTTAATCGGGTTGGGCCGACCAATATGATTGGGCCGACCGACCCGTTTTGGACCGACCTTATGGCTGGAAAATTGGACACATATTTTCAGCTCATATGTCTCTTATCTAGAGGTTAAAGGAGTGGAGAAAGTGGAGGAGTGGTTTCCTCCATGATCTCCCACTTTCCCCTTTATCTCTCCCCAGTCTCTCTTGATAGACTAAGGGAAAAATACTGATTTTTCCCATTGATTCTAATTAGTTTTTCTCCAGCTTTTGAAGCTTAGAGAGAAGAGAAAAAGTGAGTTTTAGAGAGAAAAGAAAAGATAGATTTCTAGACTTGTTTTCTAGCTTTTTGCTAATAGGAAAGAAGTTAGAAATCCTGTATCTTATTCTTCTGATAAGGTCTGAAATACATACTCCATTGAAGAGTGTCTTCAAAGCTTCTACAAGGCGTTGGCTAGCACCAAGCAGTAGAAGAACATCCCCGGAAGATCGAGTGGATACTGGGAGAGACGGAGCCTGCATTGTGGTGTTCCGTTCGTGACAACATACCGCTGAAAGCGTTTCAGCCATTCTAGCATCAATATAAGGTAAAACACTATCCCATAGTCGTAGGTTCTTACTCGTGGAAGATCCTGGTAGAGGCGGGTCAAGTTTTATTCCGCTGCGCATTTATGTGTGACCCGGTTATTCCTCTAACACTCTTATCTTTAATATGCAACTGGAATCAGCTACATTGGACAGCTAGATCGAAAGTTATGACCATTCTACCAAACTGTTGTAAAGCTGTCCAATCCCTCATCATTTTGTATAATTACTAAAATTCCCTTCTTAGCCTCTTTGCTTGATAGATGTAACTTAGCATCCTCTTTATACTTTAGAACTCGGGTCAATAATGTTGATAGTTGCTTCACGTCCCTTGTTCTAATCCTCGTTATTAGTCTATGTATGCGCTCCTTTGGCTTGGGCAGCCTCGAGGTTGGTACCGTATCATCCCCTCCCCCTTGAAAAGCCTGATTCATCCTTGAATCATCATCACGATCAGCCACATAATCTGAAAAATTTGCAAAAGGGAGCAAGTTAGAAATATAGAAAGTGGAATGTCCATCGTACTTACCTTGTAAAGAGATTTTATGGCTGCTGTCCCAAAAGAATTGTATCTCTCTTTTCTCCATTGTGGCAGCAAGCTTGATAAGATCACGAACAAAACTCTTACAAAATCTTGTCAACTCGAATGGTGAACGAGTTCGATTTGAACTAGTTGTGTTCGGCCATTCCTTAATTGTTCTAACTTCTGCCTGTTCAACTTTAATACCTTGAAAACTCATGATGCAACTACGAAGGTTAACAGAATGAGTGTAATAAACCTACCTTTCCATCTTAGCATCCAAGGTTTGTGTATTTATAATAGAAAAAACAGCCCTAAGATGTGCACTAAATTGCTCTCGGTTTTCACTATCAATAAATATATTATCAAAGCAATAAATCGGATGTCTATAGTTAAAAGTTATGTGATTAATATGTAGACTATCCGTATATATTCTAAAAGTCCCCTCATGCTTTAGTACTATATTTCTTGTATTAATATAAGCATTTAAATACTTACTTTCCTTCTTCCTTGCAAGAATTAACTCACCTTGGTTTCGAATTTTCTGATTTTTAACCGAAGATGGTTTATACCTTTCACGATCTTGAAGGCTCATACATAACCTTCTCAGCAACTCCTTAGGGAAGACTTCATAAAATTTCTGAAAAATAGCAAGACTAGATGTAGAAAAAGATGTTAGAGTAAAATAAAAAGCGTTAGTAAAAAGGTTCCTTGCGGTTCCTTTTAAATCCAACAAAACAACAAGTTGTTTTGCTTGAATCGTCCTATCTACCTTTCCGGGATTAACGTACAAACATTCTTTTCTCACACTAAGAGCGATTGCCTTTTTTCTCACTTTTGGCTCGGCTTTTTCTATGATTTTTACCTCAGATTTTACCTCATGGGTAGGATCACTCGTATTTTTCAACTCACTCTCTTTTTTCTCTCTTGGAACATCATCTAAAGGTTGTTAATGAAGTAGCTTTATCGTAACCAAAAGTTGATTCCCATCTTCCGGAAGTTCCTCCAACTTGTCGGTTTCTTTCTCAAAATCAGATTCTTCGGCTTTGTTATCACTAACCCACGTTCCATCATCCAACATGATCATAGTACTCTTGTTAGGGCAGTCCCTAGAAAAGTGTCCTTTGCCCATACATTTTAAACATTCCCGAACAAGTTTTGGAGTAGAATTTACCCTCGTATTGGCCGAAACGGTGGAATTTTGTGACCTTACTTCCCCAAACTGCCCCGTGGTTATTTTTGCACCAATTTGGACCTCTTTACCCTTGCTTTGGCTCGGCAAAACAGTAGAAAAAATCTGGGACTGATTTGGCTTCTCCCAAGTTTGGAAAGTTGCCGTTTTTGCCCTTAAACTCTTTTCCTTTTGCTGTCTTTCAACCTGCTCTGCATAATATAACATAGAGGTAATATTATCAAGATTAGCAAGTTTTACCTTTGATCGGATCTTATCATTTAGACCAGCCAAGAACCGAGTCTTTGTTGCCTCATCTCCCTCATTAATGTCGGCCGCCCGAATCATTGCAATTTTAATTGCCTTATAATACTCATCGACCGAACTCTCTCCTTGCTTTAACCTTTGTAAATGGTTGTAAAGTTCCTTTATGTAATTTAGAGGAACAAAACGCCGTTTCATCACCGCTTTCATCTCGGCTCAAGTTGCAATTTCTGGTTGTTCCACTTTAATCCGTGTCTTGGTTTCATTATTCCACCAACTAGAAGCATATCCATAAAACTCCATGGCTGCTAGCTTTACTTTCTTTTTCTCCGAATAGTTATGAACAGCAAAAACATGGTTAACTTTATGAATCCAATCAAAAAACAATTTGGGATCATTTGTACCTTCGAAAGACAGAATCTTCATCTTGATTGAATCAAGATTGTTGTCATAACGCTGAAATTGGTCCCCTCTTCTCGGCTCAAAAATCTGATTGTTGATCAACCGATTTGGTGGAGGATTTGGAGGGGGCCTAGGCTACTCAACTTCATCAACCAATTGATCCTCAATCTTGGTATTATCCAGAACCTTACGTTGCTGATTTCGAAATTTCTGAATTTTAATTTTTGAGTCCGCCAATTCGCCCCTTAAATCAGCCATTTGTCCCATCATATCAGCCACGTTTCTCACCATATCCTCCATCATCTTGTACATCTTTTCTTGATCAAAGGTTTCACCTTTCTTTGATGGAGATCCCTGAAAAGACATCTTTATAATTCAAGAAAAACACTCAAAAACGTTAGATAGCAAAGAAAAATTCACTCTTTATTCCAACGCCGCTGGTATGGAACTTCAAACTCTAGATTTAAAGAATGGGTTCCTAACTTGTTGCGTTGACACAAAGCTGAAAAATAAGGAAAGAAATCCTATCTTTGACCTAAACGAAAAGCTTTAGAAAGAAAAAGATGAAGAAACGAAATCCTAATCGAGAATGGAAACCAGTTCTTAATGATCTTGATCTTCTTGTTTTTTTTCTTATGTTTCTTGATTCGGATGAACAGTAACCGTGAACAGTAATCTGTGAACAGTAACCTGTGAATAGTACCCATGAACAGTAATCTGTGAACAGTACTCGTGAACAGTACTTTCTGTTTTTCTTGATTTTTTCCTTACCTTTGGCCGAGAGGTATCAATGAATGAGGCGCCAACGCTATCAATTCTTGATGTATATGGATCATTAAACACGGCTCAAAATAAAGGAGGAACGTTTGCCAATTCTTGGACGAGGCGCCAACGCTATCAATCCAAGAAGTTTGCTTATGGCTTTATAGTTCGCTATTCAATTTATATTAACTCGGCTGCCAATTTCTTTTCACCGAGAGGATTTTAAAATCGGCTGCTTTTTTATATATGCCGTAATGCTTTTTCTGATTTTCTGCAAACAAGAAGAAAAAAAAATTTGTGTGTAGGGTACACCGAGAATTGAAGAAGAACCTTTTGCTCTGATACCACTTGATGAAGAACCGTGAGGTACTAAGTACCAAAAGGTTCGACAGCGTAAGTTGTGCCGGATCTTTCTCTAATTCTCGAACTAGTTTCTAGGGAATATAATCAATGCAACGCTAATGAAGGCTAATTATCAATGGAGGTTGAAACACCACACAACAAGAGAAACTAAACTTGTTGATACAATAACTCAAAGAATGAATGAAATTCTACATAGAAGTTCAGACACGAGAAGCTAAGGAATAACCTTACCAAAATATCAATATATCTAACGTAAATATTATGTTGGCCGAACCCTCTATTAAATAGAGTAACAATTCAGTTACAAGCAACAATAAGTAAGAGTCCTTGAAGAATTAGAACTCTTGAAAAACACAACTTGCTATCAAGTAAAACACTTAAACAAGAAGAGTCCTAGTAGATGTGGGACTCTGAACAACTAGATAACCAACTATGGACAACATGTCCTTTATTATAGCTACTACTTGCTATACGCATATAAATACTCTAAATAAAGTAAATAACAAAGATGGAAAATAATTAAAGTCTAGCATAGACTTTAATTGTACAAAGACTAAAATGCCCTTTAATTTTGTCCCAATTCTGGACAGCTTGTTGGGCCAACTTGTACGACGATTTCGGATATTAAGAAGGCAGAATATGATCTCATGATCTCATGAAAGTTGTAGATCTGCCTCTTATCTTTAATATGCAACTGGAATCAGCTACATTGGAGAACTAGATCGAAAGTTATGACCATTCTACCAAACTGTTGTAAAGCTGTCCAATCCCTCATCATCTTGTATGATTACTAAAATGCCCTTCTTAGCCTCTTTGCTTGATAGATGTAACTTAGCACATCTGTTTAGCCTATCTACTTTGTTGAGGGTTGTCATTACTAAGAACATTAAGACATGGCAAGAATAAGTCCGAATTATTTCAACAACTTCATGAGAAGGCACGGATTAACATTTCTTGCAAAGTACGATTTTTCCTTTCGACTACACCTTTTTGTTGAAGAGTTATAGGAGACGAAAAATTGTGATTAATACCATCTACATTGCAAAAGGTTTCAAAACTTTGATTGTTGAATTGTAATAGATAGCAATTTTAAATCAAGTTAGTTTTGGACTTTCTTGAAAAGGTTTGAGAATTTCATAAATGAATCATCTTTTTGTGAAAGAAAGATTACCCAAGTAAATCTTGAAAAGTCATCAACAATTACAAATGCATACCTCTTACCACCAAGGCTAGTGGTCCTCATTGGTGCAAAAGATCTAAATGAACAAGTTTAAGAGGTTTTGAAGAAGATACCATTTTCTTGGGTTTAAAAGAAGTTTTGGTTTTTTTTCCCCTCCAAATTGGCATAAATCACATAAGCGTTTTTTTATCAAACTTTACTTTTGCAAATCACGCATGCTCACATGACCAAGTCTACGGTGCCAAATAAAAGCATCATCATCATGCATATTCAAACATTTATATAAGAAGAAAACAGATCATAAAGAGATAAGACATACATTTTACCAACACGATTAGCAACAAGTATGACCTCATTAGAAGTAGCATCAATAATAGAGAAAGCATATTTCTTAAATGAAACAACAAAACCATTATCACATAATTGACTAATGCTAAGCAAATTATACTTTAAGACTTCAACAAAGAAGAACTTGTCTAATAAGGGTAGAGGTACCTTTACCAACATTGTCAATGCAAAGGATTTTTCCCTATTTTCTTGCCACCAAATGTGACGAATCCATCATTGATTGGCTTCATCTCCCTAATGAGTGTGGCATCTCCCGTCATATGCATGTAGCATCCACTGTCAAGGAACCGCTTGGCCGGGATTGCCTTCTTTCTTTGTTGCACCTATAAAGAAGGTAAAATAGTGACTTTTGGTACCCATATCGTCTTGGGTCTTTAACATGTTTAATACACCATATAGTTTTTGAACCATGCACAATCTTATGTTGCACATAACACCTAGTCACCTTGTGACCATGCTTCCCACAATAAGTGCATCTTATATGAGTCTTGTTATAGGATGTAGTTCTAGATGCATAAGTCTTATGTTTAGCAATAGAAATGTTATGCACACAACCAAAACCTCTTCTAGTAGGAGCATGTGGTTTATGTAACATGGTAGAAGTAGAAGTGTTACCAACATGAGAAGTATTACTACCCTTATGAACATAGCCCAAACCACTTTTGTCGCGTGCAATGCATTAGGAACCAAGAAGTTGTAGCAAAATATTTTTATTATAGGTGAATTTTTTAACAAGAGTGGTAAGATCCACAACCATTTTTGATGAAGAACCGTAAGGTTCGACTTAAGTTGAGCCCGATCTTTCTTCAATTCTCGAACTAGTTTCTATGGGAATTGAATCAACGCAACACTAAGGATGGTTAATTAACAATGGAGGCTGAAACACCACAACAAGAGAAACTAAACTTGTTGATACTAGTAACTCAAAGAATGAATGAAGTTCTACATAGAAGTTCAAACACAAGAAGCTAAGGAATAACCTTACCAAAATATCAATATATCTAACATCTCCCATATGTAGGCCTAACTCTCTCTTTATATAGAGAGATTTCGATTCTCAACAACCAATAAGAAAGAGTTACTTGAAGAAGTAGGACTCTTGTTTTCTTAGTGGCTAAGATAACTAATAAAGTTAAAAGAAGAGTCCTAATACAAGTGGAACTCTTATCAACTTGATGTACAACTTGTTTCTTGGTGGCTAAGACATGAAGAGTCCTAGTAGAAGTAGAACTCTTACAACTTGATGACCAACTTGACTAACACATATTTAAAGTAATTAATAAAGCTGAAAAATAATTAAAGTACTAGAATAGTCTAGAATAGACTAGAATAGACTTTAATGTACAAAAGACTAAAATGCCCTTTTAAATTCGTCCCAATTCTGGACAGCTTGTTGGGCCAACTTGCACGATGATTTCGGATGCCAAGAAGGCAGAATCTGATCTCGGGTTCTTCATGAAAGTTGTAGATCTGACTCTTATCTTTAATATGCAACTGGAATCAGCTCCATTGGATAACTGGATAGAAAGTTATAATCATTCTTCCAAACTTTTGTAAAGCTGTCCAATCCCACATCATCTTGTATGATTACTAAAATGCCCTTCTTAGCCTCTTTGCTTGATAGGGCCTAATTGTACACTTGTGAACTTGAGAGGCTGCCTCGTATAACATTCCTAGATGTAACTTAGCATCCTTTTCATACCTTAGAACTCGGGTCAATGATGTAGATAGTTGCTTCACGTCCCTTGTTCTAAGTCTCGTGCTTAGTCGATGTATGTGCTCCTTTGGCTTGGGCAGCCTCGAGGTTGGTACCGTATCAATTTTCTTTAAAGAATCATGATCAAAGAGGTTTTTCTCAAGAGTCATCATTTTATCAAAAACTTCCTTATGTTACAAAGAGGATGATCTCAAGGAAGTTGTAAGAATATCTTCTCAATTTTAGAGTTACCCAAAGACTCATTAAGTCTTTTGTTTTCACAAAACAAGGTTAAGTTTTCATCAATCAAAGATTCAATTTTAACTTTCATCTCCTCGTTTTTGTTTTGCATCAATTTTCAATTGAGCATACATGTCACATAACACATCACGAGGATCCTTCTCTTCGCAACTATATAAAGAAGAAGAAGTGGATTGTATCTCATCCTCGAGTGCTATGAAGCATATGTTGGCATTTTCATTGCTTGCTTGATCTTCCTCATCATCAAGATTTATAGTGGTTCGACTCACAAAGAATCTACGTCCACTACCTTGAGACTAACCCAAGGATTTCAACAACACACTAACTTCCCTTTTCAACTTAATGAAGGTGGGATCAAACATATATTACACAAGTGGCTAACTCACAAAGAATTTTACTCCCAACTACTTCACAAGACCACAAAGAGCCTAACTCACAAAGAGCTATTACAAGTCTCACAGAGAACAAACTCACTAAGTGTTTTCCTAACTCACAAAGAGAGGGGGGAAATATAACCAATATGTCACCTTAATGTGATGAATTTGTTACAAGTGTAAGCACACAACTTTCTAAGCTAAAATGATTTTGATCACTCTTATTTAACCTATCAAAGCGTAATAAATGAGTAATGAAGGCTTGTTTGAAAGAGAGGATATTGAATGCACTAAATAGGTTTGTTGGTTTGCGATAAATCAACATTTAGTATATATAGATGGTTAAAAATTGAGATGCATTAAATGCAATAACGGCTAGTATTTACACCTAATAAGACCATCTGGTAGACTGACGTGTAGGTCAGGTCGTTTGGGGAGCGCCCGAACTAAACTTGGTGGTTCACTAGATACCTTTAATCGACATAACCAATATCTCGGTCGACCGAATAGAAATCTCGATCGTCTGGAGTAGGACTGAGGTCGACCGAACAATATAGCCGTTGGAGTACAAAAGTATTTAAAAAAACTAAGTGAAGTGAGTTACTTCGGTCGACCTTACCAAAGAGGTCGGTCATCCGAGATTTCAATTCGGTTCACCTAGGTGAAGGTTCAGAGTGGTTTTTAACACTAAGTCTCAAATCAAATAATATCTAACTCATGCAAAACTCATTTTGGCTTATGCAAACCTATGAAATACCTTTTCAAAAATATTTTAACAAAGTTGATCTAAGGATCAAAACAAGGTTTTGAAAATACAAGGGATTTCATTTGAAAACGTTTTCGTGCATGCATTGTAAGATTGAGCATATCTTTTAAACTTATTTCTGTTTTCGTGCAAGGCATTTCATATGAAAACGTTTTAGTTTTTCTTGCTTGTTGTTTCGGGATTTTGTACTTAACCTATATACAAAAGATCGTCTTTAAGGTTCGACGTACTCGTGACTAGCATCAGAGACTCGACGAAAAAGTCACTAAGTTAATTGTGTGGATACCGATAGAGACGGGAATTTGACATGCTGCCGTTGGTGATTCAAAGTAGCAAAATCGGGGCACATTTTTGGCTCCTTCTGTTAGAATAAATGTAATATTCCTATTTACAATGTACTGATTCTTTCTTGTGAAAATATCATGTAAATGAACGAAATCCCAATTTTATTTTCGCTGCAATTCTAGGGGATTCCGAATTTCTTCCTTTTAGTGGTATCAGAGCCTATCACGAGAACGCACGTTCTTTGATTATGTGTTATCGTGATTTTAGTAGTCTGATAATACAAGTCATGTGGTGTTTTTACCTTTGAACAGCCTCTGGGAATTCATTTAAGTGTTAAACGAATCTCGAAACGAAGTTTTGTTCGTGTTTTTTTGTTGTTTTTCTGTTTTTTGGAAAAGGTCTAATCGACCGGAAGGGGTTCTCGGCAGATCGATCATGTTCTGGAAAATGGAATTTTGCTACTGCCTAGAATTCGGATGACCGGAGATCAATCCCGGTCGACCAAAGCTAGTCTGAGTTTTTGGGCTGGTCGATCAAAAGTGTTCTGGGTTGACCAAGGTGGCCTATTTTTACAATGTTCTGGTTACTGCCTTTATCGCGGACACCCGGGATATTGCTTGGGTCGACCGGATAGGGGCAGACAGTGTATATTTATGTTTTATTAGCATGAGTGTCATGTTATTTGAGCATGGTGCATAGTAATAGCACAACACCAATTATTTTATTATAATACGTCCTGCGTGTCGTGCCTTATCTTTTTATTCTTTTTTTAAGTTAATCTCAAATGTAACTCGAGAATTCTTTCTGATTATGTAAAAGTTTATAATAGGATTTTATATTTTACATATTTATCAAGTGAAGAAGAAAGGCGTCCATCAGATGGAGGAAATCACAAGGAGGCGGAAGACAATAGACATGATTTATTGATTTTCCACCTTAGATTGACTTAAGATTTTTCTATGGCTCGAAAAATCCGAATATAGGCTATTACTATGTCACGAGTATATTTACTATTTTATGTATTTAGCATGAGATGTTTATTGTATGATTTACCACTTTATAGCATGTAATTCAGTCGTATAATCATATTATACACCATTTGGTGAGACAATTAAATCCCTCAATTTTTAAACATATTAAGTCGATGCCTTCCAAGATTGGCCCTCCTCAAGGCTTAGATTGACAGTAGTGTGAACTTGCGAGTGCAATAAACGCATGTCTATCCGGGTGAGGCGCAAAGAATAAGTTAGTGATATCCGCCGATACAATCATGGGTCATACTTAACCGGATTACCTCAATCGTTGAGAATCTGTAGGCAAAATGGTTGAGATGTGCATTAATGTACTAATGGTATTTGTTATCTATTAACCAACCAAGAATCACATGATTCATAATATTAGCAAATGTTGCTTACCTAAACATCCGTTCTTCAGTATAGTAGCCAAAACTGCCTTGAGAATGGTGATCTATGAATCTTGACCAACTAGAAAGTTTTGAACTTTCCGAATGAATACTTGAGGGTTATTCATTTAAAGAAAATAGCGGAAGAATCAATAAATAAAGTCCTATTAATGACAACTGTAAAACACAAGAGTGGGGGGGTGAATTGGGTTTTAATCAATCTTGGAAACTTTTTCTATTCTTTGCAATGCTAGTGTAAGTTTGAGCAAGATGAATAAAAGCAATGCAAAACCCAACAACAAGACAAAGGATTTATAGTGGTTCGACTCACTCAGAATCTACATCCACTACCTTAAGCCGCACCCAAGGATTTTAAACAACTTCACTAAGAAGAATGTTTACACTTGTGGCTAACTCACTAAGAGTTTTACAACACAACCACACAAGAAAAACTCACTAAGAGCTTGCCCACACTAAGTAGGACTTTTACAACAATTACTCAATCACTAAGAAAGGGAATAAGAATGTTTAATACAAAGATTGTTCACTCTTCTAAGTGAAAGATATTACCTTTGAAGTACAACAATGATAAGCTCTTTGAACATAAGTAGCACACACTTTGTCTTGCTTTTGAAAGAACACTCTTCAATGATTTAGATCATAAGGATGAAGTGTATTTTCTTTGAGAGTGTTTAGACTTGATAAGAAATCAATGTAAATGTTATGTGCAAGTCTTTTGAATCATTCTCAGCTTTAGAGTATTTATATATTTCAAAATAGGCTGAAAAACGACTCTTTAACGGTAAAAAAATGGCTAGTTTTTCGCAGAGTTCGGTTGACCGAAATCACACCTCGGATAACCGAAGTCAACCTCGGTTGAGCCGAAGCCCACCTCGGTCGACCGACCAGACCCTTAGGTCTACCAAACCAACATATTTCAAGAGCTACAACTCTCAGTTTCTCTTCGGTTGATCCGAGCTTGAGCTCGGTTGACCGAACTTCCAGAGTATGAGAGATGTTGATTTTTCACACGTTTTGAAATCTTTTGAAGTCTAAAAGGTTTTTCCAAAAGGTAACAAGTAAGAACATTTGGAAAACCATTTTAAAATACTTAGACTTTGAAAACAAAGGCTTTTGAGATATGAACTCATGTAAGGAACGTTTTGAAACTTAGCCTTTTGAAAACGTGTTTATGATGCATGCAAGCCTAGAGTGTAGAGCTTATGTTCATGAGAGCTTTGGTTAGAGCTTTATAAGATAATGACTTATGACGACAAAGCTAAACTAACCAAACCTAAGTCTTCAATCTTGATAAATGAGCCTTGCATAACTTTGAATCTTGATACCAATGGCTTGATTGAAGTACTTAGAGCTTCCATAATGAGTTCCGATATTTTATCACAAAGATTAAGATCATTAGACACAACATCAAAAGTTTGTCCAATATCAAAAAGCTGAGTTTGTTCAGCCCTTAGGGGCTTACAATCTCCCCCTTTTTTATTATGACAAACTTTTATGTAATAAGATAGAATATGGACAAAATTAAGAACAAGGAAGCATGGCAAAAAGTTAAAGATCAATTAAGAGCAATGACTAGTGCTTTAAAAGATAAAACCAATGAAGACAAAAGCACTTAGTCATGATAACTTCTTTTTGCCATATAATCTAGGGACTCTTAGAAGAGCCCTATTTCCCAACCAACCTCCTTTCCTCCTTCCGTCCATTTAATATGTTTTTAGACATAAGATATATAAAAAGCTCCCCTCAAAACATGCCGGAAAGGATAAAAAAACATGATTAATACACCAAGATTAATACACCATTTTAGCAAGATTAATACACTATTTTTCTCCCCCTTTGGCATAATCAAAAAGACTTCAAACTCCAAAGATATAAGGGTGTACTTGCAAAAAACATAAACAGTTCATAGCACAAGCAAAGTTAATACACCAATTTTCTGAAGAATGATCTTTTTGAATAAGCTTGGTTGATTTCAAAATACAAAGAGTCCATAATGACACATAAATATAAAGATGGTTATATATGGCTCAAAAAGAATATCAACCTAAGCTAAAAACAAAGGAGATAAGGAATATAACCTTTAAGCACAATCTCCCCGTTTATAAAACATACGATGTTAGCTATTTGAGATAAAACCAAGTTTGATACCAATTGACCAATTGTAAAACATGATACCAATTGTAAATATAGCCAATTGTAACACACGTTTGAAAATATAGCTAACAAAGTACTAGTGGAAGTGATACCATGAATTCATAAGTTAAGCACATGTATCACAACCAAAAGAAGTAGAGGAAGTGTAAGATAACACTTTGAGTACATTCCTCTAACAAGTTAATGGTTAGCTAAATGAGTGTAGCAACTCTTAAAGTGATACTAACCAAAAACTATAATGAGATCACAATGGATAAGAAAATGAAGAATATGATCTCAAAGTTATTAAGGGAGAGTATATGTGATACCAATTAAAGACATAAACATTTATAACACATATAACTTCCAAAATAACTTACACAAGTTGTCTATAAGATATAAAAGATGAAAGGCAAGCCAACAAGTGATGTGATGATGTAAAATAAGACAATTGAGCATACATCACATATAGAGTTTACATCCTAAGTCAAGCATCTAGACGATCAACCACATAAGATTAATGCTATAGACTTGAATATAAACACACCAACACCCCCTATATGCAATAAAGATCAAGTAAAAACTAAACATAGCATATACAAACTCCCCCAAAGCATAAGACACTAAATAAAAGAGGGGAGGGGGTTGTTAAAAAGAGATTTCATCACAAAGATCAAATCATTAAGCTCTCTAATAACATGCTCAAAAACAATCAAAACATATGAAGAGCAAAACATGTTATAAAATCTCCAAGGTGCCCATTCCAAGAACAATTGAACATTATATGGAAAGTAAGATCAATAATTGTTCAAGGAAATGAAAGAGATTGAGTTTAGTAATATCTCATTGAATTTGATGAATGCTTTTGCACTTTGAGTTCCTTCAATGAGTTCTTTGAGCTTCTCAATCTTCTTTATCATACTCATCTTTAGCTTTATCACCAAAGTGATATTTCCATTGCAAAGAGATTTGACACCTTTCATAAGCACTTCTTCTTCTCCGGTTATGTGATAAAATCATACACATTGAAACATCATAGAGCCGGAGCTTCCCTTTAACTAACAAGAACCTATAAGAGCAAGGGAAGAGTAACTTTTGGTACCCAGTTTTGTTTGGGTCCATGGGGGTTAGTTAAAATACGATTAACTCTCCAAATGGTTTTAACTCCCCTTTCAATCTTCTTCTTCACAAAGCATCTAACACTTGTGTGACCAAATTTACCACAATATGTGCAACAAGTAGATGGCTTAGCAAATTTATGAATATGCTCATGATATTTATTTTGCTTATGTGAAGTGCTAGCATGCACAAATTGATTTCTAGGTGCCTTAGAAGAGCTAGCAATAGCAACATGATTAGCAATATAACCTAATCCATGTTTAACATTTGAAGCACGTTGCACACAAAGAAGTTGATCAAGATTTTTTTGTTCCTTTGGAGAACTTATCAACAAGAGAGGTGAGATCAACAACTTTGGTTTTTAAGCCATCAAACTCAACAAGTTTGCATTCAAGAGAACACAATTTATCATAGGCTTCTAGATACTTTAATGAGGAAGTGTTGCATGTAGAAATAAGCTTTTCATTTTCGATTTTCAAGCAATCAACCTCATCACAAAGCTTTTTGTTATCAACAAGCAAAGATTCAATTTTAAGCTTCATAGCTTTGTTTTGCTTTGCACAATTTTTCAATTGATCATACATATCAATTAAAAGCTCATTAGGATCATCCTCATCATTTTCATCATCATCAAAAGAATTTGAAATAGAGGGAGAAGGATGTACCTCATTACCAAATGCCATAAGACATATGGGGTCATTTTCTTCTTGATCATCCTCACTTCCTTCTTCATCCCAATGGCTTAACAAGCACTTTGCATTTTTGAGATTGAAGAACAATTTCTCTACTTCTTCATTATTGATGATAGAATCAAGATCACTACCCTTATTAGAACCATTTTTCCTTTTCTTCATCTCGAAGGTGAGTAGAGAGCCAATAAGTTCTTCCGTTGAATATGTCTTTAAGTCCTTGGCTTCTTCAATGGCAAGAGCTTTTGTCTCCCAACTTTTAGGAAGAGAATTGAGGATCTTCCTATTCATCTCACCCATAGTGTACTCTTTACCATAGGACTTCAAGCCATTTACAATGTTGGTGAGTCTTGAGTTCATCTCATTGATAGATTCATTAGACTTCATGGAGAATAGCTCAAATTCTCTAACAAGCATATTCAACTTTGACTCTTTTACTTGATTTGTGCCTTCATGAGTAACTTCAAGCATTTTCCACATAGAGTGTGCGGATTTTCTTCCAAGCACACGGTTGTACTCATCCGGATTCAAGGCACAACTAAGAATGTTCATTGCCTTGTAATTTTGAGTCATCTTCTTGGACTCAAACTCATTTAACTCATTGTCCGGCTTTGGCACTTGAACACCATCCACCATTTTCATAGGCACATATGGACCATCTTCAAATATATGCCATAAAGAATAATCTATTGAGCACACATATATCTTGAAACGGTCTTTCCAAGCCTCATAATTATATCCATCAAAAAGTGGTGGCCTATTGATGGAAGACCCCTCTAAGTAGGCTAATGCGGAATATCCGGCCATAAATCTTTTCTTCAAGTGATTAAGCTAAAGATGAAGACAAGGCTTTGATACCAATTGTAAAACACAAGAGGGGGAGGGTGAATTGGGTTTTAATCAATCTTGGAGACTTTTTCTATTCTTTGCAATGCTAGTGTAAGTTTGAGCAAGATGAATAAAAGCAATGCAAAACCCAACAACAAGACAAAGGATTTATAGTGGTTCGACTCACTCAAAATCTACATCCACTACCATGAGCCGCACCCAAGGATTTTAAACAACTTCACTAAGAAGAATGTTTACACTTGTGGCTAACTCACTAAGAGTTTTACAACACAACCACACAAGAAAAACTCACTAAGAGCTTGCCCACACTAAGTAGGACTTTTACAACAATTACCCAATCACTAAGAAAGGGAATAAGAATGTTTAATACAAAGATTGTTCACTCTTCTAAGTGAAAGATATTACCTTTGAAGTACAACAATGATAAGCTCTTGGAACATAAGTAGCACACACTTTGTCTTGCTTTTGAAAGAACACTCTTCAATGATTTAGATCATAAGGATGAAATGTATTTTCTTTGAGAGTGTTTAGACTTGATAAGAAGTCAATGTAAATGTTATGTGCAAGTCTTTTGAATCATTCTCAGCTTTAGAGTATTTATATACTTCAAAATAGGCTGAAAAATGACTCTTTAACGGTCAAAAAATGGCTAGTTTTTCGCAGAGTTCGGTTGACCAAAATCACACCTCGGATGACCGAAGTCAACCTCAGTTGAGCCGAAGCCCACCTCGGTCGACCGACCAGACCCGTAGGTCGACCGAACCAACATATTTCAAGAGCTACAACTCTCAGTTTCTCTTCGGTTGATCCGAGCTTGAGCTCGGTTGACCGAACTTCCAGAGTATGAGAGATGTTGATTTTTCACACGTTTTGAAATCTTTTGAAGTCTAAAAGGTTTTCCCAAAAGGTAACAAGTAAGAACATTTGGAAAACCATTTTAAAATACTTAGACTTTGAAAACAAAGGCTTTTGAGATATGAACTCATGTAAGGAACGTTTTGAAACTTAGCCTTTTGAAAACGTGTTTATGATGCATGCAAGCCTAGAGTGTAGAGCTTATGTTCATGAGAGCTTTGGTTAGAGCTTTATAAGATAACGACTTATGACGACAAAGCTAAACTAACCAAACCTAAGTCTTCAATCTTCAATCTTGATAAATGAGCCTTACATAACTTTGAATCTTGATACCAATGGCTTGATTGAAGTACTTAGAGCTTCCATAATGAGTTCCGATATTCTATCACAAAGATTAAGATCATTAGACACAACATCAAAAGTTTGTCCAATATCAAAAACTGAGTTTGTTCGCCCTTAGGGCTTACAAACTAAAACTTTGCAAACATAGTGATGTATGTGGTCCATTCAATATCCATGCGAGAGAAGGTTATCCATATTTCATAACTTTTACTGATGATTATGGTCGTTTTGGATACGTGTTCCTTATGAAACATAAGTTCGAGGTCGTTGAAAAGTTCAAAGAGTACAAGTGTCAAATAGAAAACCATCTTGGAAAAAGTATTAAGATATTTTGATCCGATCGAGGCGGGGAATACTTAAGTCAAGAATTATGCGACTATCTAAAGGGTTGTGGAATTGTTTCACAACTTTCTCCACCGACTACTCCACAATGGAATGGTTTATCCGACAGGAGAAATCGAACTCTATTAGATATGGTTCGATCCATGATGAGTCACGCGAGCCTTCCAAACTTATTTTGGGGACATGCTTTAGAAGCAGCAGCTTTTAACACTAAACAGAGTTCCATCTAAATCTGTTCAAACGACACCATAAAGATTTGGGGTTCTGAAGCGTTTGTGAAACGTCTATCTTTGGACAAGCTAAGCCCAAAGTTAGTCAAATGCATATTTTCTACATCTCTAACGAAAACAAAGTGTTTGTTGCTCGTAATTGAGTTTTTCTGGAAAAGGAATTTTTTTCTAGGAAAACAAATGGGAGCCACGTGGAACTTAACGAAGTTCTGGAACTTGGTGAAATTCCAAGCACAAGTGACCAGGTGGAATTGGAACAAGCTACACAAGGTGTTGTGGAGCGAGTTCCAGAAACCCAAGAATTGCGTAGGTCTAGTAGAGCTCGTAGATCACCAAAAAAATTTAGATTTTTCGTAACAGAACATGGTGATGTTATGTTTATTGATCACGATGAGCCTACAACTTACAAACAGGTAATTACTAGTCCAGATTCTGAGAAATGGCTTGAGGCCACGAGATCCGAGATGGATTCCATGTACACATACTTAGACAGCCGGAAGCTTCTCTTCCGTCGACAACTACTGTGTTGCCACTGGACGTGGCTGGTGATGATTTGTAGGAAACCAGCTCGGACAAACAACCTGACCGGACCAGACTAGACACAGTCACGCCTCAGGTAGTATTTTCCCCTGTTTTGGTATCGGTTACTGTTGCATCCCCTGTTTTGCACCCCGGATACTACTGATGCACCCCCAGTTCTGCACACGGCTACAGCTGCACCCCTGTTCTACACTCGGTTGCTTTTGTACTGTCCCCCGGCTTCGGTCCGTTCAGCTCCGCCACCAGCCGTAGCTCTAACTCAGCATGCCACTGCCCTGGTCTTAAAAATAGCTGATCCTTTGCACAATTTGCAAGATAATGGTTGTGATGTCCCATGTGTAGTACCTGTAGTTGAAGGGGGTAATGCACCAAGGAATTCGGAAGCCCCGGCTTAGCCAAATAACGAAGACCTGGTTCAACCGGTTGAAGAAGGCTCGGTAAGACCGGATAACTACGAAGTACCCGCTTCTTCCGAGGAAACCTCCTTGGGTCAGGTTACTATTGGTCTCTCTTCTTTTGTCATCACTAACGAAGCACAAAATGATTCTACTTCTCAATTGCCTTTGCGGCGATCCCCTAGAATTGCTCAAAAGGGATCGTCCTCTACTACAAATTAGTTTGTGCTACTTTTACTCAATTTTCATACGTGTTTTGATGAATGCTATTATCTGGAACATAAGGGGGATAGCGAATGATAGTACTATTTCTAGTATCAGGCAATTTAAATGTGAACATCGTTTGAATCTTATTGTCTTATTAGAACCTATGGTATGCTTGGCGGACCTCAACACTTATACTCGGCGGATTGGTTTTGATTTTAGCTATGGCAATTGTTGTAGCAAAATTTGGATTATGTGGGATGCTTCTGTTGATTTAGTTATTTTGGGGGATTGGAACAAGTGATTAATTGTCAAATCAATTCTTTTTCTGGCTCACCTATTTGTTGCTCTTTTATATATGCTAAGTGTTCTCATGTGCAGCGCAGAGTATTATGGAATGAATTAAGGAATTTTCATGCACACTATACTCATCCGTGGCTTGTTGGTGGAGATTTTAATGATGTGCTGAGAGTATCTGAGAGCCAAGGCTCTATTCCTGCCCTGCTACCTATAAATGAATTTGGTGAAATAGTTTAGGATTGTGAGTTATTGGAGATTCCTTATTCGGGCACCCCCTTTACTTGGTGCCGGGGAGGGGGGGGGTAGTAGACCGCTTCTCAGACGATTGGATCGCATTTTTGTTAACACTGCTTGGAATTCTCTCTTTCAACACACTAATGCTCTTCATTTGCCTCGCACTGTTTCGGATCATTGTCCTATTTATCTTGACATACGTTTAAATATTGAAAGAAGTGGTTCTGCTTTCCGCTTTCAAGATATGTGGATCAGACATCCTACTTTTCTTGATGTAGTTCAAACTACTTGGGCTACTGAGATCAACGATTCTGGTATGTGCATTTTGCAAACAAAGATCAAGAGGTTAAAGATTGCTTTGAGTATTTGGAACCGTCAGACATTTGGGAACATTCAGTCTAATATCCGGTTATCAGAAAGGGAGATTGCTCGCCTGGAATTGCTCCATGATGCGGATCCTTCAACTCTCTTGCAAGGGGAACTTAAAAAGGCTAGAGATAATCATGTTCGCAATCTTAAATTGGAGGAAATTTATTGGAGGCAAAAATGGCTCAAGGAGGGTGATGCTAATACTAAATTTTTTCACTCTTATTGAAGGAACCGTCAAAGTAAATTACAGATTACAAAAATACACACACCAAATGGCACTTTGGCTGAAACACCAGCCACTATTGGCTCGGCTGGAGCAGAATTCTTCCAACAACTTTTTGCTTTTGATCCCACCCCTCACCGGGTCTCACAGATCCTTGATTTGATCCCTAGATTGATTACTGATGAACTTAATGTTTCTTTTGATTGCTTACCTACAAGTTTGGAGGTGAAAGAAGCTGTTTTTGGATTAAATCCTTCCAGTGCAGCCAGTTATTTTGGGGGATTGGAACAAGTGATTAATTGTCAAATCAATTCTTTTTCTGGCTCACCTATTTGTTGCTCTTTTATATATGCTAAGTGTTCTCATGTGCAGTAGTGAGTATTATGGAATGAATTAAGGAATTTTCATGCACACTATACTACATCGTGGCTTGTTGGTGGAGATTTTAATGATGTCTTTGAGAGTATCCGAGAGCAAGGCTCTATTCACCCACTTTGCTACCTATAAATGAATTTGGTGAAATAGTTTAGGATTGTGAGTTATTGGAGATTCCTTATTCGGGCACCCCCTTTACTTGGTGCCGGGGATGGGGGGGGTAGTAGACCGCTTCTCAGACGATTGGATCGCATTTTTGTTAACACTGCTTGGAATTCTCTCTTTCAACACACTAATGCTCTTCATTTGCCTCGCACTGTTTCGGATCATTGTCCTATTTATCTTGACATACGTTTAAATATTGAAAGAAGTGGTTCTGCTTTCCGCTTTCAAGATATGTGGATCAGACATCCTACTTTTCTTGATGTAGTTCAAACTACTTGGGCTACTCGAGATCAACGATTCCAGTATGTGCATTTTGCAAACAAAGATCAAGAGGTTAAAGATTGCTTTGAGTATTTGGAACCGTCAGACATTTGGGAACATTCAGTCTAATATCCGGTTATCAGAAAGGGAGATTGCTCGCCTGGAATTGCTCTATGATGCGGATCCTTCAACTCTCTTGCAAGGGGAACTTAAAAAGGCTAGAGATAATCATGTTCGCAATCTTAAATTGGAGGAAATTTATTGGAGGCAAAAATGGCTCAAGGAGGGTGATGCTAATACTAAATTTTTTCACTCTTATTGAAGGAACCGTCAAAGTAAATTACAGATTACAAAAATACACACACCAAATGGCACTTTGGCTGAAACACCAGCCACTATTGGCTCGGCTGGAGCAGAATTCTTCCAACAACTTTTTGCTTTTGATCCCACCCCTCACCGGGTCTCACAGATCCTTGATTTGATCCCTAGATTGATTACTGATGAACTTAATGTTTCTTTTGATTGCTTACCTACAAGTTTGGAGGTGAAAGAAGCTGTTTTTGGATTAAATCCTTCCAGTGCAGCCGGCCCTGACGGTTACACAAGTAGATTTTTCCAAGTCTGTTGGGATATTATTCATCATGATGTTACTCAGGATGTGCGGGATTTCTGGGCTGGTCTTCCCCTTCCCCGAGCTATGTCCAGTGCTTTCTTAGTTCTTATTCCTAAGATAGACGAGTCCTAGCTCTTTTGGTGATTTTCGTCCAATTTCTCTGTGTACTTTTTCTAGCAAGATAATTTCAAAGGTTATGGCAAATCGATTGGCAAGGTTGTTAACTGATATTATCTGTACTAATCAATCGGGCTTTGTCAAAGGGCGGATTATTACTGACAATATTCTTTTGGCTATGGAGATGATCAACTCGATTAACAAAAGAGTTCGGGGTGGTAATATGATTGTAAAACTTGATATGATGAAAGCCTTTGACAGAGTTTCTCATGACTTCCTTGTTGATGTTTTCACTCGACTTAGCTTTAGTTATCATTTTATTCACTTGATTCGGAATTTACTCAATAATAATTGGTTCTCAGTCCTCATAAATGGTTCTCCATATGGTTTTTTTAGATCGGGGAGGGGAGTAAAGCAAGGGGACCCTCTCTCCTATTTACTCTTCGTATTAACTGCGGATGTTTTCTCTCGTGGATTGGATCGCCTTGTAAGGTCCGGTACGGTGGCCCCTTATGTGGTGCCTCGCTCTAATGTTCTTGTTTCTCACTTGGCATATGCGGATGATGTGGTTATTTTTATTAATGGAGGAAAGAGAGGGCTTCAGGCACTAATTCATTATATCAGACAATATGAGGCTTGCTCGGGTCAACGGGTCAATGATAATAAATCATCCTTCTATGTTTCTACAAAAGCTTCGCCAAGGCAAATTCAATGATCACTCGGGTCTCTGGTTTCTCACAGGGCTCTTTCCCTATCACCTATTTGGGTTGCCCCATCTTCCCAGGGCGAACAAAAACCGTATATTACTCGAATTTGGTTGACCGTTTGGCTTCTAGAGTAGCGGGATGGCAAGGTAAATTGCTTGGTATGGGTGCCCGCCTTACCTGGTCCGTTTCGTGTTGACTTTTATGACTTTAAATATTTTAGCTGCTTCTAGACCGCCGAAACAGGTTCTTGGAGATATTGAGAGAATTTTTTCCAATTTCCTTTGGGGCAAGACGGAGTTCGGAGAAAGGCGACACTTGATGTCTTGGGATCGCCTATGCCGAGATACAGAACAAAATGGTTTGGGTCTTTTCTCTTTAAATTGTTTTCAAATTGTTTTTTCTCATAAACTTTGGTGGCACTTCAGGACCTCAAATTCATTTTGGAGTTCCTTTTTGCACGAAAGGTATTGTTCTAGCAGCCATCACCCATCCTTGGTCTAACTCAACTCCCTTGATTCCCCTACTTGGAAACGCATGCTGTCGACTAGAGCCTTCACTGAGCAACACATTGGGGTATTACTTCGGGATGGCTCTTCTTCATTTTGGTATGATGCTATCACAATGCAAGGCTTCCTAAGAGAGGAGACCGGGCTGCCTGGGGATACATCACGGGTACATGAACATATAGAAGATGATCAATGGACTATGGAAACTAAGCAACTTTTCACAACTGATCAAGCTCGGCTACTTCCTCATCCTCTGCTGCAGCCGAAGCATGATGAGCATGTTTGGAAGTTAGAATCGCATGGGCGTTTCACGATCTCCTCGATTTTGAAACTCATACAACCCAATGGAATTATACAATGCTCTCAGCGTTACATTTGGAATAAGGTAACCCCCCATTTTCTTGTGTATATTTATGTGGAGACTCTTCAACAAATTCTTAGCTGTAGATGAGGTTCTAAGGAAATGGGGTGTATCTCTAGCCTCACAATGTCAATGTGGACGAGGGGAATAGACTTTTAAGCACATTTTTTTAGAATGCAATTTAGCCCAAGTTCTTTGGAAAAGTGCATTGTCCTTGGTTGGTCTACGACTTCATCATATAAGGTACACTTCTTATTTGGACTTGATTCAATTTGTTTGGTGGAAAGGGAAGGGGAAGTGGCATGATATTCATACTATTGTTATAGCTAGTGTGTGTTGGCTTTTATGGCGTAGTAGATGTCGTTTTGTGTTTGATGGTGCACATTCTAATGGTAGAAGTTTACTTAGAGAGATGGAATAATTTATTATGCCAATTTTACACAATGCGGAACTATTGCATATTTTTATAAAGCCACGTGCAGCACATTTGGGCATAAGAGGCAGATTTTTGGAGGTACAGTGGATTGGTAATGGGGATGGTCTGATTTTGAATATTGATGGGGCGTCCCATGGTAATCCCGGGATTGCCGGAGTTGGTGGAGTATTTCGGCGGTCTAGTAGAGAGTTTATTGGAGCTTTTGCGTTTTTTCTAGGAGACTTTCTCTCTAATTCCATAGCTGAAATTGAAGCTATGATCCATGGCATCAGATTTTTTATTGGATTAGGCTACACACTTTATTATTCAGACGGATTCAAAGTTTTTAAGCGACTCTATCAAGGCACGGAAGATTACGGCTTGGCGCTTGGATGGCTTATTTCATCAACTCTTGAAGCTTCTTGGTCCGAATCAGGTTCGACATGTTTATCGCGAGGCTAATAAAGTGGCAGATACTTTAGCAAATATTGCCTGTGATGAGCGACGAAATTCAACTTTTGTGACATTTTTCAGACCTTCCGACTTCGGTTCGTGGCCTGTGTCACCTTGATTGTTGCGGGACTCCTTATTTAAGGCGTTCTACATAGATTATGTTTCTTTTGTTGTTCTTTGTTTCTTGTTGTATTTATCCTATATCTATTGGATCGGGGACGTCTCCAAATATCTTTTGGATATAGTTGTTTTGCATATTAATTATTTATTTAAGCATTTCGTACCACCTGATTCATGTGATAAATGAATCAGTTTCCTGCATTGTTATTTTTTGTAGGGGGTGGATTTGTTTCCACCTACTTAGAGGTTTTGGCTTTGTCCCCCTCTATGTCCATTTATTAGCCCTTTCCGGACGCTTTCAATAAACGGGCAGGGGTCCATGCCAAACCCCCCACCACAACATGTGGCTTTTATAAAACAAGTATGGATCTTGGTTGATGCGCTTGAGGTGGTGACCCTTATAGGGTGCAAGTGGGTTTTTAAATTAAAAACTGACATGGAAGGGAACATTCAAACGTACAAGGGGCGACTTATCACGAAAGGTTTTAAATAAATTCATGGTTTTGACTATGATGAAACATTTTCCCCTATAGTTATGTTCAAATCCATTCGAATCTTGCTTGCAATAGCAGCATACTATGATTACGAGATCTGACAAATGGATGTCAAAACAGATTTCCTTAATGGAAACCTTGATGAGGATGTGTATATGATACAGCGGGAAGGTTTTGTCGATCCAAATAATGCCAATAAAGTATGTAAGTTAATGAAGACAATTTATGGACTAAAACAAGCTTCTAGACTAAAACAAGCTTCTAGAAGCTAGAATCGACGTTTTGATGAAGCCATACACGGGTTCGATTTTATCAACAATGTTGATGAACCTTGTGTTTATAAAATGTTTAGTGGAACCTCAGTTGTGTTCCTAGTTTTGTATGTAGATGACATACTATTTATAGGGGATGACATTCCAACCTTGGAATTTGTAAATGTCTGGTTGGAGCAATGCTTCTCTATGAAGGACTTAGTTGAAGCAAGCTTCATCTTAGGAGTCAAGATCTATAGAGATAGATCTCGTAGTCTCATTGGCCTAAGTCAGAGTACATATATAGACAAAGTGCTAAATCGGTTTAGCAAACAATAATCCAAAAAAGGCCTTTGTCATATAGCACCTGGTACTATTCTTTCAAGACAACAATGTGTTAGACACTGGATGAGAAAGAATGCACGAGTGAGATTCCATATGCTTCGGCAATTGGATGTATCATGTATTCCATGTTGTGTACTCGCCCAAATGTCTCGTATTCTTTGAGTATAACGAGCAGATACCAGTCTACATACGGTGAACGTCACTGGATAGCCGTCAAGAACATCTACGTTCTTAATCTATGGTCGGGGAAGACGAGCTCATTGTAAGTGGTTACACTGATGCTAGTTTCCAAACCGATAGAGATGCCTTTATATCGCAACCGGGTTATGTATTTTGCCTAAACGACAGTGTTGTGAGCTAACCAATAGAGATGCATCATATACTGCTAAGGAAGCAGTTTGGATACGGAAGTCATTTATGAACATAGCGTGGTGCTTAGAATTTTGAATGCGATTGATCTCTATTGTGACAACAATGAGGCCATAGCTCAATCAAATGAACCACGGTCTCACCAAAGGTCCAAACATATACTGCGGCGGTATCAACTGATCCGTGAGATCATTGTTAGAGGAGATGTAAGTATTTGCAAATTACATACGGACGATAACATCGCCGACACACTGACGAAGCCGCTGACACAACAACAACATGATGATCATACTTGTAGCATGGGTATTAGATAAAAAAAGGATTGGTCGTAGAGATAGTTCTTATATAGAGTATGCACTAAAAGGCAAGGTTGTTGTCTTTAGTACAAGTGGGAGATTGTTATATTTTCTTTTTCATGTGATGAAATATTAAAGGCAAGAATTCCATTATTATTGTTTTGATTACGGCTGTGTAAATGTATTAAAACGTAATAACGTCCTTAGATAGTTATGTAATTGTTACATTGAACTATTCTAAATGTCCCTGGTAAATCATATTGTGGAATGTTGAGGACAACAATAATGTGTGGAAACTAGTATGTGTTGTGATTAAATATGGTGATATTAAGTCAAACACATGGATATTTGATATTGGACTGACCCACTTATAAGAACACTTTGTGGATTGTTATATGTGTTAGAGGAATAACCGGGTCACACATAAATGCGCAGCGGAATAAAACTTGACCCGCCTCTACCAGGATCTTCCACGAGTAAGAACCTACGACTATGGGATAGTGTTTTACCTTATATTGATGCTAGAATGGCTGAAACGCTTTCAGCGGTATGTTGTCACGAACGGAACACCACAATGCAGGCTCCGTCTCTCCCAGTATCCACTCGATCTTCCGGGGATGGTCTTCTACTGCTTGGTGCTAGCCAACGCCTTGTAGAAGCTTTGAAGACACTCTTCAATGGAGTATGTATTTCAGACCTTATCAGAAGAATAAGATTCAGGATTTCTAGCTTCTTTCCCATTAGCAAAAAGCTAGAAAACAAGTCTAGAAATCTATCTTTTCTTTTCTCTCTAAAACTCACTTTTCTCTCTTCTCTCTAAGCTTCAAAATATGGAGAAAAACTGATTAATATCAATGGGAAAAGTCAGTATTTTTCCCTTAGTTTATCAAGAGAGAGTGGGGAGAGATAAAGGGGAAAGTGGGAGATCATGGAGGAAACCACTCCTCCACTTTCTCCACTCCTTTAACCTCTAGATAAGAGACATATGAGCTGAAAATATGTGTCCAATTTTCCAGCCATAAGGTCGGTCCAAAACGGGTCGGTCGGCCCAATCATATTGGTCGGCCCAACCCGATTAAGGGCCCAATCAATCCCGGCCCGGCCCGATCGAATTAGCGCACCTTAGATTAAATGTACTCCAACAAGCCAGTTGATCTATGAGTGCGACCCAAGAGGTATCTATGGCGTTGGCCGTGACATCATATGTCACGAGGTAATGAGAGGTATCTAGCAACGCATCATTACCCCCAATTCATAAATATCCGGTGATTTATCATAATCACAACATTTGACATTTGTAGTTAAATGCTTTTGTCCTTGATATCTAGATTGAACACAAGTCATGGAAAAAGTCACACTTGTATTGTCCAATCTTTTAGTTTCTTGATTCGCGAGTAGACTAATCAAATGACATCAATATCATATACTTGATTCACTCGTTCATGGCCATGAATTAGTCGAGACTCCATCAAGGGGCCCAAGATATCGCTCTGCTATATAGGAGGGACAAATCCTTTCTGCATCCCACTCATCACGAACAAGATTCGTGATATACCCGATAAATGCCTTTATTGCTCACCCGATTACGGATAGCGTTTAACATTATCAAAGCATAACACTAGCCATGCAAGAACTCTTGTGAGACCTCAAGTCGAAGGATCTCATATACAACCCAGTCAAAATTTTGAGAAACACCGTTAACTATTATATAACAACCCGTGGTGTGTTTCTCATGTTGGAGTGCATCGAGTATAATGATTCTCTAATCATATATACCTATGTGACGATCCGATATCTTATATCAATCACTTTGCACATACTAGTCTTACGCATTATTATTGTCCTCGAAGATTCCAAAATAATGTTCGACTAGGGGACGTTTGAGAATAGTATCTCATAACAATTATAAATACTATTCTAAGGACATATTATTTATTTATGTTGTTAAGAGCATGAAACATAATGAATAATCTTGGAATTAATTGCCTTTTATTCATCAAAATGAAAATTACATTAAATACGGTACAATAATCTCCCACTTGCACTAAAGACCCAAATTACAATAAATGGTCTTTAGGGCATACTAATAGCTTTGTCTCTAAAGATCGGTCCTCCGGATATCGGATACCCGTGGAGCTAGTGTGACGATCATGCTGGCTAGCTGCGACAGGTGGCTTCGTCGGTGGATCGGCGACATTGTCTGCCGAGTCTACTTTACATATATGCACATCACCCTCTCTCTATAATCTCGCGGATTAGGTGAAATCGCCGTAGTACATGTTTGGACCTCCGGTGAGATCTAGGGTTCCTTAGATTGGGAAATAGCCCCATTGTTATCACAATAGAGGTCTATCGGGTTCGCAATACTAGGAACCACATCGAGGTCGGAAATAAATTTCTCGATCCAAGCGCCTCCTTAGCTGCTTCACAAGCTGCTATGTACTCGACCTCTGTCGTAGAATCTGCGATGGTTGATTGCTTTGAAGCTGCGCCGACTCACAGCACCTCCATTCAAGTTAAACACATATCCCGGGATTGCGATCGGAAAGCATCTCTGTCGGTTTGGAAACTAGCATCGGTGTAACTCTGTTACAACGAGCTCATCCGCCCTCCATAAATCAAGAATGTATCCTTAGTCCTTCGCAAGTACTTGAGGATATTCTTGGCTGAGATCCGATGGCGTTCACCGTAATTAAAGCGGTATCTGCTCGTAATGCTTAAGGCAAAGCGAGACATACGGGCGAGTACAAATCATGGCGTACATGATGGATCCTATGGCGAAGCATAAGGGATCTCTTTCATGCGTTCTAATTCGGCGGGCGTTTTAGAACATCTGGTCCTTTGACGAGCAGTAGCATGTGCCATAGGACAAAGTCCTTTCTTAGACTCTTGCATGCTAAACCGCTTTAGCACCTTGTCTATATATGTACTCGACTTAGGCCAATGAGTCTCTGGATCTATCTCTATAGATCTTGACTCCCCGAGAATATAGGTGGCGTCGCCTAAGTCTTTCATAGAAAAACACGTACTCAACCAAGCCTTTACTGAGACTTTAAGGTTGGTATGTCGTTTCCAATGAGTAGTATGTCATCTACATACAAAACCCGAGGAATACAATTGAGCTCCCACTAACCTTTTTTGTAAACACAAGGCTCATCCTCATTTCTAATGAAGCCAAACTCACGCACGGCATCATTAAAGCGGATGTTCCGACTTCGAGAAGCCCTGCTTGAGTCCATAAATGGATCTCTGAAGCTTACATACTTTTCGAGCATTCTGCGGAGTGACAAAACCTTGGGCTGTGTCATATACACATCCTCATCAAGTTTTCCATTAAGGAAGCGGTTTTGACATCCATTTGCCGGTTTCGTAGTCATAGTAGGCTGCAATAGCAAGCAAAATCCGAATGGACTTGAACATAACTACGGGGAAAAGGTCTCATCATAGTCAATACCATGAATTTGTTTGAAACCTTTCGCGACCCGAGTCGCCCCTCATGCGTTTGTACATTCCCTTCCATGTCGGTTTTAATCTTAAAAACCCATTTGCACCCTATAGGAGTTACCCCTTCAGGTGGATCAGCAAGATCCGAGACTTGGTTTGTGTACATGGAGTCCATTTCAGATCTCATGGCCTCAAGCCATTTCTCGAGAATCCCAGGGCTATTAATTGCACTGTTTGTAGTTTGAAGGTTCATCGTGATCCACAAACATAACATCACCATGTTACTGTTATGAAAAATCCAAATTTTTTACGGAGGTGGGACGACGAACTCTACCGGACCTACGCAATTCTTGTGTTTCTTAAAGCTGAGTGCTTTGATTTGCATAGCTGTTTGTAGCTTTCTTTGCACAACAACTTGTGGAGTCTGTTCAATTTCCATCTCATCATTAGTGCTAGTTTGAGAGTCTGGAACTTCAGAAAGTTCTACACTACTCCCACTTTTGTTTCTAGAAACAAATTCTTTTTCTAGAAAGACTCCGTGCAAGCAACAAACACTTTGTTCTCGTTAGGGATATAAAAGTAGTATCCTTTAGTTTCCTTAGGATAACCTACAAATATGCACTTTTCAGATTTTGGAGCCGACTTATCGGAAGGTGGCGTTTTACAAACGCTTCACGACCTCAAATCTTGAGGAAAGACAAAGCGGGACGCTTCCCGAGTCCATAACTCGTATGGTGTCTTTGCAAGCTGATTTAGATGGAGCAGCGGTTAAGTGTTAAAGATCTTTGTCTCTAGTGCGTGTCCCCAAAAGGAATTGGGCGAGGCTCGTGTGACTCATCATAGAGCGAACCATATCTAATAAGGTTACTGTTCCTCCTTTCAGATACACCATTCCATTGTGGAGTAGGCTGAAGGAGAAAGTTGTGAAAGCGATTCCACAAGCTTTTAGATAGTCACGAGAATTCTTGACTCAAGTATTCTCCTCCTCGATCGGATCGAAGAACCTTAATACTCTTGCCAAGTTGGTTTTCTACTTCAAGTTTAAACTCTTTAAACTTAGCAAATTCTTCGGATTTGTGTTTCATCAAGAACACATATCCATATCTACTGAAGTCACCGAGTAAAGGTAATGAAGTAGAGGTAACCACCCCTCGCATGTATATTAAAAGGGCCACATACATCACTATGTATTAGTCCTAATAAAGCATCGGCTCTCTCACCTAGCTTAGTGAAAGGTGATGCTTTGTCATCTTACCCAAACAAACAAGATTCGCATCGATCATAAGACTCGAAGTCAAATGATTCCAACGACCCATCTTTATGGAGTTTGGATATGCGATCTTCGTTTATGTGGCCTAGCGACAATGCCGAGGTATGTCGGATTAGAATCATTAGTCTTAATCCTTTTGGTATTTATGTTTAAAATTGGCATATCAAGGTCTAAAATATATAGACCATTAATTAAAGAAGCGACTTGCATAAAACATATTATACGAAATAACGACAATCGTTGGTTTTTGATCGAAATCTCAAAACCGTTCTTGTCCAAACAAGAAAGCTGAAATAATATTTTTAATTAAACTAGGTACATAGAAACAGTTTTCTAAACCCAAAACAAGCCCACGAAGGCAAAGTAAAAGTACAAGTCCCTACTAGCTGAGAACATGCAACACGTGCTTTCCGTTGCCTACTCGTAGTTCCACTTCACCCTTTGCCAACTCTCTACTCCTTTGCAGTCCCTGCACATTAGTACAAATGTGAGAACCACATCCGGTATCAAATACCCAAGAAGTAGTTGTATTTAAATTGATATCAATCATATTAATATCTATAACATAAATACACGAGCAGTAGCAACAATTGCTTTCTCCTTTTCCAGCCTTTTCCCTGCAAGATAGCTTTTGCAGTTCCTTTTCCAGTGACCCTTCTCACCACAATGATGACAGATAGAGTCCTTGGCTACACCACCCTTAGGTTTCAGTGCATTGTTGAAAGTGGTTTGCTTGCCCTTGGGCTTACCTTTCGGTTTGCCTTTGGGTTTCGCAAAACCTTTGCCTTTGCCCTTTTGCACCATCGGTATGGTGTTGGGCTTGGACTTGCCTATTTCCTTCTCGGCGAGTCCTTAGCATATTCAACGACTCGAGCAATGGCTTGTCAATTTCATTCATGTGATAATTAGAATGAATTGATTTGAATGACTCGAGCAACGATTGCAAGATCAAATCGGTCGACGACTCTTGTCCCCGAAAGGAAATCCCGAGTTTTTCAAGGTTACGAACATAACCTATCATCTTAAGAGCGTGAGTTCCTACTGGCATTCCCTCGGACATTTTTGCCCTTTGAAAGAGATTTCGATACATCGAATCTCTCCTGGCGTGCTTGCCCCTGATATAGTTGCTTCAGGTGAGCCAGCATCTCATAAGCCCCCATGTCCTCATGTTGCTTCTGAAGCTCAGAGTTCATGGTGACAAGCATGAGGCTAGACACATCTAAAGCATCACTAACATGCTTCTGATAAGCAGTCCTTTCAGCGGCCGTAGCACGAGCCTCGCGGTATAGCGAGAATAAGTACATTTCCCGGGACATACGACTTTCTTTCATGCTTGAGAGCGATTCTCAAGTTCTGAACCCGATCGAGGAAGTTAACTCCCTCTAATTTGTCCTTCTCAAGGGACGAGACACGATGATAGTGTTTGGTTTGAATTTGCCATTTTCTACAACAAAAAATATATGCAAAGTAAGTACTGATTTAAAAAATCATTATTAGGTCTTTATCTTTTTAATGATTTCTCCCACTATTTTCTTCGAGTGAATAATCCCTCAATATCAACTCGGAAAGTTTGTTAACTTTCTAGCGGGCCAAGATCCATATTTCACCTCGTTACGAGTCGGCTTTGGGCTGATCGCCCAAAACTTAGTTATTTAGGTAGGCAACGTTTGCCAATTACATCAAATTATGTAATTCTTGGTTAGTTGAGTGAATAACATTTATTCAAGCGTATCATTATACACTTTTCTCAACTCTTTTGCCTCTAGATCCTCAATCCATCTATTGAGATAATCTAGTTAACTAGGACCCTAAGTTTTAGCCGGCGGATATCACAACTTATCCTTCGCGCCTCACCAGGGATAGACACGTATGCACGGCTTTGGCATGTCCCATACTAATGTCGATCTAGGCCTTGACGAGGGCCAAACTTAGGAAGGCACTAATTAATATTTTAAATGAGGGATTTTGTTTTTAACAATCTCACGAGAAAAGCATAAATAAAAGCAGTTTATGCTTATATACATATGCATCAATACATAAAATAAAATGCAATAGTAATCGCCAAGATCCTATTCGGTTTTCCAAGCGATGGAAAAACCGTGAAGTCAATCTAAGGGTGTAAAAAGAAAAAACATCTATTCTACACCGTCTTGACCTTCAGTTGGTTGCCTCCAAATCTTCATCATCTCAGCTGTACTTTCTCCTAATCTAGAATTACAAAATTTCTAAGGAAACCTCGAGTTACATTCGAGGGGATTTAATGAGATTAAAATTACAACTTTTGAATGATAAAACAGGCACGATACGCAGATCGTATTATAAAATAATACCAGCAGGGTAATGGCGACTACTATGCATCATGCTCAATTAACATAACAATTTATGAAAAATAATGAGCAACCAGCAAATAAGAACATTTCATATCTTGGTCGATTCGGTTGGCCGAGCGGCAAGCTTCGGTCGACCGAAAAAATGCTGAGAGTACTCGGTTGACCAACTGAGTACTTCGGTCGACCGAAGACCAACTCGGTTCGACCGAACACCCTCTCGGTTGATCCGAACCTAATACCATTTAGCTCTTGTCTTGCCTCGGTCGATCGAAGATCGAGTCGGTCGACCAAGTGACTAAAAAGCGAGAGTTTTTCCGACTTTTGAATGACTTCAAAAGCTGGAAATTCTCAACAGAATATACATACATAAAGCTGGAAAAGCATGTCATACATGATTTATTACATTTCTAGCAATCCTAAGGCATGCATAACATAGATTCATAATCTATATTCAAACACTATAACACTTAAGGTCTATAGGGTACTCGTGAGTGGCTCGATACCATTTGTTAGAGGAATAACCCGGGTCACACATAAATGCGCGGCGGAATAAAACTTGACCCGCCTCTACCGGGGATCTTCCACGAGTAAGAACCTACGACTATGGGATAGTGTTTTACCTTATATTGATGCTAGAATGGCTGAAACGCTTTCAGCGGTATGTTGTCACGAACGGAACACCACAATGCAGGCTCCGTCTCTCCCAGTATCCACTCGATCTTCAGGGGATGGTCTTCTACTGCTTGGTGCTAGCCAACGCCTTGTAGAAGCTTTGAAGACACTCTTCAATGGAGTATGTATTTCAGACCTTATCAGAAGAATAAGATACAGGATTTCTAACTTCTTTCCCATTAGCAAAAAGCTAGAAAACAAGTCTAGAAATCTATCTTTTCTTTTCTCTCTAAAACTCACTTTTCTCTCTTCTCTCTAATCTTCAAAATCTGGAGAAAAACTGATTAATATCAATGGGAAAAGTCAGTATTTTTCCCTTAGTCTATCAAGAGAGAGTGGGGAGAGATAAAGGGGAAAGTGGGAGATCATGGAGGAAACCACTCCTCCACTTTCTCCACTCCTTTAACCTCTAGATAAGAGACATATGAGCTGAAAATATGTGTCCAATTTTCCAGCCATAAGGTCGGTCCAAAACGGGTCGGTCGGCCCAATCATATTGGTCGGCCCAACCCGATTAAGGGCCCAATCCAATCCCGGCCCGGCCCAATCGAATTGGCGCACCTTAGATTAAATGTACTCCAACAATATAAATGTCAACAGTGTTCTTATAATGATTATGTTTGTATATGAATCCTTTAACTTGAGATCACACAAGATTTCCTATTGGCTATTGGTATGCTTTGATGGTGTCAAACGCCGTATGTAACTAGATGGGCTATACATGCATTTGTTTGGTGTATTTATGAACCATGTTAAGATAATGTGTGATAGATTGAAAATTTGTCCCTCCTATATAACATGAGTGATATCTTGAGCCCTTTGATGGAGTGAGACTAATTCATGGCCATGAACAAATGAATTAATTTGAGATATTAATGTCATTTGATTAGTCTACTCGCGAATCAAGAAACTGATTGATTGAACTATACAAGTGTGACAATCTCCGTGACTTGTGTTCAATCAAGATATCGAGGACAATGGATTAGTACAAAAGATCATGTTTGTGGTTACTTGAATCACCAGACTATTTGTGAATTAGGAGTAATGATGTGTTGCTAGATACCTCTCATTACAGTTAACAATTGTTGTCACGACCAACATAGCAAATACCTAAAGGGTCACACACTATAATCAACTGGATTGGGTTTGTTGGAGTTTACATTTGATATAGGAGCTCAATTAAATTGGGAGGGTTCAATTGGATTGGGCAGATTAATACTAGATTAATCAAACCGATCTGGTTGAACCGGACCCAGTCGGCCGAGAACCGTTTCTGGTACACCGAACCGATTTGTCAATCCGGTCGGCCGAGAATCTTTACTTCGGTCGACCGAACCGGTTTGACAAAGTCAAAATCTCTGCCATGTGATGGCCATGTGAGGGGTGTGTGTAGTGGGCATCATGGAAGAGTTAATGGAGGGAAAGTGAAGTAGTGCCCACTATTCACTTCTCCATATCATCAAGTGTTGATGAAATAATTCTCATTCAATACTGACAAAAAACTGGAAATTCTGAGAGAAGTTTAGCCACAAAACACATTAAAAGTTAGAAGAAAAAAATAGTTTTCTTGTTGGCTTTTTCGGGATTTTGTACTTAACCTATATACCGAAGCTCCCGAAGATCGTCTTCAAGGTTCGACGTACTCATGACTAGCATCAGAGACTCGACAAACAAGCACTAGGTTGATTGTGTAGATACTGGTAGAGACGGGAGTTTGACTCGCTGCCGTTGGTGATTCAAAGTATCAAAATCGAGGCATATTTTTGGCTCCTTCGGTTAGAATAAAGGTAATATTCCTATTCATAAGATAATGGTTCTTTCTCCTGAAAAGATCATGTAAAAGAACGGAATCTCAATTTTATTTCCGCTAGTATTATGTGGGGATTCCGAATTTCTTCCTTTTAAAATATTCCATGCAGATGGGGCAGTCAAATGCAAAATGTTGAAAGATTTAAAATGAAATATTTAAAAAATGATTTCTTAACTGACTGATTATTCCATACCCCCATTGCAGCATGAATTAGATCATTAGATACTTAAAATATCTTATCCATTGATATCACAACAGTAGTCAAGTAAACAAGACATCCCCAACGGTGGGTGTAAGATCGGTATCTAACTGTATATGTATAAGATTCAGATTCAGATGTATGCTTTCTATAGTGTAACTCAAAGCCTACAATCCCCCATTGCAGCAGTTCATTTCATTTAGGCTCAAGAAAGCATACCCGGCGTTACAAGTTAATTTCAGAGCATGATCAAAATTCTGTTAGGCTGGAATCTTGATCAGTAATGGGTTGAGAGAAATGGATATAGCGTTGGGATGTTAATTTATTGGGAGGGTTAGACCTTTTTTTAATTATTTTTATTTTATTGTTAGCATGGGTCAGCTAGGAACTAAAAAGAAACCAACATTTCTGGGTCAAAATTTGTTAAAGTTGGAAGAAACATTTTGTTGTTAAAAGAATTCGGGTCTTGAAATCCTCATTGGGAAACTTGGAAATTAGGCCAATGGTTTATCAAACAAGCTGGCCAATATGGAACTTAATAAACTCAATAGATACCCCGCCCCAAGGTTGGACATTTTGAACTAAGAAAAATTAAATACTGTAACCGTTCTTATAGCTATAACTCCTTTACATGAATTAGACGGGACTACCTAAAGATGTAGACTCCGCTAAATTAATATGAGGGGACAGTGAAGACTGTCCCACAAAGACTATCTAGATAGCCCAACATTGGACGGATTAAAGGGATCACGGCTCCTATGTTGAACAGCCTAAATTCCGTACGTGCGGGATAAGCTGTCAGTCGTTGGATTTTGTACTTTTTTATCCAACGGCTGTATCAAAATAGGGGTATTTTAGGGATAAACTTTGAGCTATTTTTTCTCTTTCTTACTTTTAACTGGGAGAAGATATTTTTGGCAGGAAAACGAATTTTTAAAAAACATGTGTTCAATAATCAAGAACATGTGTTCACTAATAAAAAACATGTGTTCACTAATAAAAAAACACGTGTTTCAGAGAACATGTATTCACTAATAAAAACATGTGTTCACTGACAGAGAACATGTGTTCTTTAATAAAAACATGTGTTCACTGACAGAAAACATGTTTTCACTGACAGAAAACATGTGTTCTCTAATAAAAATATGTGTTCACAATATACAAGAACATGTGTTCTCTAACGAAGAACATGTGTTCTTGTAGAAATGTATCCTTGACTTTTCAACCGCAACTTTTCTCTCTACTCGGTAACTCAATCGATGTGACGGTTGCGTGTTACTTTTTGTTGTTATTATTATTATTTATTTGTGAAATTACATATGTATCCTTTTAACTCTCTTTTAAATCTCAACCGTCGATTCTCTTTTAAAATGAAATATTCTGTAATTAAGATTTGATTTGTGTTGTATTTCTGGTAATAGTTCTTTCTCCAATCAGTATTATGTGGCGTGAACCCTGAGAGGAAAGGTTGGAAATAGCTTTCGATCAGTAAGTTTAACGCATTTCAGTTTACTTGTAAAACCATAGAATTGGTTTGCCCACAACACGTCTTTGTAATGAATACAATAATACTTACCCCTTCTCATTTATCTGTCGTTTTAAAACATTCATTCGAATTAAGAAAATTATTGAAATATATTAATGTAAAATTAGATAGACCATTTTACCGTTCAATTAATACATTTATATTGAGCAATTATAATTAGTTATTGATTAAATTAATAAAAGATAAGAATAAATTTAAAAATAATAGATTTAATACTCTCTTAATTTCTTAATGTGACTGATAATTAAAAATTTATAAAATATGTTTAAGCGACGGATAATAGGTAACGGAGTGAGCATACCTTTTATTTCACCTTCCAAAGAAACCCATAGAGGCAACACATCAACAAACCATGAAAATCCTCAACAAACCAACTTTGACTACTCCCGTCCAACCTTTAATTAAATGGTTTTTTTTTTTTGCTAAGTAACCTTTAATTAAATGGTTCCTTTTAAAAAAAAAATTAAGTTCTCTTCAATTATTTGCACAAAGTGCCCCCCATTTCTTGCACAAATGTGCAATTATGATCCTAAGAAAAAGTACCTTTCTAATTGAAACTTCCCATTTTGTCATTTCATTTAATGCGATTTGTAACATGTACGTTTTGTTGATTCAAGCCACATTTAATTGAGTAACCCACTGATTAAAGTTTCATGTTAAGTACCATCATACGGAGAAAGAATTGGCATAGCATTTTGGAAGCATTTAGATTAGCTAGTTTGAGTTGGACATTTCCTAACAACATTCAACTCCAACGACGCAATTTGTTTTCCGTTAATTTAGTCCCTTTTTTTTTTGGGATGGGCATGGGCTGATGAGCATCGAACTGTTTGGTCCCTAATTAGTCCTTTTAGAATTACTGCAATGCTTAAAGTGATTAATTAAATATAGAGTACTCATATGTTAGAATATGTATTTTTTGTGGAAATATATCTTAGGTTATAAAACCTGTTTGAGAATATATAAATTTTAATCAGGATTAACTTAACCTCTAAAAAGTATCTCAAAATGAGATGGTCTAAGTATAACAAAACAAAAAAAAACACGAAGTATAGTTAATATGAGAGTTAACAAACTCAAGGAGCCTGGACATTCCGATCGTGGAGTCTTCGATTGAATCTGTAGTAGAGGTCAAGGAAGAAGGAACTAGGAGAAGGAATATAAAAATTTTGGGGCTTCGATCAAGGAAGGGGAGAAATTCATGTGGTCACCGTCGTCGCTTGAGGAGAAGAAACTTCAGTGTTCAACAGATCATACGTGCGACGGTAAGGAGTATGGAGAGAGAATTTTTTTTATTACTGAAATCTGTTTTATTTTTTTAAAAGAATTGGGTTTGGTTGAGTTAAAACCCAACCCGAAATGTAAAATACCTAACTCAGACGAATTGTGCGATTCTACATTCTCGAGTATGATTTCCATCATACTTAATCACTGATCCTACTCGGAATCTAACACGTCAAGCACCTAAACCTCGTAAGATCGTACGATCCTACGAGTTAATTCGTGAGTTTGGGTACATTGGCGGCTATCATTACATATTAATAAGCTGGACTTCAACTAAAGAGGGGAAAGGGGATTGACCAAATCTTAATTAAAGAAATTTTCTTACAAACTAGTTTATGTGAGACTCAATAAACGGTTGAACTCACTGAAGACTAAAGCTGGACCTGTTTAGTACCAAGTTTGCAAATCTAGAAATCTGTTGATGGTCGAATATTGAATTAGATGGCTTCGTTAGACCAACGTTAGATGAGATAACTCTAACAAGTAGTAAGTTGAAGAATTGGAACGTGAACTATAAAAATACACCCTAAAACAATTTTGATTACTCGACCTCCAATTATTACAAACCCTATCTCCCTACTCAATTTCATCTATAGAGAAATAATATATTGTTGGCTAGTATCAGTAACGCGGATTCTACCACATAGAATTGTTAAAAATAATTGAAATATAGGTTTTCAAGCAAAGCACAAGCCGCCTATTGCTGATCAATAACAATCACTTATCTTGAGCAGCCAATATAAAGAGGAAGATAAAAATTGGTGGCGAGTAAAGAACCAATGTTTGAAGTGAAGTAACCCATAACAATATATATGCATTGGATATTAAAATGAATGTGCATTTCTTGTTCCAATTATTGTTAAAACTAATCCTATTTAATTGTAATTAAAAAAAATATCTTTGAATTAGGGTCAAGTATAGTTAGTTGGTGTTTTGTGCTTCATTTTGATTGCCTCTCGCTTTCAAAAAACAAGAACTTATCAATCCAAAAAATGTGGTAAAAAGAGTAAGTGGAATAAGAAAATGACACTTCAGCTACCATCACTGGCGGAGCTAGGGGGGCTGGGGGGCAAGTGCCCCCAACTTTTTCCATTCATAATTTTAGTTTTGTTTTTATAACACCTCATCCCGTGAACATTTTGAATCACTTTACGATTTAAAATTAGATTTTTTAGTTTGTGAATTATAGGAATTACACCACTTATATCTTAACAATTTTGGTTAAAATTGTAACAAACTTATTTGTGTAAGAGATTATAATATTTATAAACTTTCATCAAAAAATTCATAATTACTAATAGATTATAATATAAGATTTTATCAAAAATAAAAAAATATTCGTTCACATTAATAATAAGCCCTTCATGTTTCCTCCAACTTCATCTCTAATTAGTTTAAGTTAGTTTACTATACTTGTGATTGTTTTATTTCCAAGTCCAATAAGGACTCTATTTTATAAGGTTCTTGGCTGAAATTCCTTCTCGATTTAAGAGAGATTTCATCCTCATTATTATTAGGTTAGATATATGATATTTGGTAAGGTTATTCCTTAGATACTTGTGAATTGAATTTCTTATTAGCTTTTCATTCATTCTTGAGCTACTATTCAACAAGTCTAGTTTCGCTTGTTGTGTGGTGTTTAAGCCTCCATCGAAAATCAAACTACTTTGTGTTGCATTGATTTTATTCCCACGTAAACTATTTCAAGAAGAGAAAGATCCTTCATTAGAACTTCTTAGTGAAGTGTTGAAATCTTTGGTGTGTCTCAAGGTAGTGGACGTAGATTCATTGTGAATCAAACCACTCTAAGTCGCTTGTCTTTTGTTCTTCTTCTTTACAAGTTTTCATTATTGTTATTGTTTACACTTCTATTTTTTTTTAAGCCACCAGCGTGGTGGGGCGAACCCCCGTTTTATTAATTATTGCCAATCCGGCAGAAGTGATGAGAGGGGGACATAAAACCTAACCTCCCAAATACAATAGAATATGCAAAAGTGCAACCTTGGGCATTTATATATATGCACAAGGGTGAAACAATAAGTGGCTAGACTAATATGCAAAGCAAGAAACTTCTAAAGTAACCACTATACAATACTAGTAAGCATCAAACTAAGAAGCTAAAGAGTTTATCCTTTGGTTTTCCGTAGATATGGAGTCCCTGCATGATCCAGAAGACACCTACCTCTAGTGATACGAGGGAGTGACGAAAACTGTGAATAAACAACCGTATTTCGAGAATCACATGCTTTATTTGCCAAACTGTCCGCGACCTGGTTCGCTTCCCTGTATATATGATGAACTCTTGCTGATCTAGAAATGCGGAGTAAACATTGAAAAAGAGAATCAAGCTTCCAAGAAGAAATTCGTCCTTTGTTAAAAGAATCACACAGAAACTTTGAATCCGATTGAACACAGACATCATTAAAACCCAATGAATTAACATACCGTATACCAATGATCATTGCTTCCATTTCAGCCGTAGAGTTTGAGAGATTTAAGCCAAGGAAATTAGAGAAAGCACCAATAAAAGAATCAAGGAATTGCGAACAATACCACCCGCACCTGCAGGTCCCGGATTACACCTAGAAGCCCCATCTATATTTAGAATAACCGAGGGTGCCAAACTACCCCTCCAAGTAATTGCCTTAACTCGATTCAAACCTATTGAGTATGTGCCTCCCGTAAAAGCCTCAAACAAATCAGCACATTTCAACAAAGAAAGATAGTGACTGTCAAATTCACGTAAAAGGCTCTTAAATATCGATGTTTTACCATAAAAAATGAAACGACAACGAGCCCTCCAAAGGACCCAGCTGACACTAGTAAAAATAATGAAGTGAATATCTCGCCATTTGTCTCTTCCTTTCCACCACAACAATTTCAAAAGAGATAAATAAGAGTTAAACCTGAGAGTATTCCATGCAATTCCAACCAGAGCACATCCATACGTCCACAATCTTGTAGCCAGTTGACATTCTGTAAAAATGTGCGCGAAGGTATCCTCTCCATGTCCACACTGACACCTTGAGACCAAAGATACACCCCAACGTCTCCTGACTTCATCTAGTGCTAAAAAACCATTGAGCAGCCGCCAGAGAAACAGTTTCTGCGCCAATGGTAGCAAGGACTGCCAAACTTGTGTGCGAGAGAGCTGTGAAACTCCACTTGGTTGTAAAGTCTCGCAAAAATAGAAGAAATCAGTAAATTTCCCGGTTGGGACAAGGCTCCATATGTGAATATCAGGACCTGGGGACAGCCGAACCAAAGGAAGGTCCTGTTGTTGAGACATCGTCAAAGTCTCTACCGCTGACCAGCCGTCATCACCCAAATGATCTCTAATAGCCGAAGAATCCACCTCTCGCATCTACCGTCCCGCAATAAAGATCCCCGCAACGTGAAATTTTCATACCAAAACAAAGACCCACCATCTCGAATCAGGGAGGCCCATGTGAGCCTCCCGCCGAAGCACGGATCGTAAGAAGCTCGCACCAAACAGGGAGAATCCATAGGGTCGAGAAGGAACTATAGTAGGATGAGGATACAACCGACAATATTTCTCCATCGGGAAATCTCTCGCACGAGACGTCGAAGTCCTGAATCGCCACCACAATTTGTGAGAATAAGCAATTTGATAAGACTCTAAAGTAGAAATTCCCAAACCATTTTGCGAAGTGCTACGACAAAGTTTCTTCCAAGACATCCAATGACGTCGTTCCCCAAACTCCGTTTTCCCCCACAAAAAACTAGCAAATAACCTTTCCATATGAGCAAGTACCTGTTTTGGCGGATTAGACACAGCAAGAATGTGCATAGGCATGGATAATAATACATACCGAATTAAAGTGAGGCGTCCTCCTAGATCAAGAAATTTCCTTTGCCATCCCGACAGTCGAAGAGTGATTTTATCAATAATAGATGAGTAATAAATTACCTTTTGTCGCCCAAAAAAGACGGGACATCCGAGATATATCATGGGAAGAGATCCTCGGACAAAACCCGTCACCCGAGTGATCATTTCCAATTGTCTTGATGTCGTTCTCTCCGCCATATAAAAGGAGCACTTATGGTCATTGATGCGCTGTCCTGAGATGTCCTCGTATTCCCGAATGAATTCTATCAAAGCTTGCAGACCCCGTTTAGCTCCATTCAAGAATACAACTACATCATCTGCATAAGCTAAATGAGATATCAATACAGATGAGTGTGGGACCACATACCTTCCTATGCTCCCCGAATGTATCAGTCTATCCAGACCCCTTGAAAAAACGTCTGCTGCTATAATAAACAATAATGGCGACAAAGGGTCACCTTGTTTTACCCCACGCCCAGAACGGAAAAAACCATGAGGAGTACCATTAATAAGGACTGAAAACCAATTATTAGTCAATAAGTTTCGGATTAAGTGAATGAAATGTGGACTGAAACCGAACTTTTGGAGCACAGACAAAAGAAAAGCATGAGAAACTCTGTCAAACGCCTTCATCATATCCAATTTTATGATCATGTTACCTCCTCTCACCTTTTTATTTAATGCATTTGCCAATTCCATTGCTAACAGAATGTTATCTGATATTACCCTCCCGTTGATAAAACCAGATTGATTTATGCTCAAAATCCTAGGAAGTAATTTTGCCAGTCGAATGGCCATGACTTTAGAGATTATTTTACTAGTGAAATTGCACAAAAAGATTGGACGAAACTCACCAAAAGTCTCTGGACAATCAGTCTTCGGAATAAGGACTAGAAATGAACTCGCAATTGCTCTTGACAAAGGTATACCTGCCCAGAAATCCCTAACCGCCTGAATCACATCATCCGCCACAATCGCCCAACATGTCTGGAAAAATCTCCCCGTGTATCCGTCAGGACTCGAAGCACTAGATGGGCTCAAAGCAAAAACAGCCTATTTAACCTCCAAACCTGTAGGCAAATAATCTAAACAATGATTATCAGTGTTATCAATCTGTTTAGGAAGTAAATCGAGTAGTTGAGTATCAGGACATGTGCTAGCATCCAAAGCAAATAAGTTCTCATAATAACGGACTCCAGCCGAGCCAATATCCTCTTGGCTTGTATAAATTGTTCCATCAGCCCCTTGTATCTTATTAAGAAATAATCTCCTTTGTTTATTCCTTCAATAAGACTGGAAATAGCTTGTATTAACATTTCCCTCTTTTAGCCATTTCTGCCGAGCCTTCTGGCGCCAGAATATTTCCTCCAATTCAAGATTGTTCTCATGTATTAACTTTGCCTCCAATAACTGCTCTTGCAATTGAGAAGTAGGTCCCAAATCATGTAGTTCTTCCAACCTTAGTACCTCCCTTTCGCTTGTCTTAATTCGGGTATGTATATTACCAAAAGTTTCCCTGTTCCAGGTCCCCAAAACCCGTTTCAGACATTTAAGCTTACCCTGCAAAATCATTATTCCTGAACCAGACAGATCATCAGCCCAAGAATTACGAACAACATCCATAAACGTGTGATGTTTTACCCACATATCTTGAAAACGGAAAGCAGAACTACCTCGATCAGTTGTTAGGCAAAAATTAATAAGAAGAGCACAATGATCAGAAATAGTTCGTGGCATATGTGTAACAGTGGTATTTTGAAAAGTAGCATTCCAATCATTAGAGACAAGAAATCGATCTAACTTTCTGAGCAAAGGATGTACTCCCCCCGACACCAAGTAGAAGGACTCCCTGAAGTAGGAACTTCCAATAACCCACAATCATGTATAGTATCACCAAATTCATTCATAGGTAGTAAAGCCGGAACAGACCCCTGACTTTCGTTCAAACGTAAAACAACATTAAAATCTCCCCCTACCGACCAAGGACTGTTATTTGGTTGAAAGGTGCGTAATTCCGTCCACAAATCTCTCCTCTGGACATACGAGCATTTAGCATATACAAATGAGCAATAAATAGGGGAGGCCGAAAATATGTTAATCTGACAATGAATGACTTGCTCCATGTCTTTAACAACCACAATATCCACCCTGTCGTCCCATAAAACCCAGATTTTGCTAGTACAATTCCCAAACCAATAATCAAATCCTAATCGACGAGCATACATAGCAATTTCAGACAAAGCCACCATCGGCTCCAACAACACAACAAAGTTAAGTTTATGATCCCTTCTTAATTGGCGAATGTTCGAAATAGTACCTTCATTAGCAATCCCTCTAATATTCCATATGATGTAATTCATTAAAATATTGAGATGATGTAAAATATAAGTGTAGCACTAAATAGTATGAGGAGTCGATCCCGCAAGTCTAGGAGATTGTCTCAAAAGGAGTTGATGATGCTTATCTTTCTTACCCTTCTTTTTAACTATTGGGATATCCACAGTAATACTGGAAAGTGCAATAACTGGAGTAATACACCCTACGGCGGTAAGTACCGTGTCGGAGGAGGGAGAATGGCACTGGCCATCCACCGTACTCCGATCAACATCTTGGTCCTCCATTGATCCCGGGTAGAACCGAAAAAACTACCCTCTTCACCTTCGAGCAAGTTTTCCGGTTCATCCAGGGTACTCCGAGCTTCATCATCCTTTTCGCTTCCCACTTCAACTTCGGGTATCCGATCCGGGTCTTCTATACTGGGACCAAAATTCCCAAACCGGCTCCCGGGCTTCCCGATACATTCCTTCCATCCACCCCTTGTATATCCGAGCCGACTTCAGCTGGTAAGGAAACAGCAATGTGCTGTGAAATGGGGTGCTTCAAACTTGGTACATATGAGCGTAGTTTGGCTAGAATAACCTCCATTGTCAATGTCGATTTACCGCCATCAGAGCGTGTAAATCGCGAATTAAAAGGGGATTTGTCACATCCTACAATAATATCATCAATACCCCTTGGACTCAACACAACCGGCTCAATTTCCAAACTATAAATCTCCTTTGAGAGTGTTTTTTCATTTCCCTGGCAGCTTTGTAAAATCTGGGCAGATTACTGAATTTGCAGGCAGTGATATCTGCTCGGTTTCCCTTGTTTCCAGTGCCATAACCGGTGTAGTCTGAGGTTGTGAAGACTCGGCAGATGGCCTGTGCTCGGCCAGCAGCTCCTGCGCCCCAATCTGCTGTGTAGGCACTACAATGTTGCTGTCCTCGGCCAGTTTCAACTGTGTAGCGGGCAGATTTTTCTGCATGTGCAAATGGACATATTTTTTCTGCGTGCAGCAGGGCGGAATTTTCTGCATGCGTGCAGGGCGATTTTTTCTGCATGTGCGGTTCCTTGGTCTCTAATTACCAAAGCGAGCTTCCCGATGGACCCGGTTCTCGCCGCGATCGTACTGGGAACCCACCGATTATTAGGAGTCAGTAACTACAATTCCAGACTTAAGAATACGGGGCTCCGAAACCATGGCTTGCTTTCCTTTGATTTTTACGGACTGTACCGATTGAACAATATGAGATCTTTCCAAATCAACTGATTTTTGAGAGTTACATTGCTGATTATGATGACCAATTCTTTTACATTTCACACAATATTCCGGCAAGTCATCATATACAATCGATTGCCAAAACCCCTTTCCCGTATGAGCATGTGTAATACGAATACGCTTAGGTAAATCCGAGAGTAAGTCTACCTCTACACATGCCTTCGCAATACCCGGCCTTGAGGCAGCAGCTGTAGGGGCATCCAATGCAAGCGGTTGTCCAACCGCCTTTGCGAGTGAAAAAATCTTGGATTTGTTATACAAGTGGATTGGTAGACCCTCAAATCCAATCCAAATGGGAACTATTGACGGTTCTTCATCGACATTGAAATCGTAGGTCCACTTGAAGACCCGCATTGTAATTCCATAGAAATTCCATATTCCTTGTTGCCAAAATCGACAATAATCCTCTTCGAGGTCAAATTTGATCAAAACGTGACGTTGATCCATCCGACCAATAGAAAAATTCCCTTTAAACCCAATTTTGTGAAATGATTTCCGCAAAGAGTCAATAGACGGGACATATTTGGTGAATTTGCCAACCAAAGCAAATCACCAAGGCCGAATCAAAAAATCAATTTCATCCGCGAGGGATGATGAGATGAGGTTCTCCCTTGAATACCTCCAATTTTGTAGTTGGAAGTGTGGGTGTAGCAATTGAAGGACCGGTCAAGAGTTCCGCGAAGCTTTTTGCTTTCCACGGTGAAGGATCAGGAGCGGGAGCCACGGCAGCCACTGGGCCGGCGGCCATGGCAGCCGTGAAAGAAAGAAGATCGGCAAGCTTCCTATTTTTGGGAAGTCGCCTAAAAAATCGCCAGAGCTATTCCTAAATATTGTTCCTTATTTATTTCTTTGTATGAGTGCCAAATCAATACACTTCTTATTTTCAATTAGAGGAAAGTTTTAAAAAGTTTACAAAAACCATATTCACGCCCCTCTAGTGTTTTTCAATAGGTATCAGAGCCCTGTCTTCTCTTTTCGATTTACATCCTTGAAGTAAAGATTAAATGGCCGAACATTCCGCATTAGCATATTTTGACGGGTTTTCTACAAACCTTTCCCATTTCTTTGACGGAACTAACTACAATTGTTGGAAGAACTGTTTTCGCATTTATGTTTGGTCCTTAAATTTTGAGCTATGGAGTGTGATAGAGGATGGACCTTATATTCCTATGAAGGAATAAAATGGTTCAAAGAGTTGAAAAAGGAAAACATTTCAATGATTTTGAGGTCAAGAAAATGACCATGAATTGTCAAGATATGAACATATTGAATTGTGCTCTCCACCAAAATGAATACAATTGAGTAAGTGGCAGTGATACCCCTCATGACATGTGGAAGACACTTGAAGTTACTCACGAGGGTACAAAGCAAGTGAAAGAATCAAAGCTCAACATGTTTGTGAGGAATTACGAGTTGTTTTCAATGAAATCAAGTGATAATATTAGTGATAAGAACACTCGTATCACAAATATCATAAATGTGCTCAAGGCATATGACAAGAAATAATCTCGCGTGGAGAAATAAACTTGAAGATCCTCAATGCTCTCCCTTAGGCATGGGAAGCTAAGACTTTGGCCATTTAAGATACCAAAGATTTAAAGGAATATCCTACTGAGCAGCTCATTGGCTCTCTTCTTACACATGAGTTGAAACTAAAGAGGCAAACTAGCATTGATCCTGAAAAATCTCCAAAAGGAGTTGCATTAAAGGATAATGAACACAAAAGCTCTCATGAAGTAAAAGAGAGTGAATATGAGGATGATGATGAGACCATGGCTATGATGGTGAGAAGAATGAAGAGAGCATTCTATGGTGGAAAGGGCAAGAATCCTTTCCAAGCAAAAAAGGGACAATCTTCTCAAAATCCAAATGGCATGAGGTGCTTTGAGTGTGGAAGCAAGGAGCATTTTATTGGGGATTGTCCTAAGACAAAAAAACAAGGAAAACAAAGATGAAAAGAAGAAGAAATTCTTCAATTCAAGAAATGCTAAAGGAATGATTGTCACATGGGATGAAGAAGATAGTAAAGACGAAGAAGATCATCCTAGCACTCAAAAGGCCAACATTTGCTTTATGGCATTGGAAGATGAGGTACAATATAACTCTTCTTCTTCTTTATTTAGTTTCAATAATACTTGTGAAGAGGAAGATCCTCATAATTTTCTTTGTGATATGTATGTTGAATTGAAAATAATTTCAACATAAAACAAGGGAATGAAAACCAAAATTCGAGTTTTTGATCAATGAAAACTCCACTTTGGTTTGTGAAAACAAAAGATTTAATGACTCTTTGGATAGTGGTAAAATAGAAAAAAAATATTCTTATAATCACTATGAGATCATCCACGTTACAACAAAAGGAATTTTTTACTAAAATGATGACTTTAGAAGAGAAACTTTATTATTATGATTTCTTAAAGAAAACGTTTGTTGATCTCACCACTCGTGTTGACAAGTTTAATTATAGTAAAAAGAACTTAGACCAACTTCTTAGTTCTCAACGTATTTCTAATGACAAGAGTGAATTAGGCTATGTGCATAAGGTTAGCACTTCATCTTATATTGCTCGCACTTCATCTCATATTGCTAGAACCTCTAACTCTACCATGCCATTTGCATCACATACTTTTACTAGAAGAGGTATTTGGAATGAGAACAACACATACATTGCTAGACCTAAGATAAATGCTTCTAGGACTCCCTCCTACACAAAATCTCACGTTAGATGCACATATTGTGGGAAACATGGGCATAAGGTGACTAGATATTTTGTTAAACATAAAATTGAGCATGGTGCTAAATCTAATTGGCGTATTATAAATGTTCAAACTAACCCCCAAAGGACCCAAGAAGATATGGGTACCAAAAGTCACAATTTTACCTTCTTTTTAGGTAAAACTAGCAAGAAAAGCACTTCTGGCAAAATGGTTTCTTGATAGTGGATGTTCAAGACATATGACCGGAGATGATACTCTTATGAGAGATGTCAAGTCAATCAATGAAGGATTCGTCACATTTGGTGACAAGCAAAAACGGAAAAATCATTGGTATTCACAATGTTGGTAAAGTTTCCTCAACCCTCATTAGACAAGTACTTTTAATTGAACTTTTAAAGTATAACTTGCTTAGCATTAGTCAATTATGTGATAATGGCTTTGCTATTTCTTTTAAGAAAGATGCATGCTCTATTCTTGATGAAAACTCTAATGAAGTCATATTGGTTGCAAAATAGAGTTGTAAACGTCTACATGCTTTCTCTTGATATTCAATGATATTCAATGTTTGTATGTTCATAGAGATGATTCTTCCTTTGTCACCCTAGACTAGGACATGTTAGCATTGATTTACTTAACCGGTTATCGAGCCAAGAACTTTTTTTTACCAAAAGTAAAGATTGAAAAGAAACGCTTGTGTGATTCATGCTAATTTGAAAAAAAAACCAAAACATCTTTTAAGCCAAATAAAATGTTATCTTCTTCAAGAAATACATACTATGATGCCTCCAAGTCCACATATGATATGGTGTCGTTTTAACATATTTAGATGGAACTCTGTTTAGTGTTAAATATGTTGCTTCTAAAGCATGTCCCCAAAAGAAGTTTGGAAGACTCACATGACTCATCATTGATCGAACCATATCTAATAGAGTTCGATAATTCCTTTTGGATACACTATTCCATTGAGTAGTAGCCGGTGGAGAAAAATGTGAAACAATTTCACAACTCTTTAGATAGTCACGGAATTTTAGGCTTAGTATTCTCCCACCTCGTTCGGATCGAAGCATGTTAATACTTTTGCCAAGCTGGTTTTATACTTTATTCTTGTACTCATTGAAATTTTCAAAGGCCTTAGACTTGTGTTTCATAAGAAACATGTATCCAAAACGACTGAAATCGTCAGTAAAAGTAATGAAATATAGATAACCACCTTTTGCATGGATATTTAATGGACCACATACATCACTATGTATTAGTTCTAACAACTCATTTGCTCGTTCTCCAGTTCTAGTAAGAGAGAACCAGTCATCTTACACATTAAAACAGGTTCGCAAGTATTATATGATTCAAAATCAAATGATTCCAACAATCCATCTTTATGGAGTTTGGAAATGCGGTTTTCGTTTATATGACATAAGCGACAATGCCAGAGGTATGTAGGATTAGACTCTTTAGTCTTTATTCTATTTGTATTTATGTTATAAACTGGTGACTGTAGGTCTAGCAAGTATAAACCATTCACCAATGTAGCATAAAAGACATTATTTAACGAAAATGACATTCGTTGGTTTTTAATATGAATATCAAAACCCATCTTGTCCAAACAAGTGATCGAAATAATATTCATTATTAAAGTAGGTACATAAAGACAACTGTGTAAATCTAGAACAATTCCAGAAGGAAAACTAAGACTATATGTTCCTACAGCTAATGTAGTAACTCTTTCACCATTGCCAACGCGTAGGTCCACATCGCCTTTTGCCAGTTCTTTACTCCTTTGTAGTCCCTGCACAAACATGAAAATGTGACCCCAAGAGGAAGTTGTACTAGACAAGTTTATCTCAATAGCATAAATACTTGAGCCAGAAGCAACTTTTTCTCCATTTCCAAGCTTTTTACCAGCAAGATAACTAGGGCAGTTTCTCTTCCAGTGCTCTTTTTGTCCACAATGGAAACAATTTCCATCCTTAGCCACAGTTCCCTTGGGCTTCAGTCTTTCTCATAATGGTTAGGCATTCCCTTAGGCTTACCAAAACCCTTGCCCCTGTTGTTGACCGTGTAAATGGCATTGGACTTGCCTATTTCCTTCTGGGCAGTCCTCAAAAAGTTCAAAAATCCTAAGAGAGGTTTGTCTATCTCATTCAAGTAGTAGTTTAACACAACCTGACTGAATGATTCAGGTAACGATTGCAGAATCAAATCAGTGGATAGCTCTTGGCCTAGAAGAAATACAGTCTTTCAAGGCTCTCAATATAGCCTATCATTTTCAGAACGTGAGTTCCGACTAGTGTTCCCTCTACCATTTTTCAATGAAAAAGAGATTTCGACACATCGAATCTCTCCGGTGGGCTTGACCCCAAAAGAGTTGCCTTAGATCATTAATCATATCGAAAGCTCACATTTCCTCATGTTACTTCTTAAGCTCAGAGGTCATGGTCACTAATATAAGACTAGACACATCTAAGTGCTTATGATAAGCATTTCTTTCAGCGGTCGGAGCCCTTGCGACTGGTGGATCATGAATTTATTCCTCGAGAACATACATCTTTTTCTCTTGCTTGAGAACAATTCTCAAGTTCCTATACCACTCGAGGAAGTTTCCTCCCTCAAGTTTGTCCTTCTCAAAGACGGATCGCAATGATAGTGAGTTTGATGAAATGATTGCATTTGCCATTTTATCTACAGAGAGGAATTTCCAAAGTTTTAGATGTCATATTTTAAAATCATTTAAAAGACTTTATTTAATGATTCTCCCACTATTTTCTTTAAATGAATAACCCTCAAGTACTCATTCGTAAAGTTCAAGCCTTTCTAATAGGACCAACATCCATATTTCTTCATTCTCAAAACAACTTTGGCTACTATACTCAAGAAGACGCTTTAGGTAAGAAACACTTTCTAATCACATCAATTACGTGACTCTTGGTTGGTTAAGTAGTTAACGATTACCCTCAGTACATAAATGCACATCTTAACCCTTTTGCTTCCGGAATTCTCAACCATTGAGGTAATCCGGTTAAGTATAACCCAAGGTTGATCGGCGAATATCACTAACTTATCCTTCGCGCCTCACCAGGATAGACGGGCTCTATTCCACTCGGAAGTTCACACTACTGTCAATCTTGAGTTTGCAATAAACTTAATATTTAAAATTTGAGAGATTTTTTAAATTTGTCTCACCAAATGGTGTATAATCTGATTATACATTTTAATATGCATTACATGCTAAAATTAATACTGTAAACATGCATCAGTCATTTCATGCAAAATACATAAAATAGTAAATAAACCGTGACATAGTAATAACAGCCCTCTATGCGATTTTCTGAGCCAACAGAAAATCCTAGGTCAATCTAAAGATGGAAAAGTAATAAATCCTATCTATTGTCTTCCGGCTCTTTGTGGTTTCCTCCATCTGATGGACGCCTTTGTTCATCACCTGTTACATATGTAAAATTAAAATCCTATTATAAACTTTTACATCATTGAAGGAATTCTCGAGTTACATTCGAGATTAAAATTACAACAAGAATTTGATAAGAGAAGGCACGACTCGCATGCCGTATTATAATAAAACCACTGATAAATGACTATTACTATACACCATTTTCAAAACAAACACAAAATCATACTAAGAACGCAAATATACACTGCCTTCCCTTTTCCAGTCGACCCAGACCATACTCCCGGTCGACCGCGATAAGGAAATAACCAAAACAGTGTAAAATTTAGGCCACCTTGGTCGACCCAAAACATTTCTGATCGACCAACCTGAAAATAGACTAGCCTTGGTCGACCGTGGCCGAAACCTAAGCAGTAGCAAAATCCTATTTTCTAACTCATGATCGGTTTGCAGCAAACCTTTTCCGGTCGTCCGAATATTTGCTAGAAAATAGAAAACAGCCAAAAACACAAATTTTACAATTTGTTCCGGGATTTGTTTAACACTTAAACAACTCCCTAGAGGCTGTAAAAGGTAAAACATCATATGACATGCATTATCAACTGCCAAAACAACAAGATAACACACAATCAAGATTATTGGGTTCTCGTGATAGTCTTTGATAATACTTAAAGGAAAAATTTGTAATCCCCAAAACGTAGCGGAAATAAAAGCAAGGGATTACGATCCAAAATCCTGTGTTAGGAATTATACCTTTCTGTCGATCTAATCGACGATGCCCAGATTCTTCTACTAGGAATCACCAACAGCATCCTTCTGACTTCTGCCTCTACTGGTATCCACACACCAACCTTGAGCTTGTTACTCCTTGTTTCAGATTGTAGACTAAGAACTACGAAGATTGAAAACATTTTTCCCGGAATCCACAAGTTATAGGTTACTTAGGAAAATCGGAAATCTAATAGACAAGAAAATCGAATTTCTTCTCTTGATTGTTCTTGAGAGTGTGTAAATGAAGAAGAAAAATCCCAAATTTTTGCTTCTTGGGTTTCATCTAGAGTAGAGAGAAAAAGAGAGAGAAAAAAATTAATTCTCAAGTGTAGAGAATAATGAACATTTCATCAATTTTGTGGTGTTAATGGAATCACCCACTAACTCCACTTCCCCACTATTCCCTTACATACACACTCCCTCACACATGTATATGTGCTGGTTTTGACCAAGTCCAACTGGTCCGGTCGACTAGAGAAATGGTTCTCGGCTTACCGGCGTGATAAAAAGTTCGGTCGACCCGAGACAGGTCCCGGACGATCGGGTCTTTTGCCCAATCCAATTGAGCACCTATATCAAATGTAAACTCCAACATCGTCTACATAGGTAATATCTTTATGACTAATCTTCATTTGAGATTACTAGAATTTAGTACGCTTAAAGATCACTCTTGCATGTTTTCAAAACCTCATGTTTTATATTGTTTCAATCTTTGAAAAAGTTTTTGAAAATTTAGATAAGTGTTTCTTAATGTCTAGGATTTTTAAAATGTGTTTTATATCTTTACAAAAACACTTAGGCATGAGTTTGAGAATATTGGAAATGTGTTTTATATCTTTACAAAACACTTAGGATTTCACTTCGTCGACCTATGCCTAGCTTCGGATGAGTGGATATAGTCCGGTCGACCGACATGTGTTGTCTGGTCGACCGAGGTTGTTTTTGTCCTTAGTCATATTTTGAATGTTCCTAAGCTCCAATGGCTATATTCTCTCGGACGACGTCAGTCGATGGAGCTTTGCTTTGAGCGACCGGACCCCATCTTGCGGTCGACCGAGATGTGTCCAGAGGCATTTTAATCTTCACTTCGGAGGCACTTCGGACGATCTACTTCTTAGTCTGGTCGACCAAAGCTGTCAATTCTAGGCCATAAATATATCCGTTGTAACTCAATTTGCTTGTGTATTTTGCCCTTTTATAAAGCTTCTAAAGCTGATTTTCCATAACTAACGAAGTCATAAGAGGGCATATGATATACACTTCATAAACATGCAATCAAACACTTTAAGAGCTTTAATCTTCAAATCATTCTTTCAAAATACATCATTTTGAGTTGAGCTTAAACATATCATATCTCTTCTATTATCAACAGTGATTAGAGATTCATTTGTATATCCAATCCTAGAGGGATTTTTGTAAGCAAGCTTAATTTTAAAAGTCTCATTTGAAAGAGGTTAATTTCTATTCTCTCTTTGTGAGAACTAGTTTTTAGTGAGCTAAGAGAAAGCTCTTTGTGAGGTGTCTCTTTGTGAGATTCGCTCTTTGTGAGTTTAGTTCTTGTGAGAACTAGAAACACAGTCTTTGTGAGTGGAGTCTTCTTTGTGAAGCAAAAGTCCTCTTTGTGAGGCAATTGTAAAAGGTTGATCCCACATTGCATTTGTTTTGAAGAGAGCTTCTTAGTGAAGTGTTGAAATCCTTAGGTGTGTCCTGAGGTAGTGGATGTACATCTTTATGATCAAACTGAAAGAAAGACATTTGGATTCCTAAACGAAGTTCAGCGGAAAGTAAAAGCGGAATCCGTTTCCGACAAGATCATTCACGAGTAAGAACCAATGAACTTTTATTTGGATTTTTACCTTTAGTTTACGGGAGGACATAAACGATTTCTGTTTTGATTTTTCTAGGGAAGCACCACCAACAACCGATCGAATTGACTCCTATCTCTAGGGGTATCCACACGATCAACTGAAACTTGTTATTGACGTCTCTAATGCTAGCCAAATAGCTCTCAAGGTTGAAGACAATCTTCAGGAATAAGGAATATAGGTTCAAGAAAAACCGGAAAAGAAAAGAACAAAAGTTTTTATTTTTCTTCTAACTTTTATGTTATTGGTGGTGGGTCTTTTACTCTAGGATTTCGGAAGCCTAGGGAGTCATTAGCATAATGAGAGTAATCAAAAATTGATTATCTTAGGGAAATCAATAGTGGGGCAAATAATAATTCACTTACTACGTCCAATTTTCCCCTCAACTAGCTCCTCATCATCTCCACCACACACACACACCTCACACATGGTGGTTTGGAGTCTTTCAACCCGTTCTTGGACCGGTTTTTCGGTTCAACAGACCGGTCCAACCATATCGGTTTGACCAATCGAGTATTGATCGGCCCAATCCAATTGAAGCACTTATATCAAATATAAATTCCATCAAGCCTAATCCAGTTGATCATAGTGTGCGACCCATTAGGTATTTTCTATGTTGGTCGTGAAAACAATTGTCAACAGTAATGAGAGGTATCTAACAGCACATCATTACTCCCAATTGAAGAATATTATGGTGATTCAAGTAATCACTATTATGTCCTTTTTGTACTCATCCATTTGTCCTCGATATCTAGATTGAACACAAGTAACGAAGAATGATGAAGAACCGAATGGTACTAAGTACCAAAGAGTTCAACTTTAGTTTGAGCCCGATCTTTCTTCACTTCTTGAACTAGTTTCTAAGGGAATTTAATCAACGCAACACTAAGGATGGCTAATTAACAATGGAGGCTGAAACACCACAACAAGAGAAACTATTCTTGTTGATACAGTAACTCAAGAAAGAATGAATTTCTACTTAGAATTTCAAACACGAGAAGCTAAGGAATAACCTTACCAAAATATCAATATATCTAACGTAAGTATAAAGGTGGCCGAAATCTCCCTTAAATAGGTTGAGATTTCGTTACAACAAAAAGGAAGAGTCCTTGAAGAAGTAGGACTCTTGAAAAACAACTTGCTATCAAGTAAAACACTTAAACAAGATAATAGACAACATGTCCTATTATCTTGCATTCTAGGCGGCTAGAATAACAAACAAATGAAGAGTCCTTGAAGTATGAGGACTCTTCAATAACTAACTAACCAACACTTGGACAACATGTCCTTTATTAAAGCAATTAGGCTACACACGCCTAAGAATAAAATAAATAACATTGCTGAATATAATTAATGTCTAGAATAGTCTATAATAGGCTAGAATAGACTTTAATGTGTAAAAATACTAAAATGCCCTTTTTAGCCACTTTGCTTGTTTGGGCCGAATTGAACACTTGTAAAACTCAAGAGGTTGATTTGAATGTCTTCTTCTAGATGAAGTTTAGCTTCCTCTTTAGTTTTGATACTTCAGATCAATGATGAGACTTTGTCCATTGTCATCTTTGCCCTTGATCTTGTTATTGGTCCTTGAAGGTTCTTTACTGGATCTTTGGAGTAGGGCTGCCCTTGGTATGGTCCCGTATCATCCCCTCCCCCTTGAAAAGCATGATTCGTCCCCGAATCATCTTCATGATCAGCCACATAATCTGTATCAAAATCAAAATGAGACAAGTCAGAAACATTAAAAGTAGAATGAACGCCATACTTACCTTTGAGATCTATCTTGTATGCATTATCATTAACAAACAATGAAGTGTTTCTTATAGAGGGTCAATCCATTGTCATTAGATATCCAATATTAATCACGACATATACTAGTCTCCCACATTATTTTTGTCCTAAGCATTCCACAATAATGATCGATTAGGGACTTTTAGAATAGTTAAATGTAACAATTACAATAACTACTCAAAGGACGTTATTATGTTTGATAAAATTGCACAGTAGTAATACAACATAATAATGGAATTTTTCCTTTAATATTTCATCGCAATGAAAAAATATAAACATCTCTCACTTACACTAAAGACAACAACCTTGCCTTTTAGCGCATATTGGCCTTATGTAGAATATCGATCAAGTGCTTATTTGTTGGAAAACTAGTGGGAGCCAAATGGAGCTTAATGAAGTTCCAAGACTTACTGAAGTTCAACCAAGCACTAGTGATCAGATGGAAATTGATCAAGCTTCACAAGCTATTGTGCAGCCAGTTCAAGAAACACAAGAATTGCGTAGATCTAGTAGAGCTCGTAGATCACCAGAAAATTTTGGATTTTTCGTAACAGAACATGGTGATGTTATGTTTATTGATCATGATGAGCCTAAAACCTACAAACAAGCAATTGCTAGTCCAGATTCTAAGAAATGGCTTGAGGTTATGAGGTCCGAGATGGATACCTTGTACACTAACCAAGTATAGATCTGTTGGAGTTTACATTTGATATAGGTGCTCAATTAGATTAGGCAGGCTCAATGGGATTAGGCATTCGATTGCATTGGAAAAAATCGGACCGGTCGACCGAGAGCTGTCTCGAGTCGACCGACACGGTTTGTCACTCTGGTCGGTCGAGAACCATTACTCCGGTCAACCGGACCAGTTGGACTAGGTCAAAACGGCACATGTCTTGTGTTTGAGTGTGTGTATGTGTAAGGGAGTAGTGTGGATAGAAAAATGGGGATGTGGAGTTAGTGGGTGGTTCCGTTAAATCCACATGATGATGAAATGTTCCTCATTCTCCACATTCATGAGATAGTTGATTTTATCTCTTTCTCTATACATTCTAGCCGAGACAAAAGAAAATTACTGGTTTTTCTTTTCTCTCAATAAATAGTCTCAAGAACACTTAAGAGAGGAAAATACGATTTTCTTATCGCTTTGATTTCCGGTCTTGCTTAGTAACCTATACTTTGTAGATTTCGAAGAAAGGTGTTTCTAATCTTCAGAGCTCTTTGGACTAGCATCTGAGACGCGAAGAACAAGTCCAGAGGTTGGTGTGTAGATACCCGTAGAGATGGGAGTCTGAAGGCTGTTGTTGGAGGTTCCAAGTAACGAAATATGAACAACATTGATTAGATCGATAAAGGTATATTTCCTAACACAAGGTATTGGTACTTTTTTTGTGAATCGATCCTTTAAAGGAATGTAATCCCGCGCTATTTTTTTCCGCTGCATTTTGGGGATCACGAATTTTTCCTTTCATATGGTATTAGAGCCTATCACGAGCACCCAATTACTTTTCTTATGTGTTATCGTGCTATAGTAGTCGTTAATGCAAGTCTTATTATATTATTTACCTTTGTACAACCTTTGGGAAGTCGTTTTAGTGTTAAACAAATCTGGAACGAATTGTAACTTCGGGTTTTTAGCTGTTTTCAATTTTCTAGCAAAAGTTCGGTTGACTAGAAATGGTTCGCGGCAGACTAAAAATGTGATAGAAAATGGAATTTTGCTACTGCCAAGATTTCGGACGATTAGTAAGCAATCATGGTCGACCGAGACTAGTGTATTTTCAGGCCGGTCGATAAAAAATGTTTTGGGCCGTCCGAGGTGGCCTAATTTTACAATGCTTTGGATACTGCATAATCGCGGTCGACCGGAAAGGGGCATGCATTGTGTATTTTCACTTTTAGCATGATTGTCATGTTATTTGAGCATGGTGCATAGTAATAGCCTTTGACCCAGTGGTTTTTATTGTGATACGGCATGCGTGTCGTGCCTTATCTATTCATTCTTGTTGTAATTTTAATCTCGACTGTAACTCGAGAATTCTTTCAATTATGTAAAAGTATAAAATAGGATTTTATGTTTTGCATACGTAACAAGTGATGAAGAAAGACGTTTATCAGATGGAGGAAACCACAAGGAGGCGGAAGAAAATAGATAGGTTTTATTGTTTTCCACCTTTAGATTGACCTAGGATATTTCGTTGGCTCGGAAAATCCGTATATGGACTATTACTATGTGACGGTTTTATTTACTTCTTTTGCATGAGATGCATGATGAATGTTTACAGCTTTAAAGCATGTGTTTAAGACGTATAATCAGATTATACATCGTTTGGTGAGACAATTTAAAAATATCTAAATTTTAAATATTCAGCCTATTTCCTTCCAAGCGGGGCCCTTGTCAAGGCCAAGATCGACAGTAGTGTGAACTTCCGAGTGGAATAAGAGCCTGTCTATCCTGGTGAGGCTCGAATGATAAGTTAGTGATATACATCGATCAACCTTGGGTCATACAAAATCGGATTGCCAATACCGAGCTTTGTAGCCAAATCTGCCTCGGTATTGGGTCTAGAGGCAAAGGGTTGAGATGTGCATTTAGGTACTTAGGGTAAGTGTTACCTACTTAACCAACCAAGAGTCACATAATTGATGTGATTAACAAGTGTTTCTTACCTAAAAACCATTTCTTTGGGCTTTGTAGCCAAAGCTGCATCGGGATTGGTGGTATATGTATCTTGGTCCTACTAGAAAGTTTTCAACTTTCTGAATGAATACTTAAAGGTTATTCATTTGAAGTCCTTTTAATGACTTTAAAATATGACAATTAAAATTTCGCAAATTCTTCTCTGTAGATATAATGGGAAATGCAATCGTTGCATCAAACTCTTTATCATTGCGTTCCGTCCTTGAGAAGGACAAACTTGAGGGAGAAAACTTCCTCGACTGGTACAGGAACTTGAGAATCGTTTTCAAGCACGAGAAAAAGTTGTATGTTCTCGAGGAACAAATTTCTGATCCACCAGCTGCGGGGGCTCCGACTGCTGAAAGAAATGATTATTGTAAGCACTTAGATGACACATTAGATGTGTCTAGTCTTATGTTAGTGACCATGACCTCTTAGCTTCAGAAGCAACATGAGGAAATAGAAGATTTTTATGTGATTAATCATCTAAGACAACTCTTTCGAGGTCAAGCCCTCCAGGAGAGATTCGATGTGTCGAAGTCTTTATTGAGAGCCTCGAAAGACTGGGATTTCCTCTTGGCCAGGAGCTATCCACTGACTTGATTCTGCAATCGTTGTTTGAATCATTCAGTCAGGTTGTATTGAACTACAACATGAATGAGATAAATAAACCTCTCCCAGAATTGTTGAATTGTTGAGGACTGCCGAGAAGGAAATAGGCAAGTCAAAGGTCATTTACATGGTCAACAACATGGGCAAGGGTTTTGGTAACCCTAAAGGGTAAACCTAAACATTCTGAGAAAGCACTGAAACCCAAGGGCATTGTGGCTAATGATGGAAATTGTTTCAATTGTGGACAGAAAGGACACTTGAAGAGAAACTGCCCTAGTTTTCTTGGCGGTAAAAAGCTTGAAAATGGAGCAAATGTTGTTTGTGGCTCACGTATTTATGTTATTGAGATCAACTTGTCTACTACTACTTCCTAATGGTTATTAGATACCGGATGTGGTTCTCACATTTTCATGAATGCACATGGACTATTATTAGTATTAGACTTAGAGAACATGAGACAAGTATGGAACATTTTAAAAATATGACAACTTGGTATGACATGCGTCTAAGATTCCAAAAATGTGAAACTATTGACAAAGTAGCTCAAAAACAACTTGAAAAAGAGAAAGATCATTGGAAAAAAGTCTTGATAAGAATTATTTCAGTTGTCAAATTTCTTGCAAAACATAATTTAGCATTTCGTGGTTCTAATTAGAGATTATATGAAAATAGTAATGGAAATTTCTTAGGCTTAATTGAAATGTTGTCTGAGTTTGATCCAATTGTTCAAGAACATGTTCGCCGTATTACGAGTGATGATATTCATGTTCATTATCTTGGTCATAACATTCAAAATGAGTTAATACTCTTGCTTGGTGGTGCAATTAAATCTAAAATTATTAAAAAAGTAAAACAAGCAAAGTATTTCTCCGTGATACTTGATTGTACTCCCGATGTTAGCCATCAAGAACAAATGTCTTTAATATTAAGGTATGTTGATGTCTCTTCAAGTCTTGTTAATATTGAAGAGTCTTTTTTAGGATTTTTAAATGTGAATGATACAACTGGTCAAGGCCTTTTTGATGTTTTACAGAATTAGTTGAGGGATCTTGGACTTGAAATAGATAATGTAAGGGGACAAGGTTATGATAATGGGTCAAATATGAAAGGAAAACATCAAGGAGTACAAAAAAAGTTTTTAGATATAAATCCTAGAGCTTTTTATACCCCTTGTGGTTGTCATAGTCTTAATTTAGCATTGTGTGATATGGCCAACACTTGTGGCAAAGCTAGAGACTTTTTTGGCATTATACAACGTATTTACACAATTTTTGCATATTCTACAAAAAGGTGGCAAATTTTGAAAGATAATGTAAAAGGATTGACACTTAAATCATTATCATCCACTCGATGGGAGAGTCGTGTTGATAGTGTTAAAGCTATAAGATTTCAAATGTCGGAAATACAAGAAGCTTTACTTCAAGTAGCGGAAACCGATAATGATCCTAAAATAAGAAGTGAAGCTAAATCTTTGGCAACAAATGAGCTAGGTGATTATGAATTTTTAGTGTCAATTATTATTTGGTTTGAAATATTATATGTTGTTAATTTGGTTAGTAAAAGTTTGCAATCAAAGGATATGCTTATTGATGTTGCTATTGAGAAAATAAAGGGGTTGATTACTTTTTTTGAGAAGTATAGAGAAAATGGTTTTTGTGATGCTATGAATATTGCCACTAAAATGAATATTGATCCCGTTTTTCCTCAAAGGCGTGAAATTCGTAGAAAAAAATTTTATGATGAGAATCCAAATAATACATCTGTTGTTTCACAAACTTCAGATGAGTCATTTAGAGTCAATTATTTCTTATACATTGTTGATCAAGCTATTGTCTCCCTTAATAAGAGGTTTGAACAATACCAAGAATATGAAGCTATTTTTGGTTTTTTATTTACTTCTCACAAGCTACAGTCATTAGATGATGCGAGTTTAAAGTCTTGTTGTACTCATTTTGAAGTTGCACTTAAGAATAATGAAAAACTTGATATTGATGGGAATGAATTATATATAGAGTTAAAGTTACTTAGAGAATACTTGCCCGTGGGAAAAATGGGACCAATAGATATTTTAAATTTTTTAAAGAATCTTGACTTTTTTCCTAATGCAATTATTGCATATAGAATTTTGTTGACTATTCCTGTGACTGTTGCATCTGCAGAAAGAAGTTTTTCCAAATTGAAGTTGTTGAAGTCTTATATGCGCTCTACAATGTCACAAGAAAGACTCAATGGATTAGCTTTGATAGCAATTGAGAATGAGATTTTGGAGAAAGTCGATTATGAAGATTCGATTAGCGATTTCGCTTCAAAAAGTGTTAGAAGGATTGCTCTTTTTAAATAAAGATTAATATTATGATTGTCGCACACTTGAAACTTGAGTATAATTATGTTTTGACAATTTTTTTTTTTATAATTTACACTTTAAAAAATTGAGGGGCCTAATTTTGGTAATTAGCACAGGGCCTCACGTTTGTTCGAGACGGGCCTGTACATTTATATAGTATATATATAAATAATATAGTAATAGAAGGGACGGGGGTTATATATTTATATGTTATAAAATGGGGAGGGGATCATTCTTTCTCAATTCTTCAAGGAAAGCAAAAGGAAATAAAATTAATAGACTATATATAACATATATATTGGGTTGCATGGGTGAGGGATCCGGCATGGAAGTTGTGTAAAATAAAGAGAGGCGTGAGTATTATATATATTTAGAGAGGGCAGCCTATAGCCGCGGCTTGTGTCTCAAGTTCCAGGGAGGATTTTTGTGAGATTTCAGATTTTAGGCAGAACTTTGCGAGGTCACTGAGAGAGCATTATCAGTCCTTTTTAAGCTTATAATGTACCAATTCGTAGATAATTGAATAAGCTTCGAGTGAACGCAGACAACACATCATTCCGAGTCCCAAGAAGAAAGTTATACCTTCGAGAGTAAGACTGTGCAGTGCAGCTTTCAAATTTCCTGTTATCTTTTGTCTCTGTAAGAGGTAGGGACCCCGCACGTCATTTAATTCTCGCATATAATTATGTATAATAATGGGTTTACATGTTGGGACTGTTGGGTGATTAATTATTGCACAGTAAAAGCGGATAAATTATTCAATTTACGAAATAGTTGCACGAATTGTGTTTATTGCTTTCGATATTGTATAAACTGTTTTGGGCATGATTTAAATTCAATATAATCTGATTCGTAAATTGATTACTGCGTTATTGTTATTGCCTTATGTAAATTGTCATAATTAACTGATAATTGTGAATCTTGGATTAATTGGGCCTTTATTGAACTTGCATAAATGTTACCTCTTTGGTCGTCATATTTGGGAGTCATTGATTTTAGTCATATGTGGTTTGGTCGACCGAGTCGTCGCCCCTACGGAGCTCTTGTTTAGGAACGACTAATTAGCAGGATTCGTTCGCTACTGCATTCTGATACTAGTACTATAACTCGAGCGATCTTCTGATATACGCGTATTTGAACCTCACCTGATGAGGTTATCATTGGGACGGTAATAGCTTTGTTGAGTCCAATGTTGTGGGTGATGACGCAATAAAATAATGGATCCTTAAACCTTGGGCCCATCGTTTGGGGGACCGTACCAAACCCGCACCTGCATTTTCTGAGTCGTCCTAGCTCGGATAGTAGCTAGGGCCATTACCGTTATTGTTGATTGGGAGTGAATAGATGAGTCAGCTCATGTGGCGGGATTGTGTGTCATAGCGGTAGTGATGTTCTTAGTGTTTAAACAGTGTTGTAAACGAGTGTAGTGTATGAGCAATACGTGGTGCTTGTTGTACACTCGGTTATGTAAGCGTTTAGATGTGAGGAATATGGCTACTTAACTTATTTGTTGTTTCATACTTGTTCATTTTTATTATTGGTCCCTACTGAGCACCGGAGCTCTCTTTACTGTGCAGGTGATGATGAGCAATATGATGACGTTGTTGATGCTTGGGAAGGGGACAATGAAGAGTGACTCATAACCGGCTTCAAATAAAGAACTTAGATTATTTCACTTTTCATTTATACTTAGAGTATCTCTTTATAGAATTGTTGAACTATTTCATTTGTAATACTCAATATTTCAAGCTTAATAATTAGTTTCTGCTGTTGAACTCTTATTTCGGATTACTTCATAATTGAATTCCCTTTTAGTAACTCTATTTTTCGGCTTTGGTGTTTCATTAACCTGTGAGACACTACCATATCATCGACCCTGGTTACGGGGTGTGACATCGAGGTGGTCGGAGGAGAGGATAATGGGGAGCAGATGGTTTTAAGTTATTTACAATTGAGTATAAGTACTTTATTTCTTTTCATAGTTAGATATACCCCTAGAAAAATGGCGTGTGTTAACTACGTGGCCAACTTAACGAGATTCTGTCAAAAAATTGGTCGAAATGACCTTTTTGCAGTTTGAAAATACGTAGATGATCAAAACGTTTAAAATTAATCGAAGAAGACAGAATATGCAGGTCGAAAATACGTAAGGGACAAAATTGGCTAATTTTCCTATAGAGTTATGCAAATTTGTCGTTAACTGATTACTTTATTAACTATATTATTCTATCTGTAGAGAAAAGAATCCACAAATTGAATGAACTTGTGTAATATCTCCAAAAACAGGTGGAACTCTTGCTGGGCTAAAGCAAGGAAATGTGTATTGACACAACAATCCAGTTGACTGAATTTCTAAATAGTATAGGCCAATTCACAAAAATTGAATCGGAGCACTGGACTTATTTGCTCTATCCATTTTTTTCCCTTACTATCTATTCAAAAGAGTTAGGGGTCCGGTTGACTGGATTTCCAAATGGTGAATAATGACCTAGTTTTGAGTTTAAGTTATATTATTATTGATTGAATTTGTGAACTTTAGATTATATTATGATTATGGATTATGTTTCTAGATTGTGGATCGTATTATTGGTACTTTAGGGATGTCTCTTGGAAAGTCTCATATTCGTTAGGGATAACTAAACTCTAATATTTACCTAGCCCTCAATAAAAGAAAAAAAAATAAAAAAGAAAGAGGAAGGGAGGTACTTGAAACGAGTTTATCATATTCGTATCCGGATTCGGACTTGAAGGTTATGGTTATACGTAATTTGGATCTATACGGATTTGGATATAGATACGACAATGAATGTTGTTTAGCATATTCGGAAAATAAATACACTATTTCATAATTGTTTGCAGGCCTAGCATGGAGTGTTAAATTACATGAAGTCTATTTTGACACCCCTTTTATAAGTTGACGCCTCCTTCCCTCATTTTTTCAAATTCATCTTCTCTCTCTACCAAATCTCTTTCTCTCTCTAAAAATCCTCTCCCTAAATCTTCCAAGAACAAGACAATTATAGATCTGTAACTTGTTTATTTACAAAAAAAAATTGCAATTATCTTTATAAAAATGACTAGATTCGAAAAGGAACAAATCTGGTCGGAAAGGGCACCCACGAGCTGCCGTGAGGAGCATGACCCGCGGGTTATAGGAATGTGGCTCCTCTCCCCCCTCTGCGGCTTGCAGATTCTGCGCATGCGCCTCCCCTCCACCCATGTGTTGTTTTACATGAGGTTTTCTAAATGCTTTTTTTCATTTTGGTCATACTAGTTATTTGATGCATGTTTTTTTGCGTTATGTGTTGCGGAATGATATGATTTTAGATTTTAGAGAGAAGGTGTAGATAGAGAAAAAAAATTGAAAATAATAGGGAATGTAAGTGTCAAAAAAGAAAAAATGGAGTATCAAAATAATACGCCACAATTATTATCTCAATCTTTGGAATCAGAACCATCTTTATAGATATGATCAAATGTTTTCAAAACTTTCATTGTAATCTTGTACAGCTCATGTAATTAGAGCCAACTAGAGGTTAAACCCCCTATTTTAAGTACTTACGGCCATGCATATTGATATGCAAAAAAATGCATAGTCGGCCATTGTGCCAACGACTTTATATTCACACTTGAAATTCCTTCCCTCAAGATGGTTTACACTTGAAATGATGATTGACCTAGTGTGCGTTAATGGAGTAACTTCCTCTAGCAGAAAGTTGGGCCAGTGTCAAAATACTACCCTAAACTGTAGTATGCGTTATTGGTAAGGACCCTTATGCAGAAAGCTAAGTCTTTAATGGATTTTACCAAGTATGCGTTATTGGATTAGAATCATCACGCATAAAACTTGGTTAATTTGTGAAATTAAGTTTAAACGGAGTTTACATGAATGTAAGTGCGGAAAGCTAAAACAAAAGTTATAAAGGCGGTATAAATGAAGGTAAAGACATGTTTTAGTGTTGATTATGTTGTCCTCAATCTTATTCATTGTCTTCTATTTATAGCTTCTGATTTGGCTTCCTGGTCTTGAAACCGTCCACAATTTTACGAAGTGGCCATGTTTCCTGGATCATGGCAATCATGGAGAACGTGGGCCGACTTACCAGCCCTAACAGGCTTTTTAGTGGCAAGTATCCCTCCCATCTTGGGCTGATTAGTTATTGAATTGTCTTAAAACTCCTTCTGATTGTGCTCCACTCTCTCATTATGTGAATGGATAAGGCCTGAGACTAAGTCAAAGTAATATATGTCCAACACCCCTATAAACAAGAATCTGTTTGGAAAACTTGTCTTGCTAGAAGTTGGGTTGTCTGGCCAGTGTTCCTGGTTACTGTACATTGGCCATCCGCTTTGTTGTTCTCTTCCCTTGGCCGGCCGGTTTGACTCATCTATGTCCCGACACCCGTTGAAGCCTCGGCCGATCCGCCTGTTTGCTTGTGTCCTAGGTGGTCTCGACCAACCGAGATTTTCGGGTGTCAAAAGTATATAGCACTATCAAATGGACTTGAAGTCTGCGGACTAGTGTGTGTCTGTTTTATATGGACTAGACTTGGACGTTAAATTTCAAGTTCGTTTAAAAGGGGATATTTTGGGTCTAGGTCCGTTGGATGCGGACTTTGTGGTCCGGACTTGGACTAGTCCGTGGACCGGTCTGGAAAATTAAGAAAAAATATCTCCAATCATATTATAAAACTAATGAGTCTCATGATTTTGTTTGTTTTTTTTTATCTAATCTAGTTTATAAAAATGTATACATATAATTATATATTATATATGTAGACTTTTCTTAAAACTTTTTTGTTACAATCACAATTTTAGATTTTTATACTTGTAACAATATCTAATTCACTATTTATTTTGAAAAATAGAGTATAATTTCAATATGAACCTTCTATATTTAGTTTGTAAGAATAAATAGTTATTTTTTTCAAAAATAAAAAATAAAAAAAATCAAAAGTTCATGAGCCCACGGACCAGTCCATAATCCGTGGACTTTAAGAGAACTGGGTATGGACCTAGCATTTTAAAATCATCAAAAATTGACTAAATTCGGTCCGATCCGTTTAAAGTAAGTACGTGTGGATTTAGACCTGGACCAGACTTGTAATACCCCGGGACTTTTACTTATGTGTTAATCGACATGTAATTAATTTTTGCATGATTAATGCGCAGCGTGATTTATTTCATGTGGTTATGTGATTAAATGCCTATTGAATTTTTATAACATGTTACATGTTGCATCTTGGGATACGTTTGTCGAAGGCGTATTTGACGTGGATGGAAGTCGAGGGATTTAGTTGTGATTATTTAGAACAATAGTTTAATTAGATGAGTGATTGAGGAGTTAATTGGGAGTTGGAGTTAATTAAGAGTTTTAATGGGATTAGGTGAGTTACTATAATTAAAAACAAATAAAGAGGAAAGGAAATAAAAAAAAAAAAAATAAAAGATAAAAGGAAAATGAAATAAAAATAAAAGAAATAGGGAAGAAATCGTGGGTTGTAATTTGTAAGTGAGGAGAGAGAGAGAGAGAGAGAGAGAGAGAGAGAGAGAGAGAGAGAGAGACGTGGGGAAATAAGAAAAAGAAATAAACGGCAGTGAGATAAAAGAATAAGAAAATAAGTATTAAAATTCTGGGCAGTCCTTGAGAGAGCAATTGAGTGAGTAATCGGAGTCCGTTTTAGACGATCCATATATCAAAACGACCGCGTTCAAAATACCTACGTGTGAGCACAAACGGAATTTAATTCGGAGTTCGGAGCGAGAAGTTATAGCACCGGGAGCAGGGGCTATTTTTGGGATTTCGGGAATTGTGCATCTTTTCGGGTAATTTGCTATCGTAACGGTAAGGACCTTTCTCCTCTGTGTTTTCAAACGTATAGTGCATGAAATCAATATTCTAAAGTGTGGTATTGAGTATGAACTGTTTATACACGTTTATTTGCATAAAACGGATGTAGTGTTGGTTGTAATTGCATATTGTGTGGTGGATCGTCATAGTGTTGTGAATTGTGTTTTTGGAATTAATTAATTGTACTCGTTATTATCGTTTCTTGGATTGCCTTTACTGTTTTTTATTTGGTAATTACTATTTGACAACCTTATTTGACGTAATTGCGTAATTGTTGGAATTACTTGTTGTTTATTACTTGGGTCATCTTGGTCTTTTATTGTCTTGACGTCTATTTGGCTTTGGTCGACCTAGTCGTCGCCCTTTTTTGAGCTCTTATCTAGGAAGTGCTAGATGACATGATTCAGTCGAAATATAATTGTGAAATGTGTTGATCCCGGGATATCATGTGAAAGTGAACTTTCTGGACCCTCACCCAATGTGGCGATCATTGGGACTATAAAGGTTTTGTGGTGTCGATGGTGTTTAATGATGATGCAATATAGGATGAATCCTTAAAACTCTAAACCCTTAGTTCAAGGGGTCATACTTGTGAAACCCCATCCCACATGGGATAACTTTGAAAGTTCTGACTGGTATATAAGGTGGGCCTAAGTAACCATTATCATCTCGGGATATTCCTTTTAGCATAGCGAGTTCGGTTGCCAAGTAGATGATCATGGGTGCTGCCAAGTCCGTGTGTCGCGCTGCGGGCACGGTAAGTGACATTTTATGGTATCAGAGTCGGTGACCAGGCGGACGTGTGGGAAATAAGTGCCACGGCGTAAGGGGTGAGGCCACCTCTAGAATCCTGCACACCTGGTTGGTCATGGGCTAAGTATGTTTGGGGCGCCTAGCGCTTAAAGAGGGGTGAATGTGAAACCCCGTCCCACATGGGATCACTCTGAAAGGTCTAGCTGATATGTAAGCATGAATCTAAGTATCCATTATCATATCGGGATATCCCTTTTGGCATAGCGAGATCGGTTGCCAAGTATATGATCATCGGTGTTGTCAGTCCCATGTGTTGCATTTCGGGCCCACTGACACGGGGCGTGACAATACTAGACCCATGTGTTGAACTTTTTAGGGTATCCTAACTTGACCGACGTTATGATCGTTTCAGTTATTGTTGTAGAGTCGTGACTAGGTGATTGAGCTCGAATTGTGGGAAGTTGTGTCAAGGCGATAACTATGTTCTTAGTGTCTAAGTAATGTGTATAATCGTGTGATCCGTATGAGCAAAGCATGGTGCTTGTAGTTAATGTGGTTGTGTAAGTGCTTAGATGTGAAGAATATGGTTATTTGATTACTTGTCGTTATTCTTGTTACTTGTTCTTGTTTTGGTCTTAATTGCTTCTTGGTTTAGGATCAAAAATCTATATTTTGGGGCTAGAATAGGGAAAGTGCAGAAATGCTATTTTCCTTTGGAAATTTGTACTGTTTTTTGTCCTGGCTGAATCTCGGTCGACCTAAACTCAGTTCATCGTCCAAGGTAAACTACTGGGACTGATTGCAGGCGACGAACAGTGGATTTCGGTCGACCATGATAGAAATCCTATCGACTGTGGTTATTGCGGTCGACCGTGCTGAGTCTTCGGTCGTCCGGACTTGTGTCCAGGGACGATTATAGCCCTCGAAATTTTTAAAAATACTACTAGATATAGTAATTTTTATATGTAGTTTGGAATTTTTTATCAAGTCCCCCGCCCCCAAAAATTTTTTTTGCAGTTTTTTTAGGTAGGTCGGCATACTGTTGTAGTTCCTCCCCCCCTCCCTTCCCCCAAACAAAAAAATACAATTCCTGGCTTCATCCCTTCTTGTGTCGATCTTTCTGTCTTGATCTCGGATGACCATCGATCGACCGGGCCCCTAGTCTGGGTCGACTGGAGGGTCCTTGTGAGTTGTGTGTTCCATTTCGTCCGGTCTTCAAAGTTAGTGTGACGTTGATTCTGTTTAGGGTTTTGAGAGTATTGTGTCGTGTTTTAAGTACGTCTTGTCAAGTGTTTTCAAAGGGGTATTTTGGGAAACGGGAAAAGCTTTTGTGTCTTATCTGATGCTTAATCCCAGGGGCGTTTGGTCTTTAATGAGCTTCGCGGCTGAGTCATTTCCTTTTTCTTATTTTTGCAGGTGGTGATGGTGTTGAACCATGGTATGATGTGGATGCTTGGGAGGGATACTAGGAAGAGTGATCATAATGAATTGTAATAGTTGAACTTGGAAGCGAACGCTTAGTTGCTTCCTATTTCATGTTAGAACTTATTTCAATTTCAGTACTTTTATTCTCGTTGTAATATTTTTGGACCCTTTTGGATTACTATAGATGACGTATTCCTTTTTTTAGTAACTCTGTTTGTGTGCTTTGGTGTCTCATAGACCAATGTGACACTGCCATGTTATCACCCGAGTTACGTGATGTGACAGAAGTGGTATCGGAGCAGGTTGAACCTTAGGGTTAAAATATGTAACAAACTTAGGAAAATACGAAACATAATGTGAGGTGTTTGATGGGTAGAGACCATGGATTAGGACATACATGGTTATTTATCGCTTTATATGTTATCTCTTACATATATAATATGTTTTTCTTATATACTATGTTACCTGTATGACATGTCATGCCATATTTGCTTCATGTGTTATGCTATAATATGTACCTTAAGTTGCTATGTGAATTAGTTGTTTGTCTATCTGCTTCCTATATGAATTGTTGTTTGGGTTAAGATGGTGCGTAAAAAAGGAGACAACATTGAGAGCAGCGACTCTAGTACACCGCTTGCTGATTGATACGAACACAACCACATAACGCACCACATCCACCATACAATGTACCACCACCACCACCACCACCGGTTAAAGCAGGGAAAGCTCCTGATATAGCAACTGCATTGATCATGTTAGCCCAAATGTTCTAAACTCAGTAACAGTAATAGAAACATAATGATGGGGCTCCAAGAGTTCAGATGGTTGAGGCAGACCCGGGTATGTATTGTGAGCACATGAAGAAGATGCGTATGGTTTCTTTTGATGGGGGTATGAGATCGGATCAAGCAGAGACGTGGTTGGAAGAGATAAAGCAACACTTCAACATTATGCGAGTACCTAAGAACATGAAGGTCGATGTGGTGGTACCTTTCTTGAATTCTAAGGCATCGGAATGGTGGAAGGGTGTGGGACCGATATATGCACAATGCGGGCCTATTACTTAGGATAGATTCAAAAGGGCCTTCTTGGATCAATATTTTCCGAAGACTTTTAAGATGGCTAGGCAGAATGAGTTCTTTGATTTGAGGCACACAGAGGGTATGTCTTTTTCAGCTTACGCTTGCAATTTAACAGATTCGGTAAGTATGCCTTAGCTATTATTCAAGATGGTGAGATGAGGACTCAGAGGTTTGTGAGGGGACTTTTGCTCTGTATTATAGAGAGACTTTCAGGATACCGTCCCACTTGTTACATGGACGCGTACCAAAGAAGTCTTGATGTCGAGGAAGAATTCAAGACTACTGATTCTGAGAGGAAGAGGTTATTTTCAGCTATGTCACAAGGACATAGTTTTACTCCTAACGCTGCCACTCATATGACTACTCCACCTTTGGATCTGGAGTAGGGAGGGTTCTAACTCGGTCAGAGTTGGGGGACCCACAGGGACACCAAGTACCGGTCAAGCTTTTTTGAAGTGTTTAAGATGTGTAGTGAGTCATTTCGGGGATTGTAGATGGGTATTTGGGGCATATTTCAAATGTGGTAAGATGAGACATCGGATCAGTCAACTCTACAACGCCACTCCAAGTTACAGGATAGGCTTTAAGGTCAGCACCAAAGGTTGGAGGCACCGGGGTTAAGTTTAATGCTCGGGTCTTTGCCCTTCCTCAGGAGGAAGATGACACGGGTACATCGACAGGTACATTTAAGTGATTATGTGGTTATTACATTTTCTTGTATTTGATAGGTTGCATATAGTACCATACATGTTATATAGATGCATATAGAGCCTTTTCATTTAGTGGGATAGTTCTACTATCTATGTTGTAGAGAGTGCAAGTTTTGAGGATGAAACTTTTGTAAGGGGAGAAATATGTAATACCCGGGACTTTTTCTTATGTGTTAATCGACATGTAATTAATTTTTGCATGATTATTTGCGTGACGTGATTTATTTCGTCTGGTTATGTGATTACAATCCTATTTAATTTTTATAACATGTTACGTGTTGCATTTAGGGTACGTTTGTCGAGGGCGTATTTGACGAGGATGGAAGTTGAGGAATTTAGTTGTGATTATTTAGAAGAGTAGTTTAATTATATGAGTGATTGGGGGAGTTAACTGTGAGTTGGAGTTAATTAATAGTTTTAATGGGATTAGGTGAGTTACCATAATAAAAAGAAAATAAAGAGGAAATAAAATAAAATAAAAAGGAAAAAGGAAAAGGAAATAAAAAATAAAAAAAATAAAAGAAATAGGGAAGGAATCGTGGGCTGTAAGTAGGGAGAGAGAGAGAGAGACGTGGGGAAATAAGAAAAAGAAAGAAATGACAGTGAGAGAAAAGAAGGAATAAAATTATGGGCAGTGTTTGAGAAAACAATTGAGTGAGTAATCGGAGTCCATTTTGGACGATCCATACATCAAAATGACCGCGTTCAAAATACCTACGTGTTAGCACAAACATAATTCAATTCAGAGTTCGCAGCGAGAAGTTATATCATCAGGAGCGGGGTTGTATCTGGGATTTCGGGAATTGTGCATCTTTTCGGGTAATTTTCTATCGTAACAAGGACCTTCCTTCTCTGTGTTTTCGAACGTATCGTGCAAGAAATCAGTATTCTAAAGTGTGGTATTGAGTATGAACTATTTATACACGTTTATTTACATAAAACGAATGAAGCGTTGGTCGTAATTGCATATTGTATGGTGGATCGTCATAGTGTTGTGAATTGTGTTGTTGGAATTGATTAATTGTACTAGTTATTATCATTTCTTGGATTGTCTTTACTGTTTTTCTATTTGATAATTTCTATTTGACAACCTTATTTGACGTCATTGTGTAATTGTTGGAATTACTTGTTGTTTAATACTTGGGTCGTCTTAATTGGTCGTTTATCATCATGGAGTCTATTTGGTTTTGTTCGGCCGAGTCGTCACCCCTTTTTGAGCTCTTATCTAGGAACTACTAGATGACAGGATTCATTCGAAATATAATTGTGAAATGTGTTGATCCCGGGAGATCATGTGAGAGTGAACTTTTTTTGTCATCATCCGATGTGGCGATCATTGAGACTGTAACGGTTTAGTGGAGTCCATGGTGATGGATGATGAAACAATGTAGGATGAATCCTTAAAACTCTGGACCCTTAGTTCAGGGGGGTCATACTAGATCCATGTGTTGAACTTTTTTGGTTATCCTAACTTGACCGACGTTAGGGTCGTTGCAGTTATTGTCGTAGAGTCGTGACTAGGTGATTAAGCTCAAATTGTGGAAAGTTGTGTCATAGCGATAACTATGTTCGTAGTGTCTAATCAATGTGTATAATCTTGTGATCCGTATGTGCAAAGCATGGTGCTTGTAGTTCATGCGGTTGTGTAAGTGCTTAGATGTGAAGAATATGGTTATTTGCTTACTTGTTATTCTTGTTACTTGTTTCGGTCTTAATTACTTCTTGGTTTAGAGTCAAAAATCGGTATTTTGGGGTTGGGATTGGGAAAGTGCAGAAATGCACTTTTCTTTTAAAAATTTATAATGTTTTTTGTCCTGACTGAAAACTCAGTCCATCGTCCAAGGCAAACTACTGGGACTGATTACGGGCGACGAGCGGACTGTGTTGGTCGACTGGGATGGAAATCCTATCAAATGGGGTTGCTGCGGTCGACCGCGTTGAGTCGTCGGTCGTCCAGACTGTGTTGATCTTTCTGTCTTGATCTCGGATGACCATCAGTCAACCGGGCCCCTATTCGGGTCGACCAGAGGGTCGTTGTGAGTTGTGTGTTCCGCTTCGTCCGATCCTCAAAGTTAGTGTGATGTGGATTCTGTGTTGGGTTTTGAGAGTGTCGTGTCGTGTTTTAAGTACGTTGTGTCAAGTGTCTTCAAAGGGGTATTTTGGAAAATGAGGAAAGCTTTTGTTTCTTGATGCTTCATCCCATGGGCATTTGGTTCTTACTGAGCTTCGCAGCTCAGTCCTTTCCTTTTTTCATATTTTTGCAGGTGATGATGGTGTTGAGCCATGTTATGATGTGGATGCTTCCTATTTCATGTTAGAACTTATTTCCATTTCAATACTTGTATTCTCGTTGTAATACTTTTGGACCCTTTTGGATTACTATAGAATGACGTATTCCTTTTTTTCGTAACTCTGTTGGTGTGCTTTGGTGTCTCATCCACCCATGGGACACTGTCATGTAATTACCCGGATTACGGAATATGGTAAGACTGGACCGGTCCGTTTATATATATCCTTGTACTGAATAATCATTTATCTAGCTGATCGCATATTTTGACAATAAAAATTTATACCCAATAAAAAACATGATATATACCTAAAATTCACTGCGGTTAGGAATCTCTAAAATAAACAAGCATTCCCTCCATCTCAAAAAAAAGAATATTCATTTTTCTACCAGTTTTGAATAATAAAAAAGTTAAATTCAATTTAAGACTGAAAAAGTTACGTAATAATATTTGAGCATAACGTCTCATTAAAATAAAGTACAGTTAACAATTATTTCATAGTCAACAAGATTATATTAATAATCATTAAAGATAAAAAATAATAATAATTGATAATTCTTAATTCTTAATACACCAACTTGGTAAACTTTAATCTTGTTTTGGATAAGATAAGTAATGCTGACGAGACACAAAATTTGGAACCTCAAATGGCAAAAAATCATCTGTCCCCATTTCTGTCATCAATCAATTACAATTCTTCATGTGTATATATATAATTAGAAAAAATGTTTACATAGCAAATTCTGATTGGTTAGGTACAGAAATAGAGAAATATACGGGGACATACGATTTTCACCACTCAAATGTTTCGTGCGTGCGGTAAAACAAGAATTTCTGTGAAGTTTGTCCAATCTTTATCCAGCAAAAAAAGAAAGAAGAAAAAAAATAATCCCTGTTTTGATATTACCAGGAAAGATTCATTTCACATTAATTTTGGGAAAAGTAAAGCGGATCATGACTGTATAATACCATTACACTAATTTAAGTTGGTAAAGAGGAAATTTCCTCTCTCTAGTAAAACTTGGTCAATTTAGTCCTTTACGTATTTTTAATTTGCCAAATTTGTCATGTTTAATTAATTTCGACATTTAAAGTCATTTATGTTTTTTCGACCTACCAAAACAGTCATTCTATCTAATTTTTTGACAGAAGCCCGTAAAATTCGCCACGTGGTCATCATGTGCTTTTTTTGCAGGAATATTTTCGGACTTTTTAAAACAATTTTTTCTTCATCTTCTACCTCTCATTATCATTCATATTATTCCTTCTTATTCATCTCCTAACACCACAACCTCTAAACCCCACCACAATCAAATAAATCAAATCCTCCCCAAATTTGTATAGATTACATGTAATTCAATCATTTCAATATAATGAATTTTCTATCTCTAAATTTTCCCCAATTGTTAGGGTTCTACATTTGTTTTGCTTATTTTCTATAATTCGAGTTAAATTATTCTTTACAATGGACTTAAATTTCAAAATCATTTTAATGGGATAAAACACCACAATCTCTATTTTTTTTCCTCTAATAGTCAAATTTTCTCTGTGAATGTAAGCTTTGGGTGTATTTTTAATCTGCCATTTAGGTCCGATTTAATTAATTTTCTACCAAATTAGCCATATACGTATTTTCGACCAGCCACAAAGGTCCTTCCAAACAATACACAAGCCACTGAATATCTTCAATTGCAGGTCACATCTAACCTCTCTAATATAAGAATTCTGAGGTTTCAAAAGAAATTTGAAGCTTCGAACAATTAATACAAGAATTCTGAGGTTTTAGACAAATATTCAATATGTATTTGGAAGCTTCAAACAATTAATGGAGTTGTGGGTTTCAATTTCAATAAAAAAAAAATCATAAAAAAATCACACGAAAATTAATTAATTTCTTTAAATAAATCACCAAACTCAACCTCATAAAACTTAAATTGAAAGCTCATAACTCAATCTCATCAACTAAAATTGATGAAACTCAATTCCATTTCCATGGTTTAAAGAGAGTTTTTCATTCCCATTTTTCATCCAGGAAATCCATTATCATTCCCCCCCCCCACTCCCAGCCCCACCCCCAAATAAGAGATTTTTTAGAACTTTTGAGAAGCTCGTTATTGTTATTGAAAATGGAGGATTGGTAACTGTGGTGTAGGCAGTGGTTGGTGGCGGTGGGTGCAGGCGGTGGTGGGTAAGGTGGTGGAGGGGGAGAAGATGGAGGGGGGAAGGTGGTTGGTTTATAATTAATGAGAAGTTCATATTGGGGTGGAGGAATTTATTTGTTTGATTATTGTGAGTTTTAGATTTTGTGGTGTTAGGACTTAGGAGATAAAGATGAAGGATAATGAGAGGTAGAAGATGAAGAAAAAATTGTTTTAATAGTACCAAAATACCCTTGTAAAAAAGGTACATGATGACCACGTGACCAATTTAACGGGTTTCTGTAAAAAAAAAAACTGGACGGAATGACCGTTTTGGCAAGTCGAAAAAATGTGGATGACCTTAAAGGTTGAAAATAATCGGACATGACTGATTTTGCAAATTAAAAATACGTAAGGGACTAAATTGCCAATTTACCCTTTTTTGGTAATTTACTTCTTTTATCTCTTACTAATCTACAACTGATACTTTGAATCGACTTTCCCTCCAACATCATCTCCATTACACCCCCTCTACACGGGTGAAAATTCTCTGTCCCTCTTCCTATCCCCATCTCTGTCCCCAACCAATCAGAATTTACTATATAAACATTTTTTTCAATTACATATACACAGGGTGAATTGCGATTGACTGGGGACAGAGATGGGAAAGGAACGAGGACAGAGGATTTTTTGCCCTCCACACCCCCTCCACATTTGTTTCACAAAGGAAAAGGGAAAGTGTATTTGTGCGTCAATTTTTGTACAATCTCCAAGAAAATTCTTAGTTTGGCTTCACTTTTTTTCTTGCAAACAATTTATTTTTTAATTCTGAATACCGAAATTCTCAAATAAAAAATCAATCAAAATGCACAACGACAACAAAACAAGTGTTATTAAAAATTGTCAAAATATGAAAAGAACTACTTCCTCCATCTAGAATTGAATATCTACTTTTCTATTTATTTTGTATAAAAAATGAGACATTCAATTCTAAACTAAAGAAATAAAATATATTCCGTGTAGCAATGAGATTTAAACTTTACGCTTTTTAGTTTCAAGAATTACTTGGTTTTGATGACCGTTGAAATGTGATTTACTTTAATTGGAGTAAAATCCTTCACTTCTACATAATCACAATGCCCTTACCCTTTTTTTACTTGTTTGATGAATGGTCTTATCCAACAATCAGTATTCTAACCAATGGCGGAGCTTCATGAGGGGCTACGGCCCCCGCCCCTCAAAAGTTTCAAAAACGACAAAATTTGTATAGAAAATTTTTTTTTTGGGTGATAATTTTTTATAAATGTTATATTTTGCACCCCCCTTCCCCTCTCATGACAAATTCCTGGCTCCGCCACTGATTCTAACGGTAAGTCCTAACTGCTAGTTTTTCTATTTTGATAATATATAAACAATTGATAATAATTTAACGTTACTTGTTAATGTAATAGACTTAGCAAAAATGTAATAGATTTTTTTTGAAGTACTAAAATCTTCAAACTAAATCCACAAAGTCAATGCCATATAAGTATGTTGAAGTTTTAATTTGATAATAAGTGCTGCAATTGGATTGGGCCGACCAATATGGATTGGTTGAATCGAACCGGTATGTTGAACCGGCCGAACTGGTTTTTGGAAAACCGTATTCTATTATTACCGGATAAGGGAGTTGGTAGTTAGAAAGGGCTACTGGTTGGATTTGGTGGTTTTTCCATAAATAAACCACCAACCCCTTTTATTCTCTCAATTGTCCTAACTTGAGAAGTTAGACAACACATAACAAGAGAAAAAATCAGATTTTTCTCTCATCTCTTTCTCCCTTTTGTTCTTCCATATTTCATTTAAAAAAAAGGGTAAAAGGTGTCCACGCACCCTAAGCTTTTCTTGATTTTGGTTTTTGACCCTGAAATAAAAAACACAAAGTCCTTGACTCTGAACTTTTACGAAGTGTTAATGTTTCCCTTTCCATTCAATTCCACCGTAACGGAATAGTAATATGTGACTCTCACATGATTTAACTTAGGGGTATTTTAAGGAAAAAATAGATTATGACCAAAAAATATTCAAAATGGGATAAGAAAATAGCTAAAAGGTAATCAACTTATTTTACTATAAAAAGTTAGTGAACAATCTAAAATACATAGCACTTCGTCCAAACATTTGTCTTGACCTTCTCTACTTAAAGAAAAATATATTGTTCTATTATATCAAAAATATATATAAATAAATATATATATATATATATATATATATATATATATATATATATATATATATATATATATATATATATATATATATATACACTACTAATAATATTTATTTGGTCCATTCTCATGTTATTTGAAAAAAAACATTGAGAAATTCTTAACAAAATAGGTTTACCAAAAAAATATGAGGAAATTTTTGGCGTATTTTTTTTATCCCATTTTTAATTTTTTTAGGTCAGGACCTATTTTTCTCAAAATATTCATGAGTTAAATCATGTGAGAGTCACATGTTAAAATTCCGTTAGATTTAACGGTGGAATTGGATGGAAAGGGAAAAATTAACACTCCATAAAAGTTCAGGGTCAAGGACTTTACGTTTTTTAGTTAAGGGTCAAAAACCAAAATCGAGAAAAATTTAAGGGGCGTGGACACTTTTTACCCTTAAAAAAACTCCTTTGAAGATTGTCTTCAAGTCTTTTGTTCTTCACTTTTCTGGCTATCACTAGATGGTAGAACGTCCATCTAAGAGATCGTGTGGATACCGTAGAGGTAAGGTAATGACAACGTCAAATTCTTGCAGTGATCGAAAACAACACAACTGTTGCAGAAATCGTTTCTATTCTTAACATCATAAATGTATTAATTCTAACGAAAACTAATTGGTTCTTACTCGTGATGATCATAGTAAGAAACAAATTCCAAGTTTTTTTCCGTTGCCATTTATTGTTTGGAATCTGAATTTCTTTCTTACAGCATACACAATGAAGATTCAAAATATGTCAACATATGAAGAAGCCTTGAAGCCTTAGGTGTATTATGGTAGATTATCATTTCTACATCTTTTAATATATTTCATACTTGACATGCATGCTTAAAATATTTTCTAAAATGGAATGCCTAGTGTTTTGAAAACGTTGTTTTGATCCTTCGATCAACAAAAGACTTAATGTGTTTGAAAAGGTTTTTCAAAGACTAACCAACCTCCATCCAAAACACAAAAATAACAACCCAAGAAAAATTCACCGAAGAAACCCCTACGAAAGGACCTTTACAAAAAGGTGTGAGCATCAAAGAAGGAGTTGATCATACTCCTAAAAAAAGAAATGTGATGTCTTGCAAAGGAAATGAAAGAATATTGTAGATAAATGGAGTGACGATTCAGCGACGGAATCGGACTATGACATACCTCATTCACCTCCAAGAAAATCGAAAATTCAAGGTGAATCATAAAACTACGCTACAAGGAAGGTATCTACTCGTTTTTATAGTGATGAGGCTAATAAAATATTTCATGATTTGAAAAGGTCTAAGAGAGGCATTTTACCCGGTTATCAAGCATGCAAAACCTTTCAAAAGGGATTAGATAGTATTGTTAAAAATATTTAGTGAAGTGGGGGTGGATAAAGTAGTTTAATTATGATTTTGATTACTATCAATCAATAATCTATGAAAAAGGGAAAATTTAAGAGAAGAAGGGTCGCAAGATAATTGCGATGAATGGTACACGTCTTGTATTAACAGTGAGGAGTTTAGTTTTCCGGAGTCGATGCTTTGTAATATCATTGATGTTGAATTTGATAAAGAGACGACTAGGTAAGATGACAATTTTGGGAGTATCCCCAAAGAAGAGGTATTGGATTTGAAGAAGTTCAAGGAAACCTTCAAAATTGAAGGAAATTTTAGTAGATCAACCGAAAGGGAAATCAACAAGCTAGACGAATATGGTAGAAGGTTTCACCACATGGTATCATCCATGGTTCTACCTAGCAAAGGGCACAAAAGTTCAATTAGCTACCTTCAAATGACTATATTGCAATGGCTAGTTGAAAAGAGAATAATGAACTTCCGGGAGGTACCGAAATAGATGTTAGAATAAGCAATTGGTGGTCCACCATTTCTAGAGGAGCGGAACAATAGATGATATAAACCATAAAAAATACTATTACAAAGAGAAAATGTCAAAACCTAAAGAGGATGAGCCTCAAGAAAAAAATGTTGGCCAAGAAGAGGAAGAAGAAGAAATGGAGAGGGACGAGGAAGAAAATGGAAAGGGATACAATGATGAAGAGTCCTCTCATAGAAAAGAGAGAAAATGTCACACCCCGTACCCCGCGGGCCCGCAACACGACACATGGGTCTGGCAGCACCCACGACTATCTACTTGGCAACCGAATTCGCTATGTCAAAAGGAATATCCCGAGATGACAGTGGATACTAAGAGCCACCTTATATACCAGTCGAATCTTTCATTCTTATCCCATATGAGACTTTTTTCCCATATGGGACTGGGGTTTTACATCCACCCCTCCTTAAGGCCCTAACGTCCTCGCTATGCGCCCCAAACATACTTAGCCCAGGACCAACCAAGTGTGCAGGATTCTAGAGGTGGCCCCCACCACTTATGACGTGGCACTTAGTTCCCATTAGGATTCTAGAGCCACCCCTTACAATGTGGCACTTAGTTCCATCGGGATTCTAGAGGTGGCCCCCACCGCTTACGGCGTGGCACTTAGTTCTCACACGTCCTCCTGGTCACCGACTCTGATACCACTAATGTCACACTTCGTGCCCGCAGGCCTACAACACGATACATGGGTCTGGCAGCAACCCACGACTATCTACTTGGCAACCGTACTCGCTATGCCAAAAGGATTATCCTGAGATCATAGTGGATACTTAGGCCCACCTTATATACCAGTCAAATCTTTCATCCTTATCCCATATGGACTTTTTCCCCATATAGGACTGGGGTTTTATAGTCACACCCCGTAACCAGAAGGTGACCTGGCAATGTCTCATCTATCAATGAGACAAAGAACTTATAGCATAATATATAATCTTCAAAACCATAAATATAAAAGATGCTTTACTTCATTAATAAAAATCTTCAATACTTAAATAAATACATAACTTAGTATTGTACTTAGTTGGTTCAACTATAATAAGCTCATCTATTTATTACATCATAATTTATTTCCCATGTCTCATCATCAGCACCCTCATCATACTAATCTGCAAAACATAAGAAGATAAAAGGATGAGCCACACTAGCTGAGTAAGGATCAATCGCCCCATGGATGAAGGACCAAGTGTGACACAAAACATTCTTTGTTTTCCAAAACATATCTAGAACATAAAGCTTGACTTGACGTAACCTGTAAACATCTTTAAAACACTTGTAATACACTTAAAATACATAACATAAGAGTTCAGAACAATCATAACATGTACATAACATAACTTGGAAAGGAATATGAGTAATATGGAAAATCTAGGATGATGGCAAAGGTACCTCGGTCCACCAAAGGGTCGTCCGAGATCATGACAAAAACTTATGACAAAATTCGGTTGACCGACAGAACACGCTGGTCGACTGCAATAACTCTGGAAGATTTATACCTGGTCGACTGCAATACATCACTAGTCGTCCGCAACCAGCCCCAGTAGTTTGGTTTAGGCGATGGGAATCTGATCCGGTCGACCGAGATTCAGTGAAGTCATTTTTAAGGCTTATTTTGTGAAGGAAAATCCATTTTCTGCACTTTCGAATTACCCGACCCAAAATACTGATTTTAGACTTACTTTATCACTTAGAAACAATATCAAAACATATACATAACATGTCATAACAATACCTTATCAAATCGATCACATACATATTAGAAATCTTTATCTGAGCACCATAACATAACATATCATACTCATAGCTTTCGAATACATATTAACTTGACATGATTAGTACCAATATGACATGCAACAAATAATTCAACAACCGAGCTCAATCATCTGACAATAAAACTAACCAACTGTTAACAACCCCAAACTACTATTACCCGTTCGGGAAGGCCTCGTACTTGTCATTACATATCATAACTGGTAAGGCACTATAAAATCTATTTAAGGATATACTCCAGTTATGTCATCGTTCATCCTAGTGAACTCCACAACACTGTTAACAACCCTAACGTTTTACTACCGCAAGAATCCGAGCCTCGTGGGGAATTGAAAGCGCTCCTGGGCACTTATACATATCAAATTCGAAATATATCATGGACTAGGTCATCAATAGAAAATAGCTCTAGATTGAGAATATGCACAGGCTAACTCTCATGGAATGCATCCAGCAATTATACAACAACATACGCAATATTTATCAAGTATAATCATGCAAACGATGCAAACATATTTCGGTTTTTCATCCAACTTTGATGCAATAAAACATGAGAAACCTTTCACATATTTTATAACTTTTTAAAAGACCAGTTCATGCGTTTTAGGACTGAAAAAATGAGAGCAAATGATCCTTACCTTGAACACTTAATCAGATAATCAAAGGAAGAACAGAAAACAGAAATTCTGGTTTGCAGGGACAATCTTCGAGGACAATTACTCTTAATTGGACCATTGGAATCTAATCTCCGCCGTTCATAACGTAGTTCTTGAAGTCCTTAAACTTTAGAAACTAGAATGGAGTCGACCAGACTTCGATTACTATGTCAATTGTTTGTTTTTCTATGTGTTAGTAGTGCCCTAGGACCATTAGCACATGTTGTGTGTTTTGTTATCTTTTTGAGCAAGTAATTGAATAGTTAATTTTGCTTTTGATTATCAAATGTGTGATTTGATAGTAAAACTCATTAGCTTATGTAATTACTATTCTAGAAGTCCCTAGTTTTATGTAATGCTTAATTACTATGAAATAAAACTAGTATGATTGTTGATTGATGATCTTGTTTTACTGATCATGTGTAATGGATACAAATCACATCATAGATGCAATATATAGGGATACATTGTATTGGGCGTGATCCAGTCGAGAAGTAATACTTCATGGTCTTAAGTCATAAGTATTACTTCCTCAATACTATTTTAGAATCCTTAGACCTTATGTTTTCATTGATTCTAGTATGAATGGAGCCACGTTTTGACTCAATCGGGACGTTACTTGTAACAGAGTAATCAATACGATTGATGATCGGATGTAGTGTCCTATCATAGCTTGAATGTGAGAGAAATTGTAAGGAATTTGTCCCTCTCTATTATTAGAGAGAGATATCCATGGGCCCCTCGATAGGGAAAGAGCTGTTTAAATGCATGGCCGTGCTCAAATGTGTTTGATAAAGTGGTTATCAAATGCTATTTGTCAAAGCAATCTACACGGAGATCGAGCATAAATATAATTAAGCTTAATAAGGGTGACGACCACCATGCCTTATGCTTAATTAGGATATCGCGAGACAAAGGGATTAAATAGTGGATTGATATTAGGTTCAGTTGTATATTCATTCACTTTGGGTAGTCACGATGTCCCTGCTAGGGGACCGCTTGTGATTTATGGACTCACACTACTACTAAGTGTGTTTTCATTGCCATTGTGAGATGAACCTACGGGGGTCACACGCATAGGCGAGCTAACGAGCTTTATGTCAGATTCGATGAATCTAGAATGTGTCTAGGTTCATTGTATTCGACATTTGTCTTTCTGGAAATAATAAAGTGTTTATTATTCGAATTAGAGATAGGGGCAATTTCGGTATTTTACCTATAGTCTGGGATTACGTGGGAGTTATTATCCGATAAGGACTCCCACTACCAGCTGAAGTCTAAGGGGACGTGGGAGTTGAGGACTAGGAGTTGAGGGACGTGAGAGTTAGTTACGGGAACAAACTCTCACACCCTATATAATAAACTCTTGGCGAAACCCCTAGACCTCAATTTTTTAGCCGAAATTAACCAAGAAACCCGAAATTAGATTTCGGTTTCAGCCTCTCCCTTTTCTCTCTAATTCCCGAAAAAGCGAAAAAGACGAAGAGCTAGCAATCGTTGCCCGTTTAGTCGGCGTGGATACCGGTAGAGGACTTTCCGCGAGGAGATCAATTGGTGGCGATTAGCATCCAAGAAACGCCATCCTCCATTCAAGAAGCGACTTCTTGAATCTGTAAAATGTAAGTTTTTACCGCTATTTTCGATTCGTTTCATATGAGCGGATCCTTCAGGGGAGGATCCATGGGTGTTTGGAACGAGTTTCCGCCCATGAATCCCTTCACTATGAACACTCGATTTTCAGATTTCATAATTCTTTCCTAACTTCTCTTTTTCTTTCTCCCATCTCTTCTTCCTCAATATTATAGTTTCTCCCTAGAATAACTACCCCAACTAACAACCTTTCCCAAGCATCACATGTGCTCATAACTTCCTTATACTACACTTAAGCCCCCAACTTCCCAAACACCACAAAGCAACCCTAAACAAATATGTACATAACATATAACACATGTAAAATCAAGTAGACACATATGATTCAATTACTATCATGAAATTACTAAGGTCAAAAGGTCATGAGTATCACGGAAAAGCTCCAAAGGAAAACATAGTAGATATGAATCCAAAATCACTACCGGTTTTAAGAGGTGATGCCACCTTCACTCAAGTTTATTATGAACTATTCACTAGAGAGATAAAGGAAATGGAGAAAATGTCAAAGGATTTGAAATCATATAGAGGGGAGTTTCATTCAGAAATGGACGCCTTAAAAAATTGGGTAGATGATATAGAAAGCAAGATGGACGACGTCATTCAAAACACAAAATCAAAGGAAATGATGAAATCCGACTTTGAGGAAAGTGATGATAATAAAGATTGAAAATTTTAAGGGAGGGGTGAATTGGGTTTTTATAAACTTTTAAACTTTCTTCCAAATGAATAGCAATGGGCTAAACAAAAACAAGATAAGAAAGCTATAAGTAGAAGATCAAAGACAAGCGATTTATAGTGGTTCGACTCACTAAGAATCTACGTCCACTACCTTGAGACTAACCCAATGATTTCAACAACACGCTAACTTCCATTTACAACTTAATGATGGTGGGATCAAACCAATATAACACAAGTGGCTAACTCACTAAGAGTTTTACACAACAACCACTACTCAAGCTCACAAAGAGCACAATTCACTAAGAGATTTACAATCTCACAAAGAGAGAAACTCACAAAGAGCTTTCTAACTCACAAATAGATGAGGGATAGATATAACCAAGACTAATCACACTTTATGTGATAGTTAGATACAATTTTGTAGCACAAACTTTCAAAGCTCAAATGATTATGATCACTCTTGTTTAGCACATGATTGGACACTCTGGTCGACTGACATAGGTGTCAAGTCGTCCGGGGTACGTCCGGACAATTTTAGATGGTCCACTGGATACATGCGGTCGACCTAACAAGGGACCTCGATCGATCATAGTCAAACCTCTGTCGTCCAGACTAGGATCAAGGTCGACCGGACAAACTTGTTGCATTGGTGTTCAAGAACAATCAAAGTGACTAAGTAGGACTTCACACTTTGATCGACCTCACCACACAAGTCAATCGATCGACCTTCATCAGGTCGTCCGAGGTCTAGGCTCGGTCCACCTATGTGATAATCATAAGTGTATTTTTCACTAAGTTTTAATTCAAATGCACTCTAACTCATGCCAAAATAATTTTAGCTTAAAGAAAACCTTTGAAATATCTTTTCAAAAATATTTTAACATTGTTGATTGAAAGATCAAAACTAAGGTTTACAAAACACAAAGCATTCTATATGAAAACGTTTTGAGTTCATGCATGACAATGTGAAACATATTCTTTCGAGCTTAGATCCTAGGGTATTTACAATATAAAGAAATTCTAATCTACCCTAGTGTATACGTAAGTCTTCAAGGCTTCTTCATGTAATAGCATCTATTAAATCTCCAATGTATAAGAATTGTCATATGGCTTGTGGATTCATCTTGAATATCTTGGTACTTCCATAGGATCTATCACGTTAACAAATAACGTTAAACCTCATCAACGGTTTCTCGTTTATCAAAATAGATAAACTATCCCTTAGGGCTTACAAGGATGAGGAGGAGAGGGGTAGAAGTAGGAGTGATGGAGATGAGTATAATGTTGAAGCTAATGAGTAAGAAGAAATAGGAGATCACATATCAATGACCGAAGAAGTGGTTGACAAGCTAATTGATGACTTGAAATGAGGAGGCAAGCTATAAATGTTCATGGTGTGAAGAACAAGCAAAGAAGCATACAAACTCCATGAGATTTTTCTAAACTCTTATCTATTTCATATTTTCCCTTATTGTTTCCCATTTTGTACCCCTAGCATAGATTTTGTTGAACTTATTTTGGTATTAATGTATAAATTGCATTTTGAATTACCTTATGTTCATATTAATCTATGAATTGTCTTTATGAATTTGCTTGTGTTTGGAAGCTCAATGATGATATCATTGTAATGAGATCTCATTTTACCCCTAACTCTTTTTTATCTATGACAATGGGGGAGAAAATGCTATGTAATGTGTTTACTTTGACTGATATGTTTTAGATTATGTAGCATGCCTTATTTTTTTGAATCTTCTTGTGGTTAGCTTGGTTCTGTGTAGATTGTGATCTTATGTAGCTACATATGTTGGCTTAACTGATTGGTGGCATTAGATTATGCCTTGGATGATTTTTTTGTAGGATGTTTAAGTTCATGTCAAATGTCGGTCGACCGGCCTGGTTTTACCTCGGTCGATCGCAGCTGCTCGGTCGACCTACTCTTCAATCTCGGTCGATCGGATCCTCTCTGTTACTATATAAAACTGTGCATTATATTCTCTATGTTTCAGTTTTATCTTATTTTTAACATGGGCAAAACCTCAGGGGGAATAATTCATTAGGTGAATCTTTGATTTATCCCTAATGTTACTTGATACTACTTTCTTAAAAGCCTATAAATGACTTTTCCCTTAACATTGTTCATTCTAAAGTCATTATTACTCTTGCTTTACTTGTATACCCCTATCACATTACATCAAAGTTTGTCATAATAAAAAAAAAGGGGGAAATTGTAAGCCATAAGGGCTAGTTTCTCTATATTGATAAGAGGCAAACAATTGATGATGATATAACAATATTTGTTAATGTGATAGATCTTTTGGAAGCTCTAAGATCGTATAGCTAAACCCACAAAGTCCATGACATACGTACCAATGGCATACGTACACAATGAATATTCAAGATATGTCAACATATGAAGAAACTTTGAAGACTTAGGTATACTAGGGTAGATTAACATTTCTACATCTTGTAAACCATGGGATCTAAGCTCAAATAATATGTTTCATACTTGACATGCATGCATTTAAAATGTTTTCTAAAATGGAATACTTTGTGCTTTGAAAACTGTTGTTTTGATCATTCGATCAACAAAAGACTTAATGTGTTTGAAAATCTTTTTCAAATGTTTTCTAGTAGAAAAAATTGTTTGGGCATGAGTTAGATAACATTATAATAGAGGCTTAGTGGAAAATACAATTTAGACATTTACCTAGGTTGACTGAGCCTCAAAGCTTGGATGACTTGATGAAAATCGGTCGACCGACATGTGTGGAAGGTCGACCGAAGTGTGAAGTTACACTTAGTCACTTTTGAATGTTCTTGAACTCCAACAACTAGCTGGTAAGGTCGACCTTTACTACAGGTCGAACGACCACCCTTTAAGGTTGACCGTGTGTTTCCAGTAGACCAGTTAATTGTGTCTGGGCGACCTAACAGTCATGTCGGTCGACCGAGCTGTCTAATCACTGGGCATATACTAGTTGTTGAAATATTAAATACACTCAATTTTGAACTATATGTAAGCACCAAAGGCTGATGTTTTTGTAGCTATCTAAGTCATTAAGTGCCATTAAATTTTACATTTTCAAACAAGCATTCAATACACTTTCATGTGCAAAATAAGTGGGATTCTTATCATTTGAGATTAGAAAGATTGAGCTATAAATTTGTATTTCTCCATCACATAAAGTGTGAATAGTTTGGTTAAATCTTCTCCACCTACTCTCTTTGTGAGTTAGCTCTTTTTTAGTTACAAGATCATTGTGAGTTGTACTCTTTGTGAGTTAGCCGTTCTTTGTGAGTTGTGCTCTTTGTGAGCTTGTGAAGTGGTTGTTGTGTAAAACTCTTAGTAACTTAGCCACTTGTGTAATATTGGTTTCATCCCACCATAATTAAGTTGTAAAGGAAAGTTAGTGAATTGTTGAAATCATTGGGTTAGTCTCAAGGTAGTGCACGTAGATTCTTAGTTAACCGAACCACTATAAATCTTGTGTCTTTGATCTTTCTTTGTTAGCTTGCAACTCTCTATTTTGATTAGTTCACCTCTCATCACATTTGAAAGCAATTTTTAAAAGTTTACAAAACTCAATTCATCCCCTTAAGTTTTTCACTATCGATATTACTAGTTTTTTTAGATTTATTTATTTTTTATTGTATTCTTGTTTTGTAAAAAGGGGAAAAGACGTGGAGAGGGGAAATTTATTTAATTTTCTCTTCTATTCATATTTATATCTCTTAACTAATGTAAAAACTCGTGCTATGTACGGAAACAATTATATTTAAAAATATGGGTGCAAAACTAAATCAATAATCAATTACAAAGAACTCTTCAAATTTGAATTTTTTCGTCTTTGTGTCTCTGTGGATGTTACGCAACCTTGTTCGCGCCGAATGATACTCGATACTCCAAGCTATAGAAATATTTTTGGCCTTGTGGTGTACGAACTTCTCCCATATCTATGTCGTCGATGTGGACACATGAACCACACCTTGAAGTCTTTCTCGCTTCAGATCAGGGAGACCACTGAGGATGAGACAACAGCTTTACCCTTTGGACGAGTTCCTTCATCCCCCCTCTGAGAAGGGTGCCCTTTGTGAAAATACTGTGTTTCATGATCCGATGGATAAAATTCATACCTCTGATCACAGGCCCTCTAAATTCCCCCCACCCCTGTCGAAAAAGCTCCAAGCCCAAGACAATCAAGCTCCATCAGCGGCTGCCACGGAAGGCTATGTTTTGGACCCGTCACAGAACCACACTATGCAAACCTTTGATTGCATGGCATTGGTACCAGTATACCAAACATATGATACACTGGTGGTGGTTGCAGATGATTTGAAAAGGGTAATAATCCTCACTCAAAGGAGTTGGCGAATCAGAATGTTGAAACGGTCCCGGGTCCTTTCTCTGCTCCCGGTATGCAGTTGAAAAAAAGGGGTCGGCCGAAGAAAATTGATCGACCAATCGGCCATCCTAGTCTCATTATGCCAAAAGCAGGTTCAAAGCGACCATTAATGTGGGATGGTGCGAATCGGCATGCGTTTCAAGTGCTGAAGTCTAAAAAAGTTAAGTCTGTGGGCTTTTTCGAAGGTACTGTTGCGGCGGAGCTGTGAGTGAGCAGTCCCGCCATGAACAATGAGTATCTTATGCTGGAAATTGCCGAGGCCTCAAGCAGCCTTGAGCAATTCGTAACTTGAAGAGCCTTGTTCAGGTTCATAAGCCCATTTAAGTTTTTCTTATGGAAGCGAAAGTATGTATTTTCGTTTTGAATAATGTTCGTATTTCCCTTGATTTTTCTTTTGGTATTATCGTGGATCTATTTGGATTAGGTGGTGGTCTTGCCATTCTCTGGTCGGACCACATCCTCGATGTTAATTTACTTAGCTTTTCAAGCGGACACATTGATGTTCGCGTAGATGGTAATGATGGGGTTTGTTGGCAGTTTACTGGGTTTTATGGGAATCCCTATCATCAACAGAGGCATCACTCTTGGACCCTGCTACGTCTTCTGCATTCCTTATTTCAACTCCATTGGTTGTGTGCGACTTTAATGAAATTCTCTCCCCTCAGGAGAATAAGGGTATGAATGATCGTAATCCAAACCTTATTCGTGCCTTCCGGGAAGCTATTTCGGACTGTGAACTCACTGATCCCGGGTTCATTGGTTCCCCTTTCACCTGGTTAAATGGCCGAGGTCAAACTTTGGTTAAGGAGCACCTAGATAGGGTTCTAGCTAGTTTAAATTGGCGGCGAATGTTCCCTTCGGTGGTAGTAAAACATCTGCCCATATTAATCACGTCAAAAATCTTTGAGAAGAATGGATGGTATGCCTTGCCTCGCTTCGATCCCTTTTGGATTCAGGATACTGAATGCCAATGACTCATTGAACATCAGTGGCAGGCAGTTTTCTTGCGAGATGGCACAAAACTCATTGGAGAGGTTGTTCGGTTGAGGGAGAAACTAAGGCAATGGGGCGAAAAAAAGTTTGGTGATTTGAAGAAAATGATTTCGGAAAAGTAACTAGAACTCACTGCTCTTTGAAATTCATCTGTCTTCACGGTGGAGGATGATCGTCGACTCAAGTGCGAGTTAAACTGCTCTTTAAAATTCATCGGTCTTCACTTGAGTCGACGATCATCCTATTTACTAACACTTTTTCTTTTACTCTAACATCTTTTTCTACATCTAGTCTTGGTATTTTTCAGAAATTTCATGAAGTCTTCCCTAAGGAGTTGCCGAGAAGGTTACTTATTAGCCTTCAAAATCGTGAAAGGTATAAACCATCTTCGGGTACAAATCAGCAAATTCAAAACCAAGGTGAGTTAATTTGTGCAAAGAAGGAGGTAAGAAAGTCTTTAAGTCCTTATTTTAATCCGGTAAATATTGAACCTAAGCATGAAAGGACTTTTAGAACATATACGGATAGTCTACATGTTAATCACATAACTTTTCAGTATAGACATCCAATTTATTGCTTTGATAAAATATTTATTAATAGTCAAAACCGAGAACATGTTAGTACACATCTTAGGGCTGTTTTTTCTATTATAAATACACAAACCTTGTATGCTAAGATGGATAATTATGTTTATTACACTCATTCTATTAATCTTCTTAGTTACATGTTAAGTTTACAAGGTATTCAAGTTGAACCGGCAAGAGTTAATACAATTGAGGAATGGCCGAATTCAACTAGGGCAAATAAAACTAGATCAACATTTGAGATGGCAAGTTTTTGTACACGCTTTGTTCATAATCTTAGCAAGCTTGCTACCATGAATCCGAGGAAGAAAGAAGACTTTTATTGGGACAGCCGCCATAAATTCAAGTTAAAAGGTAAGCACGGTGCACCTTCTACTTTATATATTCCTAACTTGCTCCCTTTAATTCATTTTTCAGATCATAAAACTGATTTTTGGGACGATTCGAGGACGAATCCTTTTCAAGAGGGAGGGGATGATGCGGTACCAACCTCGGGGCTGCTCAACTCAAGGGAACATGTATTAAGATACAAAAAAGACTCTAAATTACATCTAGGAATGTTGTACAAGTCAGCCTCTAAAGCATCACAAGTGTACAAGGAATGGACAGCTTTGCTACTGTTTGGTATAATGATCATATCTTTCGATATAGGTATCCAATGAAGCTGATTCCAGTTGCATATTAAATATAAGAGGAATATCTACAACTTCTATGAAGATCACAAGATCAGATTCTGCCTGCTGGGTATCCTAAATTATCGTGCAAGATGATCCCAACAATCTGTCCAGAATTTGGACGAATTTTAGTCTTTTTACATTAAAGTCTATTCTAGACTTTAATATATTTCGGTTATAGTTTTTACTAATATTAGACATGATGACCACCTAGAATAAAGGAGTTTGTTACTTAATAGGACATGTTGTCTATCATGTTAGGTGAATTCCATTTAAAGTAGTTTACTTAAGTTTGTTAGGCAAGAGTCCTACTTCTTCAAGGACTCTTCCTTTTTGTTATTGTTGTTGGAGTACATTTAATCTAAGGTGCGCCAATTTGATTGGGCCGGGCTTCGGGCCGGGCCGGGATTGGATTGGGCCCTTAATCGGGTTGGGCCGACCAACCCATTTGGATCAATCAATTCGATTGGGCTGGGCCGGGATTGGATTGGGCCGACCAATATGATTGGGCCGACCAACCCATTTGGACCGACCTTATGGCTGGACAATTAGAGATATTTCCCAGCCATTTTATCTCTAAGAAAGGTGGTTGAAATGGTAGAGAAAGTGGAGGAGTTGTTTCCTCCATGATCTCCCACTTCCCCCTTTCACTCTCCCCTCTATCCTATGAATGACTAGGGAAAATACTGATTTTTGTCTATGCATTCTAAGTAGTTTTTTCCAGCTTTTTGAGAGCTTAGAGAAGAGAGAAAAAGAGAGAACTTTTGTAAGAAAAGAAAAACTGTTTTCTTGTTCTTCCAAAAAGGTCATACATTCATACTCCATCTTGAAGAGAGTCTTCAAGACTTCTACGAAGCGTTGGCTAGCACCAAGCGGTAAAAGACCATCCCCGGAAGATCGAGTGGATATTGGGAGAGACGGAGCCTGCGTTGGTGGCGTTCCGTTCGTGACAACAACAGCTGAAACCGTTTCAGCTATCCTAGCACTTTGAAAAGGTATAATACTATCCCATAGTCTTAGGTTCTTACTCGTGATAGATCCTGGTAGAGGCTGGTCACTTTATTTCCGCTGCACAATGTGATTCGACTTGGTTATTCCTCTAACAGTGGTATCAGAGCCACTCACGAGTACCCTATAGACTTAATGTGTTATAGTGTTTGCATATAGATTTTGAATCTATGTTTTGCATGCCTTAGGATTGCTAGAAATGTTGTATATGATGTATGACATGTTTTTCATCATTTTGAATATATGAGAATCGAGATTTTCCAGTTTTGAAGTCATTCAAAAGCTGGAAAAACTCTCAGTTTCTAGCCCTTCGGTCGACCGGGACTCAGTTTCGATCGACCGAGGTAAGACAGAAGCTACTGATATTTGGTTCGAATCAACCGAGTTGGTCTTCGGTCGACCGAAGTGCTTGTTTGGTCAACCGAGTACTCTCAGTACTTTGTTCGGTCGACCGAGCTTGGTGGCCGGTCAACCGAACTGACCAGAATATGAAATGTTCTGTTTGCTGGTTGCTCATTATTTTTCATAAATTGTTATGTTAATTGAGCATGATGCATAGTAGTCACCTTTACCCTGTTGGTTTATTTTATAATACAATCTGCGTATCGTGCCTATTTTTCTATCAAAAGTTGTAATTTTTCTTCTCATTAAATCCCCTCGAATGTAACTCGAGGTTTCCTTAGAATTTTGTAATTCTAGATTAGGAGAAGGTACAGCTGTGAAGATTTGGAGGCAACCACCTGAAGGTCAAGACGGTGTAGAATAGAGTATTTTCTTTTCACACCCTTAGATTGACTTCACGGTTTTTCCATTGGCTTGGAAAAACCGAATAGGATATGGCGATTACTATTGCATTTTACTTTTATGTATTGGATGCATATGTATATAAGCATAAATTGTTTTATTTATGCTTTTCGGGTGAGATTGTTAAAAACAAAACCCTTCAATTAAATATTAATTAGTGCCTCCCTTAGTTTGGCCCTCGTCAAGGCCTAGATCGACATTAGTATGGGACATGCCAAAGCTGTGCATACGTGTCTATCCGGGTGAGGCGCGAAGGATAAGTTGTGATATCCGCCGGCTAAAACTTAGGGTCCTAGTTAACTGGATTATCTCAATAAATGGATTGAGGATCTAGAGGCAAAAGAGTTGAGAAAAGTGTATAATGATACGCTTGAATAAATGTTATTCACTCAACTAATCAAGAATTACATAATTTGATGTAAGTGGCAAACGTTGCCTACCTAAATAACTAAGTTTTGGGCGATCGGCCAAAGGCGACTCGAGCGAGGTGAAATATGGATCTTGGCCCGCTAGAAAGTTAACGAACTTTCCGAGTTGATAATGAGGGTTATTCAGGAACTTGAGAATCGTTCTCAAGCATGAAAGAAAGTTGTATGTCCTGGAACAGCCTATTCCTGCTACACCAGAGGCTCGCGCTCGGTCGGTCGATAGAAGTGCTTATCGAAGCATGTTAGTGATGCTTTAGATGTGTCTAGCCTCATGCTTGTCACCATGAACTACGAGCTTCGAAGCAACATGAGGACATGAGGGCTTATGAAATCGTTTGGCTCACTGAAGCAACTATATCGAGGGCGAAAGCACGCCGGGGAGAGATTCGACGTATCGAAATCTCTCTTTCGGTACAAAATGTCCGAAGGAATGCCGGTAGGAACTCACGTTCTTAAGATTCGAACCTTGAAAAAGCTGGGGATTTCCTTTGGGACAAGAGTTGTCGATCGATTTGATCTTGCAATCGTTGCACTGAATCATACGATCGAGTTCATTCGAATTATCACATGAATGAAATTGACAAGTCATTGCTCGAGTTGTTGAACATGCTTTGAGGACTGCCGAGAAGAAAATAGGCAAGTCCAAGCCCAACACCATACTTGATAGTGCGAAAAGTGGCAAAGGCAAAGGTTTTGTGAAACCAAAAGGCAAACCGAAAAGGTAAGCCCGAGGGCAAGCAAACCACTTTCAACAATGCACTGAAACCTAAGGGTGGTGTAGCCAAAGACTCTATCTTGTCATCATTGTGGTGAGAAGGGTCATTTGGAAAAGGAACTGCAAAAGCTATCTTGCAGGGAAAAAAGGTGGAAAAAGAGAAAGCAAATGTTGCTACGGGCTCGAGTATTTATGTTGTAGATATTAATATGATTGATATCAATTTAAATACAACTACTTCTTGGGTATTTGATACCGGATGTGGTTCTCACATTTGTACTAATGTGCAGGGACTGCAAAGGAGTAGAGAGTTGGCAAAGGGTGAAGTGGAACTACGAGTTGGCAACGAAGCACGTGTTGCGTACCACAGCTATAGGGACTTGTACTTTTACTTTGCCTTCGGGGGCTTGTTTTGGGTTTAGAAAACTGTTTCTAAGTACCTAGTTTAATTAAGAATATTATTTCAGTTTCTTGTTTGGACAAGAAAGGTTTTGAGATTTCGATCAAAAACCAACGATTGTCGTTATTTCTGGATAATATGTTTTATGCAAGCGCCTCTTTGATTAATGGTCTATATGTTTTAGACCTTGATATGCCAATTTTAAATATAAGTACCAAAATGATTAAGACTAATGATTTTAATCCGACATACCTCTGGCATTGTCGCTTAGGCCACATAAACGAAGATCGCATATCCAAACTCCATAAAGATAGGCTATTGGAATCATTTGACTTCGAGTCTTATGATCGATGCGAATCTTGTTTGTTGGGTAAGATGACAGCATCACCTTTCACTAAGCTAGGTGAGAGAGCCGATGCTTTATTAGGACTAATGCATAGTGATGTATGCGGCCCTTTTAATATACATGCAAGGGGTGGTTACCTCTACTTCATTACCTTTACTGATGACTTCAGTAGATATGGATATGTGTTCTTCATGAAACACAAATCCGAAGCATTTGTTAAGTTTAAAGAGTTTAAACTAGAAGTAGAAAACCAACTTGGCAAGAGTATTAAGGTTCTTCGGTCTGATCGAGGAGGAGAAAAATACTTGAGTCAAGAATTCTGTGACTATCTAAAAGCTTGTGGAATCGTTTCACAACTTTCTCCTCTAGCTACTCCACAAAGGAATGGTGTATCGGAAAGGAGGAACATAACCTTATTAGATATGGTTCGTTCTATGATGAGTCAAACGAGCCTGCCCAATTCCTTTTGGGGACACGCACTAGAGACAACAGCTTTAACACTTAACCGCGTTCCATCTAAATTAGTTGCAAAGACGCCATGCGAGTTATGGGATCGGGAAGCGTCCCCAGTTTGTCTTTCCTCAAGATTTGGGGTCGTGAAGCTTTTGTAAAACGCTCGACTTCCGATAAGTCGGCTCCAAAATCTGAAAAGTGCATATTTGTAGGTTATCCTAAGGAAACTAAAGGATACTACTTTTTATATCCCGAACGAGAACAAAGTGTTTGTTGCTCGCACGGGAGTCTTTCTATAAAAAGAATTTGTTTCTAGAAACACGAGTGGGAGTAGCGTAGAACTTACTGAAGTTCCAGACTCTCAAACTAGCACTAATGATGAGATGGAAATTGAACAGACTCCACAAGTTATTGTGCAGCTAGTGCCACAAACAGTTGTGCAGCCCAAAGCACTGATTCAAGAAACACAAGAATTGCGTAGAGTCCGGTAGAGTTCAGTCGTCCCACCTCTCGAAAAAAATTTGATTTTTTTCATAGCAGAACATGGTGATGTTATGTTTATGGATCACGATGAACCTTCAACCTACAAACGAGCAATTAATAGCCCTGGATTCGAGAAATGGCTTGAGGCCGCGAGATTCGAAATGGACTCCATGTACACTAAAACCAAGTCTGGATCTTGGTTGATCCACTCGAAGGGTAACTCCCATAGGGTGCAAATGGGTTTTTAAAATTAAAACCGACATGGAAGGGAATGTACAAACGTACAAAGGGCGGCTAGTCGCGAAAGGTTTCAAACAAGTTCATGGTATTGACTATGACGAGACTTTTTTCCCCCTGTAGTTATGTTCAAGTCCATTCGGATTTTGCTTGCTATTGCAGACTTACTATGACTATGAAATCGGCAAATGGATGTCAAAACCGCTTTCCTAAATGGAAAACTTCAAGAGGATGTGTATATGACACGACTGAAGGGGTTTGTCACTCCGGGAGAATGCTCGGAAAAGTATGTAAGCTTTCGAGAGATCCATTTATGGACTCAAGCGAGCTTCTGAAGTCTGGGAACATTCGTTTTAATGATGCCAGTCAGTGAGTTTAGCTTCATTAGAAATGAGGATGAGCCTTGTGTTTACAAGAAGGTTAGTGGGAGCTCAATCGTATTCCTGGTTTTATATGTAGATGACATACTACTCATTGGAAACGACATACCAACCTTAAAGTCTGTAAAGGCTTGGTTGAGTACATGTTCCTCTATGAAATACTTAGCGATGCCGACTATATTCGGGAGTCAAGATCTATAGAGATAGATCCAGGGAGACTCATTGCCTAAGTCGAGTACATATATAGACAAGGTGCTAAAGCGGTTTAGCATGCAAGAGTCTAAGAAGGGCCTTTGTCCTATGGCACATGGTACTGTTACAGCCGAACAAACGAGTGCTCTAAGACGCTCGCCGAATTAGAACGCATGAAAGAGATCCCTTATGCTTCGCCATAGGATCCATCATGTACGCCATGTTATGCACTCGCCCTGGATGTCTCGTTTGCCTTAAGCGTTACGAGCGGATACCGATCTAATTACGGTGAACGTCATCGGATCTCGGTCAAGAATATCCTCAAGTACTTGCGAAGGACTAAGGATACATTCTTGATTTATGGAGGGGCGGATGAGCTCGTTGTAAGTGGTTACACCGATGCTAGTTTCCAAACCGACAGAGATGATTTCCGATCGCAATCGGGATATGTGTTTAACTTGAATGGAGGTGCTATAAGCTGGCGCAGTTCAAAGCAATCGACCATCGCAGATTCTACGACAGAGGCCGAGTACATAGCAGCTTGTGAAGCAGCTACGGAGGCAGTTTGGATCAGGAAATTTATTTCCGACATCAATGTGGTTCCTAGTATTGCGAACCCGATAGACCTCTGTTGTGACAACAATGGGGCTATTTCACAATCTAGGGAACCTAGATCTCACCAGAGGTCCAAACATGTACTACGGTGTTTTCACCTAATCCGCGAGATTATAGAAAGGGGTGATGTGCATATATGTAGAGTAGATTCGGGCAGACAATGTCGCCGATCCATCGAGCAAAGCCAGCTGTCGCAGCAGCGAGCATGATCGTCACACTAGCTTCATGGGTATCCGATATCCGGAGGGCTGATCTTTAAAGATAGTCATTAGTATGCCCCTAAAGACCATTTATTGTAATTTGGGTCTTTAGTGCAAGTGGGAGATTATTGTAATTGTACCGTATTTATGTAATTTTCATTTTGATGAATAAAAAGGCATTAATTCAAAGTATTATTCATTATGTTTCGCGTTCTTAACAACATAAATAAATAATATGTCCTTAGAATAGTATTCATAATTGTTATGAGATACTATTCTCGAAACATCCCTAGTCGAACATTATTATGGAATCTTCGAGGACAATAATAATGCGTAAGACTAGTATGTGCGATGATTGATATAAGATATCGGATCGTCACATAAGTATATATGATTAGAGAATCATTATACTTGGGGCAGATCCGAAACATGAGAAACACACCATGGGTTGTTATATAATAGTCAACGGTGTTTCTCAAATTTTTGACTAGGGTTGTATATGAGATCCTTCGACTTGAGGTCTCACGAGAGTTCTTGCATGGCTAGTGTTATGCTTTGATAATGTTAAACGCTATCCAGTAACAGGGGTGAGCAATAAAGGCATTTATTGGGTATATCACGAATCTTGTTCGGGATGAGTGGGATGCGAAGCGGTTTTGTCCCACTTCTATATAGCAGGGAGCGATATCTTGGGCCCCTCGATGGAGTCCGACTAATTCATGGCCATGAACAAATGAATCAGTATATGATATTGGTGTCATTTGATTAGTCTACTCGCAAATCAAGAAACTAAAAGATTGGACAATACAAGTGTGACTTTTCCATGACTTGTGTTCAATATAGATATCAAGGACAAAAGGATTTAACTACAAATGTCAAATGTTGTGATTATGATAAATCACCAGATATTTATGAATTGGGGGTAATGATGCGTTGCTAGATACCTCTCATTACCTGTGATATATGATGTCACGGCCAACATCATAGATACCTCTTAGGTCGCACTCATAGATCAACTAGATTGGGCTTGTTGGAGTACATTTAATCTAAGGTGCGCCAATTCGATTGGGCCGGGCTTCGGGACGGGATTGGATTGGGCCTTTAATCGGGTTGGGCCGACCAACCCATTTGGATCAATCAATTCGATTGGGCCGGGCCGGGCCGGGATTAGATTGAGCCCTTAATCGGGTTGGGCCGACCAACCCATTTGGACCGACCTTATGGCTGGACAATTAGAGATATTTCCCAGCCATTTTATCTCTAAGAAAGGTGGTTGAAATGGTAGAGAAAGTGGAGGAGTGGTTTCCCTCCATGATCTCCCACTTCCCCCTTTCACTATCCCCTCTATCCTATGAATGACTAGGGAAAATACTGATTTTCTCTATGCATTCTAAGTAGTTTTTTCCAGCTTTTTGAGAGCTTAGAGAAGAGAGAAAAAGAGAGAACTTTTGTAAGAAAAGAAAAACTGTTTTCTTGTTCTTCCAAAAAGGTCATACATTCATACTCCATCTTGAAGAAAGTCTTCAAGACTTCTACGAAGTGTTGGATAGCACCAAGCGGTAGAAGACCATCCCCGGAAGATCGAGTGGATATTGGGAGAGACGGAGCCTGCGTTGGTGGCGTTCCGTTCGTGATAACAACAGCTGAAATCGTTTCAGCTATCCTAGCACTTTGAAAAGGTATAATACTATCCCATAGTCTTAGGTTCTTACTCGTGATAGATCCTGGTAGAGGCGGGTCGCTTTATTTCCGCTGCACAATGTGATTCGACCCGGTTATTCCTCTAACAATTGTTGTAACCGAAATCCCTCTATTTAAGAGTGATTTCGGCTCCCTTATTATGGAGACTTGATAAATTGATATTTTGATTAAGGTTATTCCTTAGATACTTGTTTATGAATTTCCGGTAGAACTTCATATTCTTTGAGTTACTGTATCAACTAGCTTGTTTCTCTAGTTGTGGTGTTTCAGCCTTCATTGATACTTAGCCTGCTTGGAGTTGTGTTGAGTATATTCCCATAGAAACTATTTCGAGATAGAGAAAGATCTGCTAAAAAGCCGAACTTTGATATAAAACATCACGGTTTCGCATCAATGATGTTTTAAGAAGAAAAAACAAGAATTTCACATCAGACATTTGAATAATGAAACTAACAGTATAGATATACTGACAAGCGAGATAAATCTCAACCTCAAAAATTGCATATCAATATAATTTTTACAAACATTTCATATAAATTTAAATTCGGCTCAATACTAGCGATAACAATTAGGACTTGACCATAAAGGTCCTTCAACTGGGTTTAGTAGTACTTCGATCGATCGACTTTAATAGTTACCATTAAATTGAGAGTCACAAAACAAAATTATTTTCTTTAATATATAAACACCATACTTCACAAATAATCATGTGCTTGATTCATTTTTCATACGAAAATATAATTTTCGACATAAAAACATAATCTTTCATAAACATTTAACCATTAATCGTATCATAATTCATGTGCGAGGAGAGAAGAAGGATTTCTGGTACTTACCTCACAATAGTGGTCTTCTCCTAAACGTTGAAAATCCTAGAGCCTTCCTGACCTTCCTAATGCTTCAGCCTCTCTAGCGTCTGTGACTATTAGGAGAACTCTAAGAAAGTACGTTCTGTTTTTTAACCGACTATACTGGAGGGGGTTTTATTTACTCTAAATCTCTCTTAGGATAGAATTCCTATCACAATAGAAATCCCAATATCCTGATCCCCTAGGTTGGAAACTCAACTTAAACTAATCATATTTGAACTAAAAGTCCTAGGATAAATTTCATTTTAATTTTTTAATTTCTTTTTTAAAAAATAAAAATAAAGCGGGGTTTCACATTCTTCTCTCCTTACAAAATTTTTGGCCTTGAAACTTAATTCATCAACATAAGGAATACGAATGAGAAAATAATAAAATACTACTAGATAATGTTCTTACTTCTTTTGATATTTTCCAAGGAAAAGACCCTTGCATTTGGCTTTGGTGGTTGCTCAGGAGCCTTCGTTTTGTTTGCTGGCAAGTGTGGGCAATCTCTTATCTTATGAATGTGTTGTCCACACTGGAAACATGTTCCAAGAACCTTCCGACATTCTCCGGAGTTGTAGTTTCCACATTTTTGGCACTTTCTTCCGAAGCTATTCCTAGGAGTTTGAGTCTCTTGAACGTCACGCTTCCTGTTCGTCTGGTTTCTTCTCTAGCATTAAATGTCGATGAGGTTGGGTTCCAGTTAGTTTTTGCCTCGAGCGTCTTCTACTTTTTCTCTTGAGGTCCTTAACCATTTCTTAACATTTTCGATTCAATATGGATGCCCCTCTATATGCTTCGTGATAATTTCTTAACTCCATTGATGACATTAACTTACGTATCTCCGATTGTAGCCCCTCCTCGAATCTTATCATCTTCGGGTAGTCATCTTGCATGATCGAAGGTACATATTGCCCTATACTGTTGAACTTACTATTATACTCCACAACCGACATTCCTTCAGTTTGCTTAAGCGTAAAGAACTGCTTTTATCGTTCCATGCGTAGAGATTTTGGGAAGTAGTTATCCAAGAACTCCTTCTTGAAGTTATTCCAAGTCACCACTTGTCCATTTTCTATAAGTGTTGGGGTTATACACTTCCACCACTTCTCAGCCTCACCGACCAAGAAAGGCTTCGCCACTGACACCTTCACGTCCACGGGGTTTCCAACGCTTCAAAGTTGCTTCCATTTCGTTTACCTACTTTTCTGCCTTCTCGGGATCTGAGCTTCCATCAAAAGTTGGCATATTAGTTTTCTTCAGCCTCTCAAAATGCGTGCGAGGTCCGATGCAGTGATGCCTTTCAACTTGCATCCTCAACTGTTCATAAGACATCATTTGTTGACCCTACAGTACTTGTGCCATCATCAATAGAACGTTTGTAACACCAGCATTTTTTGAACGAAGTTCTTCTCACTTGAGCTAGCACTTCTTCAGGGGAAATTCCGTCATTTGTTGGTGATGGCAAAATTGAGGGGACAAATGTGGGAACCGTAGGGTACCCCTTGTCGGAATGGTTGGCGGGACTTCCCTGGTTGATCTTGCTCCCACTTGTGCTGTCATATCTGCCAACGTAATATTGTCTCCCTTGCGAAGCTCCTCCTGGGGGTCTCCTTACTGTCGGTGCCATCTATAAGGGTAAAATTGACTATAAGAAAAAATCGTTCTACCCATAGATCGGTTCTTAACTATGACCCTTCTAGCAATCAAAAACATTTTATGTTGCCTTAAGAATCATAAACCAAAATTTCATCCATTACAGCACCTCAATAATTAGAAGCTAACCATATAAATTCATTTAAAAATCACTAAAAACGTGGAAACTCGTAATGCCAGAAAGCTTTTAAAAGTAATGAAATAAAAAACCATGGGTAGGGATTTACAAAATTGGAAGTAAAAGTAATACAAAAATATTTTGTCCTCTTATGGAACTTTTTTTTTCCAAATGATATTTCATCAAACTAGTGGTTCACTAAGATAGTAACGACCAAATTCTTCCAGCAAAGGCACAAACTAAGATTTTTTTCCCAGAAACAAAATATCTCAGTAACATAGAAAAGGTTAACCTCTTACATTAGGAAATATTTTCCAATATACGAAAGCAACCATCGTCAGAGATACTTAAAATCACCACCTAGTGCATATCACCACCAAGTTTCTAAAGGAATTAGATTAAGACCCTTATCATTCTAATACCCGTAACTTTTTTACTTACGTGTTAGTGATGTGTAATTAATTATTCATTACTTGTTATGTTGGTTTGAATTTATTTTGCTTGATTATATGATTCCATGCCTATTTAATTATTATAACATGTTACATGTTATATTTTGTATACGTTTTGTTGAGGGGCATTTCGTACGCATATTTATAGTTGAAAGACATAATTGTAATTCACTTAGATGAGTAGTTTTAGTTAGATATGGAATTGGAATTGGAATTGAATTAGGAGTTTTAAGAGGATTGGAATAGTTACCATAATTAAATAAGATAAATAAGGAAAGCAATTAATATAATAGGAATTAATATAATAAGGAAAATACAATAGGAAAATAAAATACAATAGAAATCAAAATAGAAAAGGGATCGCAGGGGATCAGGGATAAAAGAAAGATATAATCACTATTCATGCCTCTGAGAGATGTTTCAATAGCAACTGTTACCCTTAAAGTTTATATCGAGTTATAAATGTCCCCGACAATTTACGAGGGTTCCATTTATACCCAAAATTGGTAAAATCCGACGAGAGATGACTGCGTTCCATGTGTGCAGCCCCGCACAAACATATTTTGAGGGGTAAATTCGTCCAACCCAGATTTTTAATTAAAAAAAAAAAATTAACAAAACATTTGAACAAAGCAACTCAGTTACTCCAAATCTCTTTCCCCTCCCTTCCCCTCATCAGTTTCTTCTTCTTCTTCAATGGATTCTTTTGAAGAACAAATAATTACTTCAATTTCCTCAAACCACCAATTTAAATTAGTCAAACAACAAATCCCCAAACCCAGCCCCTCGCCTCCATCGTCATCCGTCACCCTCACCCATCTCCACAACCACCACCACCACCACCAATTTTCTTCCAAACCCTTCAATTTTATATTTCCTCCCAAAATTTAAGAAATTTGTTTGAGCTAATAATTTATAAAACTTTGTAGATACCAATTTGTTTGAGTTAATAATTTATAAAACTTTGTAGATACCAATGAATATATGAAGAAGGGGAAGCCATTGAATATATCGAACACCAAAATCGACTTGAATTTAAAAGTTGCGATTTTGACTTTGGCTTAAAAAAAATTGAAACTCAAATTTCACCAACAATAGAGGAATCAATATGACCCGACCCATCAATATTTGGGTCTGCACCCATCCTTCACCTTCTCTACAGCAGGCCACCATTGAAGTGTTTTCTTCCACCGCCAAAGCAAAATCTCTACCATACTCCAACCTTCTGCAATGGATTCGGGCAATTCAATGATCCTAATAAAAATTAAATCTAACTTTTGCAATGTCAAAAGACCTCCTATTATATCAGGCAGAGCTACAATTATCACACAGATTGCTCTCAAGTTTCTTTCTTTGATGATACTTCAATTAAGCTCTCAAATGGGTTTTTTGAACTTTTTGATTTTTTGTACAATATAGAAAAATCATGGAGAGGTATATATATCATGGAGTGGTGGAGATGAAGAGGGAGGGTGGAGTGAGTGGTGGAGATCAAGTTGAGGAAGATGAATGTTTGAGGAAGATGAAGTTGAGGGTTTTTTTTTTAATTAAAAAATCGGATGGACTAATTTACCCCTGTAATTTCGTGCATGCGGGCCGCACATGTGGAACGTCGCCACCTCTCGCCAGATTCCGTCAATTTTGGGCATAAATGGCACCCCGTAAATTGTCGGGGACATTTATAGCTCGATATAAACTTTAGGGGTAACAGTTGCTAATAAAACATCTCTCAGAGGCATAAATAGTGATTATCTCTAAAAGAAAACGTGGGATTGGGATTCTCTTTTGGGAAACCGTACAAAACAAAAGAGAAGAAATTCAGTAACGACTTTAGCCGTGAGAAAACAATAGGAAAAGAGAGAAGAAAGAGCACCATAGGCAGCACGCGCACATCCGGTAGAATCTTCGTCCATGTAACATCCGAACTCCGATCGGAGTAATTCTTATTGATTTAGAAAGTAGACTGATAGACCTATAATCTGACCGGGGGGATTGAGATTTTAACGGTTAGAATTTCCGTAATGTATGTCAGAAGTATAAGGCATAACCAGATTTGTCCAGCACTAGTACACTTATCGTTTTTCTAAGGATTCGAGGTAAGGACCCACCCTCTCTGTTATTTTCTGCCCGGAAGTGTTAAATTATGTTGGGTACTGTTTTGGAATTGTTTATGGAGTGATTGTGCCTGATTTATTGCCTAAATTGTGAATTTCGTGAATAATTTATTAAGATATGTTTATAGTTTGCTTTACAGTTTCTGCCTTGATAATTGATTGTTCTTGCATATTAATATAACCTGAAATCTTGTATATATAAATCCTGAATCGTGTATCTGCTTCTGAATTGTGAATCGTTGGGGATCCTTCATGTATTTTCCTTTGGCGTTATTTGTCATTATTTGGGTCGTCCTATTTGGTGGTCGTTGTTTCACCTATGTGGTTTTGGTCAACCGAGTCGTTGTCCCCTATTGAGCTCTTGTCTAGGAACAACTAGTTAATAGGACTTGTGCGATGTGAAAGTGTGATGTGAGGATGAGGTATGAGGGTGCGGATACTGAGGAGTATTGCGATGTGTGCAGGTTCCGAGGGTCCTGCTATATTAGGGTGCAGATATTGAGAAGTCTTGCGATGTGTGCAGATTCCGAGGGTCCTGCGTTACGAGGGTGCGAATAGTGAGGAGACTTGCGATGTGTGCAGATTCCGAGGGTCCTACGTTATGCGGTAAGGATTTTGAGGAGTCTTGCGTTGTGTGTGCAGATTTTGAGGGTTCTGCGATACGAGGGTGCGGATTCTGAGGGGTCTTATGATGTGGGTAGATCCCGAGGGGTCTTGCGATGTGACCTTTGTGAGACCTTTACCTTTATTGTTGATTAGTAGCTATTGGTCAATTGAGATCGAATGGTGGGGTAGTCATGTCATAGTTGTAGTGATGTTCGTAGTGTCTAAACGATGTTGTGATCGGGTGTACCGTGTGGGCAATGCGTGCTGCTTGTCGTAAATTTGGTTGTGAAGGCTTTTAGATGCGAAGAATGTGGATATCTTGCTTAATTGTTGTTTTTAACTTGTTTATTCTTCTTTAGGTCATATTTGCTACTTGGTATAGAGTCTATTTGGTCACTTTTGGGTTTGGAAAGTGTTGGCGTGAAATTGGTGCACTTGTGCACAAGTTTTGAACTTATTTTTCTATTTTTCGCAGGTTGCGGACGAAGCATTCGTCCTCGCATTCATCCGCAGTTGGATAGTAGCTACTGCATTACCGCGGACGTACCATTCGTCCTAGGGTCGCGGACTAAGCCGCAGACAAATATTTTTCCTAGAGTTCGTCTTAGGGGTTTCAGCCAATTTTTATGTTTTGTTCCGTTTTAAGTCAAGTCTTTTATACGTTCTTTTAAGTGTTTTGCAAGAGTTTTAAAATGTATTTCAAGTAAAGTATGCAATGATTTCACATGTTTTGGGGTGAATTGGGAATGTACTTTAGTGTATATTTGTGATTTATACTTGTGATTTAATGTACCTTAGTTATTTCATTTAACTTGTTAGAATATTTATTTCTTTCACATTAGTGTAATACTTAGAATTAATTCGCTTTCACATTAGTGTAATACTTAGAATTAATTCGCTTGTAGTACTTTAATTTTGATGTGTAACTCTTATTTTTTATTAATACATAATTGAATTCCCTGTTAGTAACTCTGTTGTAGACTTTGGTGTCTCATCTACCAATGAGACACTGCCATGTCATCATTCCGGTTATGAGGTGTGACAATCATCACTACAAGAAAACTGTGTAACAGGGACGGACATTTCCGTCGCTAAACTCAGATTAGCGACCGATTAACGACCGAATTACATGGTCGTGTATTTTTCGTCGCTAAGTAAATTACCGACCGAATACAGACGGAAAGTTTAGGGACCGAATATGCCGTTGCTATTTGCCGACCGAATACCGACCGAATGGTCAACATTGTTGACTTTCGACTTTGACTGTTTAACTACCGAATACCGACGGAAAGTTTAGGGACCGAATATGCGGTTGCTATTTGCCGACCGAATGGTCAACATTGTTGACTTTCGACTTTGACTGGTTGACGACCGAATACCGACGGAAAGTCTAGGGACCGAATATTCGGTTTCTATTTTTCGACCGAGTGTAGGTCGCTATTTGCCGACCGAATACCGACCGAGAGGTCAACATTGTTGACTTTCGACTTTGACTGGTTAACGACCGAATATCGACGGACATTCTAGCATGGCCACAAAACTTGCAATTTTCCCTCTCACTGTCTGAGTGCCATGTCATGTGTCTTGCAGTTTTCTCAGATGCATACAATCTTTGTAATATCGGAGTAATTGGAAAATAATACACCTTTTTGCAAGCAATATTTTTTTGTCGTGTATTTTTTGATTTCTTTTTCTTAATGTATCTAGCATGGCCACAAAACTTGCATTCTCTATTCTCAACATCATCTTTCCAGTACAACATACAACCGTTAACACAAACATCAATCTTTTGCACCGGTAATGCAAGGCCTTTAACCAATTTCTTCATTTGGTAAAAGTCGTCTAAAGCATTATTTTTTGGAGGAAGCGCCTCTTTCATCAACTGCGCAAATTTATCTATTGTAGTTTCAGATAAGTTGTCTTCGGACTTAATGCTCAACATCCTAGCAGTCATTGAAAGCTGTGAATGTTTTTTACAACCATTGTACAGTGGGCTATCAACAGCCTTCAACATGTCATAGAACATTTGTGCCTCTGGATTGGGAGGTTCTTCCACGTCCCTATTTTGCTGCTCATTAAACTTGGTCCCGCGGCATCAATAACCATATCTCGATAATTGTTCGGTATCGTATGTCTTTTATAATTATCCATTTCATGAACAAACGGGATTTGAGGCATGGGAATGAATGCCTCACCATGACATGTCCAATTATAATAGTTAGACACGAATCCGTTCATAACAAGATGATACTTCACAGTATCAAGCATATGAAAATACTTATTCTTACAAACCCCACAAGGACACCTAATCCCATCAATTTGCACATTAGCAGACGTACTAACTGCGAAATCCACAAATCGTTTCAATCCAGCTATAAAAAGTTGACTATGACGAGGTCCACCATTCGTTGTCGAATCAATATACATCCAACTACGGTCCTCCATTACAAACACAATATCTGCGTATATCAAGTCTTAATAATTAAATGCATATTAACTTTGAATCTTATTTTGATGATTTCTCACCCTTATTTTCCAAGTAATTATTAACGTGTGACAATGGCATCTTGCTACTATTTGAAATGGCATTTTGTCAACTATTTCGATGATTTTCAACATAATTTTGTTTGTTGCAAGATAATACAAAGATAGAAAATAATGAGAGATAATACAAAGATATAAAATCATGAGAGATAATACAAAGAAAGAAAATCATGGGAGATAATACAAAGATGCATAAACCGGGGAGATATTACAAAGAAGCATAAAACGGGGAGATATTACAAAGAAGTATAAAACGGGGAGATATATAAATACAAAGATTCAAAAAATCGGCAAGATAATAAAAAGAAAGATGCTATAAAGGTCTTCATGGAAGGTCCCATCAATACAACGCAGTTGAAACACAAATTTCACGTGCAAACTAGCAATTGGGTGATCGGAAACTGCTCAAAAAAATAAATATTAGTCAAATGTGACAAATTTCTTAGTGTGCATTAACAAAATTTCAATGTGAGAATAAAGATGAAATTTTACACCCTAAACTAAAGGTAAAAAGCTAGTGAACTTAGAAAATTTTGCCACTTTGATATCATCATTTATTATGCAAAGAAAAAGAGTCAAATTATTAGCTTTAAAACAATTAGAGAAAAATTTGATTCTCTTATTTACCATGGCATATCATCAAACACCTTGCCTTCAACCCAAACCCAAAAAATAAAAGGTAAAATGCCCTAAAATTTGATTCTTTGTGAACAATTTTTTCTCTCATTCTTTTATTGTGATCCCTTGTACCACATGTGATTAAGCTAGAGAATAAATGGTATAAGAGCATGAATATTGACATTAATAACATTATAATAAATAGAAAAGATAAGATTCTCACCTAAAATCCAACTGAAATCGGAGGTGGTGGGGAAGTCTTGTGGGTGCCGGAGGTGGTGGCGCCGTCTTGGAGTTATCGGAGGGGGTAGTGATGGGAGGAGAGAGGGGTTTCGCGGTGAATTTGGGGGGAAATCACCGTAAGAGGTGGTGGTGGAGGTAGAAATTGCGGCTGTGCAGAATGAGTAAAGGGGGAGGGCTTCTTGTTTTAGATATTTTTAGAGAAATAAAACGCACAAAACGACGCCGTTTAGGCATTTCAAACTAGCGACCGATATTAATTCGGTTGCTATTACGTCGCCCAATGGCATGCCTTTTGTCCATTTGAAAAGTTTCTGCCCATCGAGAACGGAAGTGGAAATTCCGTCCTCTATGCCGACGGACAACCGACGGCATAGTCGGTCGCCCACAAGAATGTCTGAACACTTGTACAGTTTTGAAAATAATGAACCCTACGCTATAATAGACATGTTTGCATCAAATAACCGAAGGTAGATCTGTCTATACAGAACCACCAAATACTTCATTCACATCAGGAAACTATTGTTCAATAAAAATACCCAAATGCAGCAATTAAGGCAAATATTTCTTTAGACTAGTAGACATATGCTTATAACTAGCCGAGTGAATCAAATTTCTGCTCCTACGTTTTTATATTTTGGAAGATACCAATATTATCTTCTGCAACATAAAGAGTTCCAGCTGAATTGGTTAATGTTCATAAAAGTTTGATGTTCTGCCACCAAAATACTTAACAACAAACATTTATCATTAAATGGAGAATAGCAAAATAGAAAGCTTCTAATATGAAGATTATCATATCTTGAAATCAAGAACAACATAATGTACAAATTATTATGTCAAAAATCTCCTTGAAAAACATGAAAGTTAACATGCTAAACACGGCTAAAGTTAATGGTACAAAAGATACGAAGCTAAAAACATTCTGACTGGTCCTGTGCAATTCAAGTGCCACATGAACACTTTCATACAAAGGAAATAACACTTTTCCTCGGGCTCATTCAAGTCTCTCCTGGTTAAAGAATCCAACATTTTCTTTTATATAAGTGGTTAATGAATCCAACTAATTCCATGGATTCCAGAGATGCAAACAAATCATGCTTAATCGACATATCAAAGTTCTTAGGGCATGTTTGATGCTGGTCGACGAATGAGAAGAACTTTCCCAGGTAAAAGGTCCCCAGACATGTTAACTGAACCCATGATTCAGGAATAAAGTAATTTACATCCTGTAATTGTTTCTCAAGCCAAATCATACTAATAAAGTTTGCATACGCCATCTCTACAAACAATTTATTTCTGGATTTTATTTGTAAGTTCTTCAAGCATAAATATAACCTATAGAAGATAAACTCCATGAATTCCTGCAAAGTTTGTTTCAGCATAGCCACTAACAAGTTCTACTAGATATACATATTCATGCTATTTCAAAGGCTTAAGTTTAAGGTAAAGTCTACCTTGAGCTAAAAGAAAAATAAAATAAAATAAGAAGTGAGTGGCTTTTAGAAGTTCATCAAGCAGATGAAAAATATGTATGAAGTCATTACCAATACCGTAAATCAAATTCAAAATCCTAACCATCTTTGAACTTGCCGACTCCGACCACCAAATCACGCATTCAAAATGACAAGTACATACCATAATGAAGGAAATAATAAGAAGCAAATGACTGAATGACAAAATTAAGACTGTATTCGTTCTCATAATATGACTTTCTAAAACTATACTTGGAGACATTTTTAAACGAAAAGTGATTGCTAACACTAACTTTTATGTAAATTCATAGGGAATGAGTCCAAAACCAACAACAATAACATTAACATCTCTATTGTAATGGTATAATATTTTTTCAATGGTGTGTGAGTTCAATCCCTAGCTATTAATACTAAATCCAAACAATCACAAAAATTGGATAAAAAACATGAAAAAAGCAAACCTTTAATGGTGGTGGCGGAAAGGCGGTGGCGAGGTGGCTTCTTCAAATCTTTGGAGGTGGAAGAATGGCGGTGGCAAGGTGGCGTCTTCCTAAGATGGAGGTGGCGAGATGGCTGAAGAGAGTTTTGAAGAATATTTCTGGAAGAAGAGTTCGATTTTGGGGATTTCTGGAAATGGCGTCGATTGCACAAGTTCTTGGCGTCGGGACTTCGATTGAAGGAGACGGGGAATGTGGTGGACTGAGATGGCGACGGTGATGGTGGTGACTGGAGATGGCGACAGTGATGGTGGTGGCCAGGGGGTTCGCAGAAAGATTTTGACCGCGGGGGGATGGGGGTGTGAATTCACAGAAGGAAGAATTAGGGATTTCTAGGATAAGACACTTCAACCAGAGTTTTTATATTTTTTTTGAACAATTCGACTATAAAATGACGTCGCTTTGGTACGCGTATTTGGTCGTTACGCCGTCGTTAATGTTTTCGTAGGTAAACGGTCGTTAAATTCGGTCGGTATTCCGTCGTTATGTTTTTCGTCAGTAAACGGTCGTTAAGTTCCGTCGGTATTCGGTCGTTAGTGTACACAAAACGACGGCGTTTTGTGTCCTTCATTTATTACTATATAAATATACACCGTTATGTTTTTCGTCGGTAAACGGTCGTTCTATTCAGTCGTTATTTATTCCGTCGGTAAACGGTCGTTAATTGCCGTCGTTAACCAGTTGTTAAAGGTTAACAAAACGACGTCGTTTCAATTTGATCAACGGGACCGATGTGGCCGACGGAATGGCGACGGAATAATGACCGTTAGGTTTTCGGTTTCTAGTCGGTCGATATTCCGTCGTTATTTTTGTGACCTAATATTTCGGTCGCTATTTAACTGTTTTCTTGTAGTGCATCATCTTAATCTTAATACTTGTTCCCAAATACTATCGAACCTATTGCTCTGATACCAATCTGTAGCGCCCCGTACCCAAGAGGCGAGACACGACCGTGCTAATTGTTGGAGTACATTTAATCTAAGGTGCGCCAATTCTATTGGGCCGGGCCGGGCCGGGATTGGATTGGGCCCTTAATCGGGTTGGGCCGACCAATATGATTGGGCCGACCAACCCATTTGGACCGACCTTATGGCTGGACAATTGTATATATTTTCCAGCCCTTTATCTCTTTGAAAAGAGGTTGAAATGGTAGAGAAAGTGGAGGAGTGGTTTCCTCCATGATCTCCCATTTTTCCCTTTTTCCCTCCCCACTCTCCCTTGAATGACTAGGAAGAATACTGATTTTTCCTAGCATTCTAAGTTAGTTTTCTCCAGCTCTTGGAAGCTTAGAGAAGAGAGAAAAGAGAGAACATTTAGTAAGAAAGAAAAGACAGCTTTTCATATACTTGTTTTCTAGCTTTGGCTAATAGAAAAGAAGTAAGAAAACTGTTTCTTGTTCTTCTAAAAGGTCATACATACATACTCCATCTTGAAGAGTGTCTTCAAGACTTCTACGAGGCGTTGGCTAGCACCAAGCGGTAGAAGACCATCCCCGGAAGATCGAGTGGATATTGGGAGAGACGGAGCTTGCGTTGGTGGCGTTCCGTTCGTGATAACAAACTGCAGCTGAAACCGTTTCAGCTATCCTAGCACTTCTAAAGGTATAATACTATCCCATAGCCTTAGGTTCTTACTCGTGATAGATCCTATTAGAGGCGGGTAACTTTATTTCTGCTGCACAAACTGTTTTGACCCGGTTATTCCTTTAACAGTGGTATCAGAGCCACTCACGAGTACCCTATAGACTTAATGTGCTATAGTATTTAATATGGATTATGAATCTATATTTTGCATGCCTTGGGATTGCTAGAAATGTTGTATATCATATATGACATGTTTTTTGCATCATTTTGTATGTATGAGAGTCAAGTTTTACTCTCAGTATCTCTGTTCGGGATTGGTATTCGGTCGATCGCAGATGCTCGTTTTGGTCAACCGAGTACTCTCGATTTTGTCTCGGTCGACCGCAATATCTGTTCGGTCGACCGCAGATGTTTTCGGGGTCGACCGAAATGTCGATCGGTCAACCGAGTACTCTCGATACTTTGTTCGGTCGATTGTGAGATATGTCGGTTCAGTACGACTAATTACACTGATCGACCGAAAGCTGGATGGCGATCAACCGAACTCGAAACGAGAATATGAAATGTTACATTTCTTGTCGGTTGCTCATTTTTCCATAAATTGTTATGTTAGTTGAGCATGATGCATAGTAATCGCCTTTACCCTGTTGGTTTTATTTTATAATACGATTTGCGTATCGTGCCTATCTTTTTCTATCAAAAGTTGTAATTCTCTTCTCATCAAATCCCCTCGAATGTAACTCGAGGTTTCCTTAGAATTATGTAATTCTAGATTTGGAGAAGGTACAGCTGTGATGATGATTTGGAGGCAATCACCTGAAGGTCAAGACGGTGTAAAATAGAATGTTTTCTTTTCACACCCTTAGATTGACTTCACGGTTTTTCCATTGGCTTGGAAAAACCGAATAGGATATGGCGATTACTATTGCATTTTACTTTTATGTATTGGATGCATATGTATATAAGCATAAACTGTTTTATTTTATGCTTTTCTGGTGAGATTGTTAAAAACAAAACCCCTCAATTAAATATTAATTAGTGCCTTCCTAAGTTTGGCCCTCGTCAAGGCCTAGATCGACATTAGTATGGGACATGCCAAAGCTGTACATACGTGTCTATCCGGGTGAGGCGCGAAGGATAATTTGTGATATCCGCCGGCTAAAAATTAGGGTCCTAGTTAACTAGATTATCTCAATAAATGGATTGAGGATCTAGAGGCAAAAGAGTTGAGAAAAGTGTATAATGATACGCTTGAATAAATGTTATTCACTCAACTAACCAAGAATTACATAATTTGATGTAATTGACAAACGTTGCCTACCTAAATAACTAAGTTTTGGACGATCAGCCAAAGCTGACACAAAACGAGGTGAAATATGGATCTTGGCCCGCTATAAAGTTAACGAACTTTACGAGTTGATAATGAGGGTTATTCACTCGAAGAAAATAGTGGGAGAAATCATTAAAAACATAAAAGACCTAATAATGATTTTTATCGGTACTTACTTTGCATGTATATTTTGTTGTAGAAAAATGGCAAATTCAAACCAAACACTATCACTGCGTTCTGTCCTTGAGAAGGACAAATTAGAGGGATTTAACTTCCTCGACTGGTTCGAGAACTTGAGAATCGTTCTCAAGCATGAAAGAAAAGTCTGTATGTTCTAGAAACGACCTATTCTCGCTACACTGCAGGCTCGCGCTCGGCCACCGATAGAAGTGCTTATCGAAGCATTGTAGTGATGCTTTAGATGTGTCTAGCCTCATGCTTGTCACCATGAAATCCGAGCTTCGAAGCAACATGAGGACATGGGGGCTTATGAGATCGTTTGGCTCACCCTGAAGCAACTATATCGAGGGCAAGCACGTCGGGAGAGATTTGATGTATCGAAATCTCTTTTTCGATGCAAAATGTCCGAAGGAATGCCGGTAGGAACTCACGTTCTTAAGATGATAGGTTATGTTCGTAACCTTGAAAAAGCGGGATTTTCATTGGGACAAGAGTCGTCGATCGATTTGATCTAGCAATCGTTGCTCGAATCATACGATCGGTTCATTCCGAATTATCACATGAATGAAATTGACAAGGCATTACTCGAGTTGTTGAATATGCTTGAGGACTGCCGAGAAGGAAATAGGCAAGTCCAAGCCCAACACCATACCGATGGTACAAAAGGGCAAAGGCAAAGGTTTTGTGAAACCCAAAGGCAAACCGAAAGGTAAGCCCGAGGGGCAAGCAAACCACTTTCAACAATGCACTCGAAAACCTAAGGGGTGGTGTAGCCAAAGACTCTATCTCGTCATCATTGTGGTGAGAAGGGTCATCTGGAAAAGGGGATCGCAAAAGCTATCTTGCGAGGGAAAAGCACTGGAAAATGAGAAAGCAAATGTTGCTACGGGCTCAGGTATTTATGTTGTAGATATTAATATGATTGATATCAATTTAAATACAACTATTTCTTGGGTATTTGATACCGGATGTGGTTCTCACATTTGTACTAATGTGCAGGGACTGCAAAGGAGTAGAGAGTTGGCAAAGGGTGAAGTGGAACTACGAGTTGGCAACGGAGCACGTGTTGCGACCCCTCACTGTAGGGACTTGTACTTTTACTTTGCCTTCGAGGGCTTGTTTTAGGTTTAGAAAAGCTGTTTCTCGTACCTAGTTTAATTAAGAATATTATTTCAGTTTCTTGTTTGGACAAGAAAGGTTTTGAGATTTCGATCAAAAACCAACGATTGTCGTTATTTCGGATAATATGTTTTATGTAAGCGCCCTCTTTGATTAATGGTCTATATGTTTTAGACCTTGATATGCCAATTTTAAATATAAATACCAAAAGGATTAAGACTAATGATTCTAATCCGACATACCTTTGGCATTGTCGCTTAGGCCATATAAACGAAGACCGCATATCCAAACTCCATAAAGATGGGTTGTTGGAATCATTTGACTTCATGTCTTATGATCGATGTGAATCTTGTTTGTTGGGTAAGATGACAGCATCACCTTTCACTAAGCTAGGTGAGAGAGCCGATGCTTTATTTGGACTAATACATAGTGATGTATGTGGCCCTTTTAATATACATGCAAGGGGTGGTTACCTCTACTTCATTACATTTACTGATGACTTCAGTAGGTATGGATATGTGTTCTTGATGAAACACAAATCCGAAGCATTTGCTAAGTTTAAAGAGTTTAAACTAGAAGTAGAAAACCAACTTGGCAAGAGTATTAAGGTTTTTCGATCTGATCGAGGAGGAGAATACTTGAGTCAAGAATTCTGTGACTATCTAAAAGATTGTGGAATCGTTTCACAACTTTCTCCTCCAGCTACTCCTCAATGGAATGGTGTATCTGAAAGGAGGAACAGAACCTTATTAGATATGGTTCGTTCTATGATGAGTCACACGAGCTCGCCCAATTCCTTTTGGGGACACGCACTAGAGACAACGAGCTTTAACACTTAACCACGTTCCCATCTAAATCGAGCTGCTAAGACGCCATACGAGTTATGGGACTCGGGAAGCGTCCCCAGTTTGTCTTTCCTCAAGATTTGGGAGTCGTGAAGCTTTTGTAAAACACTCGACTTCCGATAAGTCGGCTCCAAAATCTGAAAAGTGCATATTTGTTGGTTATCCTAAAGGAAACTAAAGGATACTACTTTTATATACCCTAACGAGAACAAAGTGTTTGTTGCTCGCACGGGAGTCTTTCTAGAAAAAGAATTTGTTTCTAGAAACACGAGTGGGAGTAGTGTAGAACTTTCTGAAGTTCCGGGACTCTCAAACTAGCACTAATAATGAGATGGAAATTGAATAGACTCCACAAGTTGTTGTGCAGCGAGTGCCACAAACAGTTATGCAGACGAGCACTAGCTCAAGAAACACAAGAATTGCATGAGTCCGGTAGAGTTCATCGTCCGCCTCCCGTGAAAAAATTTGGATTTTTTCATAATGTAACATGGTGATGTTATGTTTGTGGATCACAATGAACCTTCAACCTACAAACAGGCAATTAATAGCCCGATTCCCGAGAAATGGCTTGAGGCCACGAGATCCGAAATGGACTCCGTGTACACAAATCAAGTCCGGATCTTGGTTGATCCACCCTGAAGGGGTAACTCCCATAGGGTGCAAATGGGTTTTTTAAGATTAAAACCGACATGGAAGGGAATGCACAAACATACAAGGGGGCGATCGGTCGCAAAGGTTTCAAACAAGTTCATGGTATCGACTATGACGAGACCTTTTCCCCCGTAGTTATGTTCAAGTCCATTCGGATTTTACTTGCTATTGCAGACTTACTATGACTATCAAATCTGCAAATGGATGTCAAAACCGCTTTCCTTAATGGAAAACTTGAAGAGGATGTGTATATGACACAGCTCAAGGTTTTGTCACTCCGGAGAATGCTCGGAAAAGTATGTAAGCTTCGGAGATCCATTTATGGACTCAAGCAGAGCTTCTCAAGCCGGAACATCCGCTTTAATGATGCCGTCCAGTGAGTTTGGCTTCATTAGAAATGAGGATGAGCCTTGTGTTTACAAGAAGGTTAGTGGGAGCTCAATCGTATTCTTGGTTTTGTATGTAGATGACATACTACTCATTGGAAACGACATACCAACCTTAAAATCAGTCAAGGCTTGGTTGAGTACGTATTTCTCTATGAAAGACTTAGGCGATGCCGACTATATTCTGGGGAGTCAAGATCTATAGAGATAGATCCGGGGAGACTCATTGGCCTAAGTCGAGTACATATATAGACAAGGTGCTAAAGCGGTTTAGCATGCAAGAAAGTCTCAAGAAGGGACTTTGTCCTATGGCACATGGTACCGTTTTGTCAAACAAACTGTGTTCTAAAATGCCTGCCGAATTAGAACGCATGAAAAAGATCCCTTATGCTTCTGCCATAGGATCCATCATGTACGCCATGTTATGTACTCGCCTGGGATGTCTCGCTTTGCCTTAAGCCTTACGAGCGGATACTAGTCTAATTACGGTGAACGCCATCTGGATCTCGATCAAGAATATCCTTAAGTACTTGCGAAGGATTAAGGATACATTCTTGATTTATGGAGGGGCGGATGAGCTCGTTGTAAGTGGTTACACCGATGCTAGTTTCCAAACCGACAGAGATGATTTCCGATCGCAATCGGGATATGTGTTTAACTTGAATGGAGGTGCTGTGAGTTGGCGCAGTTCAAAGCAATCGACCATCGCAGATTCTACGACAGGGGTCGAGTACATAGCAGCTTGTGAAGCAGCTAAGGAGGCAGTTTGGATCAGGAAATTTATTTCCGACCTCGATGTGGTTCCTAGTATTGCGAACCCGATAGACCTCTGTTGTGACAACAATGGGGCTATTTCACAATCTAGGGAACCTAGTGAAGGGATTCATGGGCGGAAACTCGTTCCAAACACCCATGGATCCTCCCCTGAAGGATCCACTCATACGAAACCGAACCGAAAACAGCGATAAAAACTTACATGTTTCGGATTCAAGAAGCTACTTCTTGAATGGAGGATGACGTTTCTTGATCGGTTTCTTTTCACCAACGGAATTCCCCTGCGGAATTTCCCTCACCAGTATCCACGCCGACGAAACAAGCAAATGATTGCTAGATCTTCGCTCTTTCTCAAGTTCGGGAATTTAGAGAGAAAAGGGAGAGGCTCGGAAATCCAAATCTGATTTCGGGTTACTTGTTTAATTTCGGGGTCGAAAAGTGTTAGTCCTCTGAGGGTTTCGGCCAAGAGATCATTATATAGGGTGTGAGAGTTTGTTCCCATAACCAACTCTCACATCCTCAACTCTCTCGGCAGTGGGAGTCTCTAACTCCCACGTTCCCTAGAATTACTGGTGAGTGGGAGTCCTTATCTGGGATAATAACTCCCACGTAATTCCAGCTATAGGTAAAATACCGAAATTGCCCCCTATCTCTAATTCGAATAATAAACACTTTATTATTTCCGGAAAGACAAATGTCGATACAATGAACCTAGACACATTCTAGATTCATTGAATCTGACATAAAGCTCGTTAGCTCGTCTATGCGTGTGACCCCGCAGAGTTCATCTCACAATGGCAATGAAAACACACTTAGTAGTAGTGTGAGTCCATAAATCACAAGCGGTCCCCTAGCAGACATTGTGACTACCCAAAGTGATTGAATATACAACGGAACCTAATATCAATCCACTATTTAATCTCTTTGTCTCGCGATATCCTAATTAAGCATAAGGCATGGTGGTCGCCACCCTTATTAAGCTTAATTGTATTTATGCTCGATCTCCGTGTAGACTGTCTCGACAAATAGCATTTGATAACAACTTTATCAAATACATTTGAGCACGGCCATGCATTTAAACAGTCTTTTCCCTATCGAGGGCCCATGGATATCTCTCTCAAATAATAGAGAGGACAAATTCCTTACAATGTCTCTCACATTCCAAGCTATGATAGGACACTACATCCGATCATCAGTCAGTATTGATTACTCGTTACAAGTAACGTCCGACTCGAGTCAAAACGTGGCTCCATTCATACTAGAATCAATGAAGACATAAGGTCTAAGGATTCTAAAATAGTATTGACGAAGTAATACTTATGACTTAAGACCATGAAGTATTACTTCTCAAACGGATCACGTCCAATACAATGTATCCCTATATATTGCATCTATGATGTGATTTGTATCCATTACACATGATCAGTAAAACAAGATCATCAATCAACAATCATACTAGTTTTATTTCATAGTAAATAAGTATTACATAAAACTAGGGACTTCTAGAATAGTAATTACATAAGCTAATGAGTTTTACTATCAAATCACACATTTGATAATCAAAAGCGTAATTAACTATTCAATTACATGCTCAAAAGGTAATAAAACGCACAACATGTGCTAATGGTCCTAGGGCACTACTAACACCTAGATCTCACCAGAGGTCCAAACATGTACTACGGCGTTTTCACCTAATCCGCGAGATTATAGAGAGAGGTGATGTGCATATATGTAGAGTAGATTCGGCAAACAATGTCGCCGATCCACTGACGAAGCCACTGTCGCAGCAGCAGCATGATCGTCACACTAGCTCCATGGGTATCCGATATCTGGAGGTCTGATCTTTAGAGACAGTCATTAGTATGCCCTAAAGACCATTTATTGTAATTTGGGTCTTTAGTGCAAGTGAGAGATTATTGTAATTGTACCGTATTTATGTAATTTTCATTTTGATGAATAAAAAGGCATTAATTCCAGTATTATTCATTATGTTTATGCGTTCTTAACAACATAAATAAATAATATGTCCTTATAATAGTATTTATAATTGTTATGAGATACTTATGAGATACTATTCTGAAACATCCCTAGTCGAACATTATTATGGAATCTTCGAGGACAATAATAATGCGTAAGACTAGTATGTGCAGTGATTGATATAAGATATCGGATCGTCACATAGGTATATATGATTAGAGAATCATTATACTGGACAGACCCGACATGAGAAACACACCATGGGTTGTTATATAATAGTCAACGGTGTTTCTCAATTTTTGACTGGGTTGTATAAAAGATCCTTCGACTTGAGGTCTCACAAGAGTTCTTGCATGGCTAGTGTTATGCTTTGATAATGTTAAACGCTATCCGTAACAGGGTGACCAATAAAGGCATTTATTGGGTATATCACGAATCTTGTTCAGGATGAGTGGGATCTAGAAAGGATTTGTCCCTCTTATATAGCAGGAGCGATATCTTGGGCCCCTTGATGGAGTCTGACTAATTCATGGCCATGAACAAATGAATCAGTATATGATATTGATGTCATTTGATTAGTCTACTCGTGAATCAAGAAACTAAAAGATTGGACAATACAAGTGTGACTTTTTTTCATGACTTGTGTTCAATCTAGATATCAAGGACAAAAAGGATTTAAATACAAATGTCAAATGGTGTGACTATGATAGTCACTAGATATTTATGAATCGGGGGTAATGACGCTGCTGCTAGATACCTCTCATTACTCGTGACATATGATGTCACGGCCAACATCATAGATACCTCTCGGGTCGCACTCATAGATCAACCGGATTGGGCTTGTTGGAGTACATTTAATCTAAGGTGCGCCAATTCGATTGGGCCAGGCCGGGCCGGGATTGGATTGGGCCCTTAATCGGGTTGGGCCGACCAATATGATTGGGCCGACCAACCCATTTGGACCGACCTTATGGCAGAACAATTGGATATATTTTCCAGCCCTTTATCTCTTTGAAAAGAGGTTGAAATGGTAGAGAAAGTGGAGGAGTGGTTTCCTCCATGATCTCCCACTTTCCCCTTTTTCCCTCCCCACTCTCCCTTGAATGACTAGGAAGAATACTGATTTTTCCTAGCATTCTAAGTTAGTTTTCTACAGCTTTTGGAAGCTTAGAGAAGAGAGAAAAGAGAGAACATTTAGTAAGAAAAGAAAAGACAGCTTTTCATATACTTGTTTTCTAGCTTTGGCTAATAGAAAAGAAGTAAGAAAACTGTTTCTTGTTCTTCTAAAAGGTCATACATACATACTCCATCTTGAAGAGTGTCTTCAAGACTTCTACGAGGCGTTGGCTAGTACCAAGCGGTAGAAGACCATCCCCGGAAGATCGAGTGGATATTGGGAGAGACGGAGCCTGCGTTGGTGGCGTTCCGTTCGTGATAACTTTACCTGAAAAATGAATAATTAGCATCTAACTTAGTAAGATATCAAATTCCTTTCGGAACCAAGCACCTGAAGAAGATACCCTTTATCATCATAGTTATTTAAAACATATTTTGGAAGCAGGAAAATAATTTCTTTTCTTTGTTAAACAAAAGGTAAGCTTAGTTAAATACAAGAACAGACATATACACTATTGAAATTTTTCGTCATCTTCTCAGATCAAAATAATTAAAATTGCTTTCCATTAAAACGACCACATTAGCTTATAACATGAATTTGATCACCTAATTGAATAAAATAATATATTAACTCTCTAAAATAATGCATTGTTGGACCATTATATTAGTTTTTTCTCCAAATGCATATAGATAGCAAAACTTTTGTCCAATTCCACTAACATACTAAAAGCTTATGATTTCTTTTCCGAAACAAGAATTTCTCAAATTTAAGAAAAAGTCTCAGTTCTTCCAATACTAAACCAACGTGAAAGATTATAGATGCATTTCATATTACACAATCAATAGTGATGTTTTAAGAAAAAAAAGAATTTCACATCAGACATTTGAATAACTTAAACTAACAGTATAGATACTGACAATCGAGATAAATCTTAGCCTAAAAAATTACATATAAATATAATTTTTGCAGAAATTTCATGTAAATTTAACTTCGGCTCAATACTAGTGATAACAATTAAAATTTGACCATAAAGATTTTTCAACTGGGGGTTAGTAGTACTCAGTGGCGGAGCTTCATGAGGGAATGAGGGGTTACCCCCTCCCCAATTTTTTTTTCTTCATATAAATGTTCTTTTTTTGATATTTTCTTATAAATGTTGTATTCCGCCCCCTAAAAATTTTCAGTAAAAAATTCTCCCCCTTTGACAAATTCCTGGCTTTTTCATTGGTAGTACTTCGATCGATCGGCTTCAGTCGATTTTAATAGTTACCATTAATTTGAGAGCCGCAAAAAGAAATTATTTTCTTTAATATATAGACATCATACTTCATAAATAATTATGTGCTTGATTCTTTTTTCATACAAAAATATAATTTTCGACGTAAAAAACATAATCTTTCATAAACACTTACCTATTAATCATATCATAATCCATGTGCGAGGAGACAAGACAGATTTCTGGTACTTACCTCACAATAGTGGTCTTCTCCTAAACTCCTAAACGTAGAAAATCTTAGAGCCTTTCTGACCTTCCTAATGCTTCAGCCTCTCTAGGCTCTGTGAGTATTAGGAGAACCCGTAGGAAGTACGTTCTGTTTTTTAACCGGCTATACTGGGATTTTTATTTACTCTAAACCTCTCTTAGGATAGACTTCCTATCACAATAGAACTCCAATTTCCTGATTCCATATGTTTCAAACTCAACTTAAACTAATCTTATTTGAACTAAAAGTTCTAGGATAATTTTTCTTTTTGTAAAATAAAACGGGGTTTCACACGATCAATCTTCCCTCTTGGGACTATAAGAAGTGGTCTTCCGGTATAAAATATTGGGCAATGGAAATAAGTTATATTAAAAGAATGAGTGTAGTGGAGATGCATATGTTGTGATTGATGGGTGGTGATAAATATGATTATTCGAGAGAATATAAGAGTGACACATATTGAAGATAATTAAGATGAGTAAGAATTGTTTGTGTTGATTTAGACACATAAAAATAAGACTGAGTGGTGCCCCAAATCAAAATATTAAAGGTTGGAGGCATGAGGTTGAATGGTTTTGGCCGAATTCATAAAGATTAAAGAGCTGATATGAATCTATTGGACTTAGATAAGAATATTGTGCTGGATAGAATGAAGTGGAAAGAACGTGTTTATTTTGGTTACGACCGCGCATAATGTTTACGTTGATTTATATAGCCGTTTTCAATTGCTTTTATAATAAAAAATGTTATGTTTTATTTTTTTTATTTATTTATTTTATCTAAGGTGTCCTACACTAGTGGGGCAGGCACCTGCCCACGACCATGAGGTCGCGGGTTCGATACCCTCCTCTTACGTGAGGCAAGCTTAAAAATTACTCTTTCTATGACTACCATCCTCCTTCTGTGAGGCGAGTATTGTTGTTAGTAGCACTGTCAAGTAGGCCACTGGTCCGTGGCCTGCAAAATATGGACGGATTTGGACCATGTATAAGCTGGTCCTTATAAATGCGGGCCAAAATAGCCCGCTCCGTTTGGACCGGACCTGTTTGGACGCGGGCCAAGACGGACTAACACCCGCTAACACAGACCTAGACCCAACAAATAACCCTACCCAGCTACCCTATTCAAGATTCACTATACTATATATATATATATATATATATATATATATATATATATATATATATATATATATATATATATATATATATATATATCTTAAAAAAATTTAACCTAACAAAGAAACCCTAAACTATACTACACTTCTCAACAGCCGCAGCTGCAGGAGCTGCCTTGGCAGCCTTGCCTCTCCTGTCACCAGCCGCAGTCCGCCACCACCACCCGTAGACCCCTCTCGTCATTTCTCTCTCTTTAATTTCAACCCGAAACTCTTTGTCTTTCCTGATCTGATCTCGGTTTGATTTTCTTAAAGTAATTTTTTTTTTTTTGGTTTAATTTTTTAATTTTGGTTTTATTTTTCTGATTTTGTTGTTTTTTTTTTTCTGATTTTACTTTCTTTTTTGATTTTACTTATATTTTCTGACAATGGTTATTTTCTGATTTTGCTTGTATTTTTCTGATTTTGTTTTTATTTTCTGATTTTGCCTTTTTTTTTTTTCTTCTGATTTTGCAGGTAGGATGGCAAGTCAAAATGTTGTTGATCTTGATGGAGATGAAAGTATTTTGCTTAATCAGAACACTATAGGTGACAGTGAACTTCATTCTAGTGTACAAACAAAGAAGAGGGGGCGTAGATATTCGATTGTGTGGAATTACTTTGAAGACTTGGGCGAAGGGAAAGATGGAAAATGTTCTGGTCCGTGGGCCAGCCCGTTGGCCCGCGAACTTCAACCGGACGGGCTTGGACCATTATTTCGTTGGTCCGCAAAAATTGGTCCAAATCCGGTACGGTCCGTTTTAGGGTAATCCGTGATGGACTGGACCCGTTTGACAGTGCTAGTTGTTAGTGTTACATATTATCCAAATCGCTTAAAATATATGCAAATTTCTTTCCATTTAGTACAAAACTCTTTTATGGGCTTATTTGTGCATTTGTCAAAACACGTCTTTGAAAGTCAAACTATTAGGGTTCAAAAGGAATGAGCGTAGATTTCTCTTGTGAAGATAAGAGGCTTCAATTATCTTTTTTTCTCCAAAAAAAAAAAAAAAAGATGGAAAAAGTCTCAATTATCTATGCTGACCTTTTCCATTATAGTCCCATTAAAAGTAAAAGGGTAAATGGGCCATTTGGGTGGGGATCCTCAGCAACTTTGACTTTGTCACCAAAATATGATTGAGGTAGATACCACCAACTCAACTGTACACGTCACTAACCACGTAATAATTTGGTACTACCACAGTAATCAATCCCGTGTGTACGTGTCATTATCTCATCCATCTGGATGAATAAGTATCCTTCTCCCTCATTTCCCAGATGATGATTCAATGGTTGTGATTGATTCTCGAGTAGTGGGGACCACTTTACGCAAACAAAACCCATATTAAGCAATATTTTTTTTACAGGTGTCACCAAATTTTGTACTGCCAAGCCAACAACTTTGAAAAATTCTGATATAGACCTGTCCTACAAGTGGGGACATAGATCATTTGGTCCACAATCAACCATATCCCCTCTTTTGATTAAAAAACAATAAAAACGCCTCAAACAATGCACCAAAAGGGGAATATTTTTATTATTTTAATCAAAACCGCGATGTAGTAATATGAACCAAGTGGTCTACGTCCACTTAGTAGCTCGCTGCATTTGACGGAATCGATCAACAACTTTGTAGTCAAGGGCTCTATTTGGATTGGGTTTGGGTTTGAGACTCAAACCTATATCTATGTTTGAGCTTTTGCAGTGAGAAAGCTAAAAAAGTGCACTAAAAATATTCAAATTCAAATTTTTATCTTCAAATAAGTCGTAAAAATTCAAATTTTCTACTTTATAAAATTAGTGGGAGATGTTCAAATTCTAAATTTTTGAGAAAAAAATTGGAATTGAACGATTATTCGAAAAAAAATTTAATTTGAATATTTTCCGCCCACTTTTTAGCCTCTCCCGCCAAAATCCAAACCTAGATCTAGGTTTGAGTGTCAAACCCAAACCCAAACCCAATCCAAATAGACTCAAGATAAGAACTTGAGAGGCAAATGGGATGAAAGTAAAAAGGGGTAATTGATATAATCAAGAAGTTTCTGAGCAAGGGAAGCAGTGGAACTGAGGTGGGTTTTACATCTTTTTTTCTTATAATTAGACTCCAGTAGGTTGGATTTTCTTGGTATGTTCTTTAAATCTTTGGGCTGTAAAAAAGTCTTCGAATTTTGAACTGTTCATATTTCTTTGAATTAAATATATGATTTGAGGGTTCTTTAACTTTTACTTTTCTGGGTTGATTGGTTTATGTTCCTTTTGGTTGGAACTTTGAAGATTGTCTTTGTTTGTACTTCTGTAATTTGTGTCCTTATATTCTTTGTTGCTGTTGTACCAAACCAACCTTAGAATTTTTTAGTGGAAAGATGTCATAAAAGGGAATATCTACTAGAATGGTTGTCTTTGTTTATATTATTGTCATGGTCAAACTCCTTGGCTTTTCCTCATAACAATTCTCAAGTTCATCTTTCATATGCGCTAACAAGGATTGCAGATTGTAGTTGCTGACTTGATCTCTCTTGGTTCTTCTCATCTTTAGAATTTCAGGTAGATTAATTGATACACTTGATTGCTTTTGTTTCAATTCAATTACCCGAAAAAAAATATTATCTTGTTTTTAATTTCTAATGTTATCTGTTCAAATTCTGTTCTTTAATCTGCTTGTGTGATGTATCACCAAATCCTTTTTCATATCAGGTGTTTTTTGGTAAAAAAAATTATGGTAGTTTTGTGTAATTAGATTTGGTAACGTGGCTAATGGAATTACTGGCTAATATCTGAGCATTAGGCAAGATGTTTTAAAGGGGAAAATATTCCGAACAAAGTGGAAGTGAGTATCATTTCAAGACAAACTATAGATTTCAGAAAGCTATAATTTCTTATTTGATGTGTATTCTTACTATTTTGCCTTTGGGAAGAATCGGGGTGGGGGGAAAAGGCACTTTAGGAAGATTGCATAATGCATATTAAACATGATCAGTATAAGGCTTATTCTGTTATCACAAATTATAGCATCTTGGTGCGTATGTTCTTTCTGTTGCGTTTAAAGAAAAGTAGATCTTTGATGCTTGCTGGTGCGTATATGCTTCTATATTATTCTGTACATAGTTGAAAAAGAAACAGGTTATAGATAATGAGAGTTGCAAAAGTTATAGACTGTTTTCTTGAGCAAAGAAAAGAAATAGCTATAATTCTTAAGGTCTGTAAGTATTATTATGTTATTCAAGAACGCTCAGTTGGGGAGGAGACAGTAAGTAATAAAGGGCAAGGGGTTAGAGATTACGAAAAATGAAATGCTGCTAAGGCCGCTGAATATGTAAGTTTACCAGCAGGGTTTTAAAATTGTCTTCGTCACAGAGTAGGACGGAAGGATGATTTCCACCAAACGTAGTATGTTTAAAGTTTGTGCACCACTAATGCTCTGGATGCTGAATGAAAGAAGCATGGTGATGTGCACATAAATCAAAATGGTTCTTGGGTCTGCCTTCCCTGATGCCTTTTGGCTTTGATTTGAGGGCATGATTCTGTAGCAAACGCGACGGCATAGGGGACCATTGTTACATGTGTATTATATGAGCAAGCACTTTGTGCACTTGTTGCCAAAGGTTAGGTTAGTCTCCAATACATCTGTTTCAGTAGTATCCCCGGGATCGCCCACTTTGTTTGACAAAGGTTAGGTCTGTATCCCGTCCATCCCCGCCCATACCCCCAATTATTGGGGACTTAATGGGTTATGCTATTGTTGTTGTTGTTGTAGTATGTTTAAAGTCTCAAATACCAAATACCAAAAAAACAAATAACAGGTACCAAAATCACCAATCGTGTTATGTTTGGGGACCAAAATCACCAATTTTCCTATTGAGAATATGTAAGTATTAAGATGAGAGCGGTAAAGGTGCTGCTTGTGAAAAACTATAACAGTGTGTTATATATCTACCTTACTTGCGTCTCTTTCCATGATGCCTTTGATTTTGTAAGGCTCATTCTTTTATATCCATTTCCTGTTTGCTGCTGCTTGATTTTCTTTTTACTAATTCATTTTCCTTTTTTCTTGGTTCAAATGCAGAAACTTTTCTTTAGCGCGGCCATAAGAAGCTTTTTTCTCTCTCTGAAACATCTTTGTGCCACTGCCGATTGTGTGGTCTCACTAAAGAAAAATCTTATGATAGCTATTTTTCCATCTGAAACTGAAAAGTAAACATGTCCTTTGTGAGGTCTGCTTCCGCCTTCGAAAACCGTGAACTCTACCCACTGAAGGGTTCCAGTAACAAATCTGGCTGTTCAGCATCCATATTCAACTCAGACAAGCATCAGGGAATAACTTATTCAACTGAATCTTACAGCAATGAGAGTTATGATCTGAAATATTTTCTTGGCTCTCCATCTGAAGAACAAACGCAGGCATCTGTCTCTGATGTTTTCGAACATTCATTTCCCTCACCAGATCCCCCTTCTTACCAGCTCATGGCTTCCCAAACTTCTTTTGCTCCTTCAAAACAATTTGGTCCGTGCCAATTCAATTATGAATCTGAATACTTGGGTGGCCAAGGTGCTGAAGTTATGGACTCCGATCAAGATGAAGTGAGAATGAAGCTCCAAGAACTCGAGAGAGAACTTTTTGATGATAATAATGTTTCCGAAGAAGATATGTATTATCATGACCAAAGCATGGAAACTGACGGCGAGTGGCCTTACACAACTAAGGATTTGATGCTCAACGATTCTCCCAAAGAGTCATCATCCTTAGACTCAAATGTTAGTATTTTCAGCAGCAATAAGGAAGCATCCGTTACCACCCCTCAGACTCCCAAGCAGATGCTTTTTTATTGTGCTACAGCAATTCAAGAAGGAAACATTGCTGAAGCCTCAACTATGATAAATGAGTTACGACAAAAAGTCTCGATTCAGGGAGATCCTTCTGAAAGGATTGCAGCGTACATGGTAGAAGCTCTTGCTGCCCGCATTGCTACTTCCGGTAAAGGTCTTTATAAAGCTCTAAAATGTAAAGAACCCCCATCATTGGATAGACTTTCAGCAATGCAAGTCCTCTTTGAGGTATGTCCCTGCTTCAGGTTTGGATTTATGGCAGCAAATGGCGCTATTTTGGAGGCTTTTAGAAATGAAAAGCGAGTTCATATTGTAGATTTTGATATAAACCAAGGAAGTCAGTACTATACGCTGCTGCAAACACTAGCTCGGCTACCTTACAAGCCTACACATTTGAGGTTGACTGGGGTGGACGACCCCGAATCAGTTCAACGTTCTGTAGGAGGCCTAAAGAATATCGGGCAGAGGCTTGAAACATTGGCTGCAGACCTTGAGATTCCATTTGAGTTCCGTGCAGTTGCTGCAAAAACTGCAGATGTCACTCCAGCAATGCTCCGCTGCAAGCCCAGTGATGCTCTTATAGCAAACTTTGCATTCCAGCTTCATCATATGCCTGATGAAAGTGTTTCAACGGTAAACCAACGTGATCGCCTCCTCAGGATGGTTAGGAGCTTAAATCCAAAACTTGTGACTGTTGTTGAGCAGGATATGAACACTAACACCACACCCTTTTTACCAAGGTTTGCAGAAGCCTACAGTTATTACTCTGCTGTTTTTGACTCTCTTGATGCAACTCTACAAAGGGATAGCCAAGAGAGGATGAACGTGGAGAGGCAATGTCTGGCTCGCGACATAATAAACATCGTTGCATGTGAAGGAGAAGAAAGAATCGAGCGATATGAAGTTGCAGGAAAATGGAGAGCAAGGATGATGATGGCTGGATTTAGCTCAAGTCCGATTAGCCAAAACGTGAAAGATGAAATTTGCAAACTAATAAAGCAATACTCCGACAGATATAAGGTTAAGGAGGAAATCGGTGCCCTCCATTTCGGATGGGAGGAAAAAATTTTGACTGTTGCTTCAGCATGGAGGTAAATTGCATTGTTTTTGTATGCATTTGCAGAAGAATAAGAAAGGAAAGAAAAAACAAGAAACTCTTGGTGCTTTATTTGATAATGTAATTTGCAGTCGTATATCCGAGTGTAGTTGTGAGTTGGTATTCTATGAGGATAATATGCAGGTGGTGTAGGATCTACAAATTTTCTGTTCTTGTACAAGTAAATTTATGTTTTTTTTGCTGCTATAGACTGTAGCAGCTGAGCTCTTTATTTTACTAATTTCATCTTATTTCTTTAAATTTCTCCGAAGTGAAAGCATCGCAAGTCATTTTACGTTTTACCTATGCTATTGGAAAGTGCAAATGTTGATTGATATAAAAATTGAATTTGTTTTGGGAGCATTTATAGGGAGGGGGTTCTAAATATGAAATCATACATTATGTCCAAATACATATTTTGAAAGCAGTTAATATTATTCTCTTAAATAGAATTAGTGATATACAAGTTATATTTAAGAGAGTAATATTGTTAATTTGACTAATAAAGTACCTTAGGGGGTGTATTCAATGAGAAATTTTATTTTGGTAGGTGACTAAGTTTAAAAGTTACATCCAAGCCAATGAATGCAGTACAAGTATGAAAGAGAATTTTCCAAAAAAGTCAATTCTCTTTCCTACGTGTACTGTATTTATTGGCTTGAATGTAACTTTTAAACTTAGTCACCTACCAAGATAAAATTACTCGTATTCAATTGGGATTTTAAAAGACTATTTTGAGATAATTAAGTCTTGTGGTATTCAATTAAGACTTTTAAATAATTTAAATAAGTCATGTGGTATTCAATCAGGACTATTAGGATTTTTTAAAAATGATTTTCAAATCCAGTGGTATTCAATCAGGACTTTAAACAAGTAACAAAAAGTCTTTTGGTATTAAAAAACTTCTAAATTTTGATGGATTTTTTTTTTTAATTATGAATTTGTGGGATTTTGTAGTGAAAAGTATAAATACCAAACCCTTTAAAAAATCTCACCCTAACCCATAAGACTTTTTAGTGGGATTTTCATGATTTGTTTATTTGTTATCTTTTTCGTTGACTCTTGTTACTTTGAATGTTTGCTTTATTTATTGTTCCATTCCATTTGATCCCGTTTATGTTATTGCTAATGCAAGTAGTGGTGAGCACTGAATTCGAAATTCGCCAATTCGGTCATTTGAATTCAGGGTTTTCAACTTTTTTAGAAGCTAAAAACGGACCCAATTTGGATTCGAATTCAGAATTACCGAATTCGAATTGACCAAATTGGCGAATTCGAAATTCATTTTTTTCCGAATTGACCAATTTCACAAGAAAACTCTAATTGAAAATCAAGAAAAAACCAAAATAAAAACAAACAATAAATTCAAAAAAAAATAATCGAAATAATAAATTAGTCATCGTTTAATTCAACTATATTTACACAAAAAATTAAAAGCAAAACCATCAAAATAACAATTTTTAGGGTCTATTTACTTTATATATATTTAACTATATAATAAAATTAAAAAATGAATTCGAATTTGGTCAAGCCGAATTCAATTATAGTCAAACCGATTTCGTCCCATTTTTTATCAAATCGAGTTGGGATTTAACCGAATTATCAAAATTACACTGAATTATCGAATTCGAATTGAATTTGAATTCGGTCGGTAATTCGGTAAAACCGAATTTGCTCACCCCTAGATGCAAGTGCCCACAATTTTAACTAATTAACTTTTATTGGCTTTATGTTTATGGCTTCATTCCATTATTTGAACCAAGTGTCCGCAACCAAGTAACCTTATACCTATCATAAAATCTTTGGGAAGGATAAATTCCATCATTATTTGAAAAGTTTGGGTTGTAAAGGTTGTTCTTGAAGAATTTGTGTATCATTGAACTAGACATTATTCATCATCCAACTAAGTTGGTTGGTTAGCATCATACAAATAAAAAGTCTTGATATAAATCTTTAAAATCCGAAATATAAGAATTCTGAGTATACAAAATCTTAACAAAAAAAATCTTATAAGTCATTACATTCTTTTAAAATTTTAGATAGTCTTTTAAAATCAACTGGATTTATTTATCTATAAATAGTCTTTAAATTGAACTTTAATTAATTTCTTGCACGTGTTTTTTAGTTTTTTTTTCTTTCTATAGGTTGGCCTTGGATCAATTGACATTATGGGTATTATTATGCTTTGGCTGAAACTGCAAGGATTTGACGTGGTAAATCCTATACTAATTGCATGCCATTTCAGTTGGCATGTAATTAAAGTTATACCTCGTCTCTTAAACATATAGTCAGGGTCAGTCCTGACATTTCGGGGCCCTGTGCGAAAACTAAAAATGGAGTCTTTCGTATGAACATTAACATTTTCAACTTGTTACAATTTTTAAAATAAACGAAATATAACATTATAAAACTACAAAATATACTTTCTTCGAGCATTGGTGGAGGCAAAATCGTCAATAATAGTTGGACTATTGGAGTAATGGACATGGATGGCTACATGGTAGCTTGGATATTTGGACTGGACTTAACATATAAATAGGTTATACTTGAAAATTTTGGGGGCCCCTCTGTGCGGTTGCACCACCTCCAATTCCTCTCGGGCCGGCTCTGCATAGTCTTTTTTATAGAGACAATTTGCTGATTAATTTTCAGTTAATAGATTAATTTGATCCGATATCTGTGTTTCAGGAAAAAAAATAGCTTTTCTTAAAACAAGAAAATAATTCATTTTTAACAGTATTTTTTTTAAAAAAAAATAACTGTTCTTAATTGTTAGATAATAAATATTGAATATCATTTTCATGAGGTAATTTGTTCCTAGAACATGTGCAAATCATGATCCACTTTTCTCTTGAACAAAATTTAGTTTTGGTCTCATGTATAAAAACTAAAAACAAGGCGCATGTCCATTAGTAAATAAGAACTAGACTTGCGTGAGAGAGGAGTGTGTCATGATGCTTTGCACATGTTTGAAGGGAAAAAGTTTTGCCTGCTCATGTGGGTCATAATCGAAATTCAGGTGAAAATCGTATATACCTATATATTTTCATATACATGTATCCACCATTCAACATTTGCCATGTAAATATTTTTTTTAATTATATATACACATAACGAATGAGTGATTGAGTAAAAAAAAAAATAAGAAGATTCGCATTTTTTTTAATGAATAAAAGATTACCCATTAATAATAAAATGGTCAGGGCCATTACAACTTGAAATGTTCTCAAACTCTTTCTCTAATACAACAAAAGAGAGGAGTTGAGAAAGGAAAAAAGACAAACAAGATAGAAAAAAATTACAAAAGGTAACGGAAAATAACCCACACCCTAAGAGGTGGGAAGCAACTAAAACTACTAATTTAACAAACAAACAAAAGATAGTCTTTTTCCGCACAGCATCTTCATCGCCATTTTCGAAACCCCAGAGGCAAGCACTTGGTTTCAACCTCTTTCATAGACAGCGATTCAGAAGAAGAGGTGGAAACTCAAGAAAGGGCCCAGACCAATACTGGGTATCCATATCTTACCACCACCAACTAGCCGATCTAAGAAGATCGACAAAATATCTCGCCCCCCAAGTCTTGAATCTTGATGAAAAAAGCAATAGAGAATATCCATCGATATTTGTGGCCAAAAGTAGGGGTGAGGACACCTAAAAAAGGGTAGAGAATGACTAGATCCAACTAAGAGCCATGAAAGCCAAGAAATAAGGAAGCTTCAAGAAGAGGAAGAAGATTCACATATACAGACGATTTTTTGCCTCGAAATTCTAGGGTGGTAGGTGTGGAAATTTGAAAGGAAAATGATTTACTCCTAAAATTTTGGGGATAGAAACCCTAAACTCCCAAATTGAGGGTGTTAAATGACTATCTTACCCCCTGCTGGTATAAGAGATTCACCCAACTATAAGGGCAAAAAGGTCCGAAAAACTATTTTAGTCAATCTTTTAGCCAATAATTCTAGTAGCCTAGCAAGGTCCAATTTGAAAACGCCATATGTTATTCACATTAAATGGGCCTTTACAAACTATATTAGAGGCCCCGGACCGCGGACTAACCTATATATTTAAAAAACCTAAATGAAAAAAAGCAAAAAGAAAACAAAGAAAGATGCAATTGTTCTGGGAGAGAGACTGGGCTGGGCCCGTTGGTGCTGAGGGTAATATTATCAGGGGCAATATAGGGAAGAACAATAACAAAACAATAACCCTTGCAGCGTATAAATATGTAACCTCTCGATTAGGGTTTTGAGACGTCCCAGTTTCTGCAGCAGCAGCAGCACACTGTTCATCTCCAATTTGCTGCTCTCCAAAAATGGTAATTTCTTTCATACCAATCAACGAGATATTGGATTTCTTGATGCTATTGTTGACTACAGAACTTATTTTGTAATTGTCTGTTCTTTTATGTAATCGTAATTTTGCATTTTGTTACTGAATTTCGTTTGTTCTTTCTTCTGTTCCCTTGGATTTGTTTGTTGAATCAATAGAGCCGTTTGTTCCAAAATTGTTCTGATATTTTGTAATGTAACGATGAAATTCCATTTGAAATTAAATTTAACTGGAAAAATGTTGCGTGCAACTATGTTTTTTCATTCAACTTTTTAGCTAAAATGTAGCTTAAGATTCGGAATTTTAACCGGAGGGCTCTCTTGTCTTATTCAGATTTTGAGTTTTACATTTTCTGTTTTTTGTACATAGTCAATCACCATCTTAGGGTTTACATATTCTAAATGTTAGACCATCTAGATGTTGGATGGTACTCTGTTTAGAACCTTCACCATCCAGATTTTGGACTATATTAGTCATGTTGTTTGGGATTGACCTAGATTCATCGATTGCCATATCCTCTCTAAAGACTACTGTTACCAATATTTTGGACAACTTTTTTAGGTGTACGAGTCTTTCTTGTGTAATTTATGAGAATTGAAGATCAAGAATTAGCCTCACAAACCAAATGAAATATTAGAGAAAAAGTACATAGTGGAATTATTTACTGGGCTTTTCAGAGTTTTCTGGTTTTTGTGTCTTAAATCTGCAATAGTTTCTTTTTCACCTTTTATTTGAATGTTCACGGTAAAGCATGTATGTTAATGCGGCCTTATTTTGATGGATGTATACTAATTCTTTCGTTTTTTAATTATTTTACTTAGCCAAAGCAAATCCATGAGATCAAGGACTTCCTTCTGACTGCCAGAAGGAAGGATGCACGTTCAGTTAAGATCAAGAGGAGCAAAGATGTTGTCAAGTTCAAAGTTCGCTGCTCCAAGTACCTATACACACTCTGCGTCTTCGACTCTGAGAAGGCTGATAAGTTGAAGCAGTCTCTTCCTCCAGGTTGGTTACGAAAATAAACTTGCTTTATAAATCTTTGACGTTCTAGGGATATTGAGGTAACCAAATATAATTTAATTCTTACGCGGAAGGCTTAGTTCACTAAGTTCTAGCTGTATGTTGTTGGGAATTTAGTGACTCACGTCTATCTGGTTATTTCTGATCCTGTTACCGACTTTGGACAGTAATCAGATAAGTCCTAGTATCACTTTCCCGATTCTTATGATTTGCTCAATTTTTGCAGGTTTGAGCGTGCAAGATCTGTAAGCAGGAACACCACACTTGCTTTGAAGCCATTACCTGTTGGGAATTTTTTTTGTTTTAATTTATGCTTGGTTGGTATTTAGTGAACATTTATGTCTTTATGTATTTTGGTTGAGCCATTTATCATTTGAAATGGCAGAGTTTGCGAATTTTGACATCAGATAGGTTTATACATTATGATTTTTCTGCATCTCTTTAGTATTTTCTATGCTTTAGTTTTGGCCCTCTTGTTTTCCATCCTGGGTATTATTTGTATGACTCCCCCCACATCATCAAACCACCTTCCCTTGTCCTGTCCTAAATAGATTAGGACTCCATCATTATAACTGGATCTCTTTTTGCTGCAACAATTTTCAAGTCTAATCATTACTGGTATCTATACTCGCCAAATAATTCAACCACACCCGAATACACAATGTTATAGTTCTTACACTTTACACTCATTTCCCCGTTATCCCCCTACCCCAATTTTCCCTTATATTTCTTCGTAATAGTTTGCTATTTTCTCATGCTTCTTTCAACTCCATTTCCCTGGTTCAAAGATCCTACCATTTGCCCTTGACAGAAACCTTTTGTTTCTTGGTTTACTCTTTTCTCTTTAATTTTATTACCAAAAAAAATGGAAAATAAAATTTGCTCTTTGAAACTATACAAAAATTTAAAACTGTTGAGAAAGTTTAGCACAGTCGGCAAAGTAAATTATGATTTTTTTTTATGAAAATAGTAAATTATGGTTAAATATGGTGTCGTATTGCTTCTATTTTGCAGCTCTAATTATAAAAATATATGATGTTTAACAACAATGAACAGTAATATGATGTTTGCATGCTTGATGAACTGTTCAGATCGTCTTTAAATTCTACTCAATTTCTTCCTTATCTCGAGTTTGAAGGTGAGTTGAAACAACAGATTTCTCAATCTTAGAAAATTAAAAAATGGGCTCAATATATGGAGAACTATATTTGCAAATCTTTGGAGGATTGAAAGAGTGATTAGAAGAATGGTAAAAATAATAAAAACTCATTAATGTTTTGAAATTATGAATATAAATCACTGATATATGATATGATAGAACTCAAACTCAAGAGAAGGAGAAGAATTGTATTTCTTGTTATACTTCTCCACTAATATACATGTCTATTTATAGGTTTTTTTTTATGCTAAATAAAGATTTACCCATTAATCATAAAATAGTCAACAATCAAAAGATAAAACGCAAATACAAGAAAAATAAAAGTTATACAATAGTGTAAACACCATGATAACAGATAAAAGTCCACACCCCAGACCAGGTAAACAATACAAAAAACAGTAAAAAAATTAAATACATGATAAAAAATTTCGCAGCAGCTTCTCCGAGATCTTGGAACAGCAGTAGCAAGCTCAGTTTCATCACCTTTCTTAGAAATCAACAATCTACGAGACCATGGGCGTATCAACCGTCCCATAGATTGTCTCTGAAAGATGAAGAAAACTGAGAAAGGGCACAGAACAACTCCGGGTTTAGAGAAAAACTCCGGATCTGCAAGGATATGAAGTAAGTCTTGCATCTGAGTCTTGAATCTTGAATAATACTGTTTTAAAAAAAAAAAAATCATCAAGATTTACGGCAAAAGAAGGGAGCGAACACACCAAAAGTGGAAGAAAGATGGCTAGATCCAACCATTCTCGGTTGGAATGGTTGGATCTAGCCATGAAAGTCAAAAAATGAAAAAACTTCAAGAGGAAGAAGAAGAGAAAAAAAGGTTAGTAGATACATAACATACCATGAATGTTATGGTACTTGAAAAGCCAAAACTCCTAGATATTAAATACATTAAATGGAAAGAATATGAACCATTTGGAAATGCAATGAACATCCATAATATTCATAACACTCCCTCTTGGATGTCCACTATTTGGAATAATTTCCATAATGCGCATGAGATGTTGCATCATTAAAAACCTTACCAGGAAAACTCAGTGGGAAAAAACCATGGTTAAGGGAAAAAGAGTGCAACACGCATTTATTCCCCCTCATGATTACATCAATTGAGATATTTGAGTCGACGCATTCCAATGTTGTGAACTAATTTCTTAAATGTATCAGTTGGGAGTGACTTAGTAAATAAATCTGACAAATGTTCACTTGAACGAATTTGCAAAACATTTATATCGCAATTTTTCCAAAGTTCATGAGTGAAGAAAAACTTTTGTGAGATATGCTTTGTTCTATCACCTTTGATGTATCCCTCTTTGAGTTGTGCAATGCATGTTGCATTATCCTCATACAAAACTATTGTAGCTTCTTTTCCTGATGATAGACCACAATCTTCTCGTATGTGGTGAATTACATATTTTAGCCATACACATTCACGACTAGCCTCGTGGTTTGCCAAAATTTCAGCATGGTTAGAAGAAGTCGCTACAATAGTTTGTTTCATAGAACGCCAAGAAATAGCAGTTCCACCATAAGTGAATACATATCCAGTTTGTGATCGAGCATTATGAGGATCAGATAAGTACCCTGCATCTGCAAAACCAATTGAATTTTCTTTGACTTGGTTAGTAAAGAACAAACATTTATCTTTTGTACCTTGGAGGTAACAAAATACATGCTTAATCTCATTCCAATGCCTTCGGGTAGGACATAAGCTAAACCTTTGTAATAGGTTGATAGAAAATGATATTTCGGGTCGTGTATGACTAGCAAGATATATTAGTGCCCCTATTGCACTCAAGTATGACACTTCAGGACCTAGAATTTCTTCATCCTTTTCCCGAGGACGGAAAGGGTCCTTGTTCACATCAAGTGACCTTACAACCGTTGGGGGTACTCAATGGATGTGTTGAAAGAATCTTTTAGGGGTAATGAACCTAAGAGGGGCGGGGGTGAATTACCTTCTTAAAAACTTTTTAGCTTTTCTAAAATTCTTTGTCTAAAAGATCACATTAACAACAAGTATGTTGATTAAGCACAAAAAGTGAATTAATTTCATCACAAAAAAAAAGTGAATTAATTATGTTTAGGCAACTTAGATGACTATGTGAAACATTGTGTAAAGCAAATGAAGCATGTGTTGTATCTCTAACCTTAAGCAAATAGTTCATGTAGACAAATAAGTAAGTTATAGCAATTCATGAACTATAAAGTAAAGAGGTAATTGATAGAGAAAATTAACACAAGGATTTATAGTGGTTCGATTCACAAAGAATCTACATTCACTACCTTAGGACAAACCCAATGATTTCAACATCCACTAATGGATACCCTTCACAACAAATGCAAGATGGTTTCTACCTTTTATAATTGCCCCCAACAAATGAGGACTTCTGCTTCACAAAGAAGACTCCACTCACAAAGAATGTTAGGCTCACAAAGAGAGCTTTTGTTTCACTAAAAAGACTCCACTCACAAAGAGTGTTTTTCTAGTTCTCCAAAGAACTAAGCTCACTAAGAAAGGAAAAAAAAAAGCTCACTAAGAGCTAATCTCTCTAAAGAGATACCTCTCACATGCGAATTTTTGCCTTACCAATGAGGACATAGAAACACTCACAAAGAGCTTTTTGCTAGTTCACAAAAAAAAACTAGTTTCCACAAAGAGAAAACTTGGGTAACTAGTCTCTTTCAAAGGAGACTTTACAATTTAGCTCTCTTTTACAAAAGCCTCAAGTGGATTGGATATTACAAATGAAATCTCTAATCACTCTTGAGAATAGAATGATATAAAGTTTTAGCTCAACTCAAAATACTTTTGAATGATATGAAAATTAGGCTCAAGAAAGTGTTTGATTGCTTGTTTATGAAGTGTATAGCATATGCCCTCTAATGGTTTGGTTAGTTATGAAAATTCCGTTTTAGAAGTTTTATATAGGGGCAAAATACACAAGCAAATTTGGTCACAACGGCTATATTTTTTGCTTGGATTTGATAGCTTTGGTCTACCGGACTAAGAAGTTGGTCGACCGAAGTGTCTTTTGTACTTTGTCACTTTTGAATGTTCCAAGACTCCAACGGCTATAAAAAATCTCGGAAGACCTACTTCAGGTCGGTCGACTGACACTTGCCTAGGTCGACCAGACCACTTATCACTGTCTACCGAGATCAAGACAGAAGTCTTTTGATCTTAACTTTTAGACTACTTCGGGGCGACCTACTTCTTAGTCAGGTCGACCGAAGGTGTCTTGTCAAGGCAACAATATAGCCGTTGTAACTCGATTTGCTTGCATTTTTTGGACCCTATATAAAGCCTTCAAGGCTGAAATTTGTTCTTTGTTTAAGCCAATAGAGGGGCCTTAGTATACAAGTTTTAGACAAGCAAATCAAATACTTTCCTAAGCTAAATTCTTCCAATCATTCATCAAAATATTTCTATTTGAGAAAAAGCTTCATTTACTTATTCTTTCATTCTCAAATATGAATTAGAGCTTTCATTGTAATATTCAATCCTTAGAGGGATTTCTTTTTCTTGAGCTTAAATGTAAAATTTCATGTGTTGAGATTATATTTCTTTGTAAAGGGTTGAGTGGTAAGACTTGTTTGTGAGAGTTGTGTTTTTTGGCGTCCATTAGTTGGAGTGGATCTTTCTTGTAATCATAGGAACTAGAGTGAATGGTGAACCCGAAATAGAAGTAGGGTTGATGTGTTCGTAAAACCTCCTCACTTAGTAGACTAGGTTAGAGAAAGAGTTCCCAAGGGAGGAAGGTTACATGAGTGTGTAAAAGACCATTAGTTGGTTTGTCCTTCCTTGTAATCTCTCAAGACAAGCATAGTGGAAAGTTGCCGAAATCCTTAGGTGACCCAAGGTAGTGGGATGTAGATCATTGTGATCGAACCACTCTACATCCTTGTGTTTGATCTTCTAACTCTATATATCTCTTTACATTCAAGTTCTTCATTATACTTGTGCTTATGTGTTAATGAACTTGTTTGATTATACCATAAATTGTGTATATAGAGTTAGTCAATTTACTTGTTATCTCTAATACTAGCTTAGCTTGGGCTATTTGTGTTTATCTCCTTGGCTTATATTATAGTTAACAGTGACAAATCTACATGCCTGTGACTGGGGTCAAATGACCCTAGTGAAAAAAAAAATCTTTAATTATATATGATATATTTTACTCCATTTAGATAATAAATGTATAAATGACCCCAGTGAATTGTTGTGTATAGCAAATGACCCCAGTGAATTATATTCCTGGATCCGTCACATTAGTTAATCAACTTGCTTGTTATCTCTACCCTTGGCTCGGGTAATAAGAATTGCATTTAGAGATCCTTATAGTTTTATATATCTCTTGCTAAATGATATTCTTCATGACTTGTGTGTTTGTTTTTACAAGTTTTGCATATAGGAATCTTGACCTAGACAATCCTTGATCATATTCATTGTCTTGTATTCCTATGTGTTGCATACACACACATAAGTCATCTAAATGATAACCTTTTAATTCACCTTATATGCTTAATGAACATAATTGTTGTTAAGGTGATCGCTTAGGAAAAAAATTTGGTAAAAAAGTATAAAAAAATTGAAAACCTTATTCACCCCCTAAAGTTCTTCCCCTTCGGATATTGCAAATGCCCTACGGGTATTTCAAATCACACTATTTAAAAAGTTTAGAATTTCACTAGATTATGTTGTAAATAAATAGGAGAATTTTCGTTCTCCTTTTCCCATAAGTGAACATGTTAAAGTTCTTATATAATTTGAGAATTACAATACCTCTTTCGAACTTAAATTAAGATCATCACCAAACTTCTTAACAAAGTTTTAACTTATGTTTTAGTATGAAGATTTTATATACAAGCTAAGCATATTATTTATTTTAATGCACTGTGTCAGGTTCACCACATTTTAATAAATCAGGTTCACATGTAGGCACGCAAGAGAGAAATTAAATATAATATATTTACAAACCCAAATTAGTATACATATAATAGATTTTCATATTTCCTGATGATAATTTAAATGCGTTCAAGTTTTTATCTTCCATATGTTAGCTTATGGCTCATCTGATACATATACACATATCTAATAATCATGATAAATGCAAAATAGAGTAGAAAAAAAATACATTTCTTGTCTTTCAAAACTCCAAAAAGGAAGATATGCAAACGAGAAATTAGTAAAGCATACATTCACTTGTTTACCTTGTCTTGTCATGTACAAGTGAGCCACTCTGATTCTGTATAAGATGCTTGTAGCAATTTATAAGTCTCCTAATAATTTAACTTACTATGTGGATTTTCTTGTCTATAACAACTTAATTGGTAGAGTCTCGTACTGATAACGTGTTTTGAAATTAGGAATATAAATCACTAATATATGATATGATAGAACTCAAACTCAAGAGGAGGAAAATTGTATTTTTTGTTATACTTCTTAACTAATATACATGCTTATTTATAAGCTAGGAGATACATAACATACCATGAATTTTATGATACTTAAAAGTCAAAAGTCCTAGATATTCAATACATTAAATGGAAAGAATATGAACTATTTGGAAATGCAATGGGATATCCATAATATTCATAATAATTAATTGTCTATTGATATGATAATTGTTGCACTATATCATAAAAAAAGATTTAAAAAATGTAAAGTTGATTAATGGTTATAAATGTACAAACAAAAATGTTTGTCTAAAAAGAGAAGGAAAATTTTTTGTGTCCAAAATAATGCTATTCACTAAAAAATATTTTTGATAGACAATTTTAGCCCTACCCTCAACGGCATGTAGTCAGCACGTGGCCAATTTTGATCGAAATCTACTACTTTTTCTATATCGGGCTTCCCGTAAATGGTTTACGTCCATAAATGTACAAAAATAAAGTTTATGTCTAAAAAGAGAAAAGTAACAATTATTAACGTCCAATTAGAGTAATTCACTCTTTTATTAATTACTTTTTTCTTTCATTGTTAATTTCTCTCTCTCTCTCTCTCTCTCTCTCTCTCTCTCTCTCTCTCTTTTATATATTATTATCCTTCTAGACGGAAAAGATGGTCTCTTGATTTAACAATGCTTTTCTTCATGGAGAGTTACATGAAGAAATATACATGATTCCTCCACTTGGTTATGCAGCAGGTCCTAATCAGGTTTGTAAGCTTGTGAAACCACTCTATGGACTTAAACAATCCAGTAGAGAGTGGAATTCCATGCTTACACTTACCTTGATCATGATAGGATTTGTTCAATCCTATCATGATTACAGTTTTTTTATCAAGAATTCAGGAGATGTTTTCATAGCTCTCTTGGTCTATGTTGATGGCATAATATTGACAAGTAATAGTCTTCCTGTTATTACTGAATTCAAGAGCAATGGCGGAGCATTGAAGGGAAATTTTTAATTTTTTTTTATATATTAGGTATATATATCCAACGGTTTAGAATAAAGGATATTTTTTTCTACTACGGCCCCCCAAAAAATTTCAATTTTTTCTACTACGGCCCCCCTAAACTTAAATCCTGGCTCCGCCACTGGTCAAGAGGATTCTCCATGACAAATTCAAGATAAAGGATCTAGGAGAGCTTAAGTATTTTCGGGGTTTGCATTAGACTGACACTGATTTAGCAGAAAAGACAAAACATGGCATTGAAAGTTGGGGGGGGACAACATTTTTGTCCGTGGCAAGACTCTGTTTTTGTGGTATCTTTCGGTTTTTTTTTTAGAGAATTCTTGGCTGGTTTTGGATTATATGGTTTGTGATCTTGTGTTATGAGTTTCCACTTGACCTTTCATATGGCTGAATGAATGATAGTAAATGGTCTATTAAATTAGAATGACAAAAACTGGAAAAACCACAATAATATGTAACCTATGTTTGATTCATATTCTTAAAATTCATATAGGTGTCTTTTCAAATCTCCTCCTAGAGTTATAAAATTTCAGATTGTTCAATAGTTTGTTGCAGTTGTTTTCTATATCCAGTGTTGTAAAAGTCGCTCCTAGTCGCTAGTCGGCTCTCTACTACTAGAAACCCCAAAATCGGGGTAAAAATCGTTTGATCAAAAGTTGGTCAAAAGTCAGTCCCATTCGGTCAATTTTTTTGCTGACTTTTTTTTATAAAAAAAATCACTTTTCTGTCGTTATGGGCAGAGAAATTTAAACAAAACCCATCTCTTTATCCCTTTTCCCAGCCCTAACCCTCATCGACCAAAACTTCTTCCTTCGAGGGAAGAGATCAACCAGAAAAGAGCTTTAAGGGAAGAGACGGAAACGAGGAGACGAAGTAAGTATCATTCTTTCCACCATATGTTAGTGAGCATAGCGTATACAAAATTTAATGTAATTTGGGAATTTAATTGAAAAACTGATTAATTTTCAATGATTGTTGGCAGTTTTGGGTGAAATATATTATTTTGGTAGCTAATGATGATTGTTGGACAGACAAAAATAATAATAGTAGTAATTTCTTATTTATGTTTTTTTTTTCTGTGGTTATTTATTGACTAGTATAATATATATGATAACGGAATTTAAAAATAAAAATCACTTGTAATCTAGGTTCTGCCAACTACGACGACTAGTCTATAGTCTGACGACCGACTAGCGACTTCTGCAACATTGTCTATAGCGAATGAAAAAAACAAAATCTATAGTTTAAGTTAAAGTGGATTGTATGTATTGTAGAATACAATTGTGTACATCATTATTTAAGATTCATTATTTCTTCATCAGTTACTAATTTTTAGATTCATGAATGTCATTAATATAGTGTAGTTATGTTAATATTAATTGTTGAAGAAATCAAGAGTCTTTTAAGTTTAGATTTTATCTTCATAGCTATTTAATTACAAACTTTTAGATTCATGAATGTCATTCATGTAGTGTAGGTATGTTAATATTAATTATTGAAGAAATCAAGCTTGTCCAATTCCATATAACATTAATACATGAGTTATAATTTATAATTAAGTCTTTTAGAATTCCCTTGCATGGATGAGAACTCCAAAAAAGTCACTTGAAACATCGTAACTAATCATAGTTCAAGCTTTTTCAATTCTAATTAACATTAATACATGAGCTATAATTTATATTTAAGCGTTTTAGAATTCCCTTATATGAATAATAACTCCAAAAGTCACTTGAAACATCATAATTAATTATAGTTCAAACTTTTCCAATTCCCATTGACATTAATACATGTTACAACATATTAGCACATTTAGCACATGTTGTATAGATGTAAATGCACAATTATAGGGATTAGATTGATTAGATTGATTCTAGGATTGATTCTAGGAATTCATTGATCCTTATTGATACTTTTCTTTATTTACTTTCCTATTCGCTTTTCCTAGGAGTATATATATATATATATAACACTTGTTCAATATGAAATACAACTTGAGTATTCACAATTCCTAATTACTTTGTTACATGGTATCAGAGCAATAGTGAATTAGGGTTTGAGTGAGATACTCGTTTGGGGCAATCTAAAAATTGTCAAATTTTGGGTTTAGGTCTCGTTTTAGGATCTCTCTACTTTGGGCTGGGAGTTGTTCGACATCGGGATTCCATTACTCAAATCGGCATTGGGATTTCGGCTGTGACTTTCTTGGCGACTCAGAAGCACATATACGTGCTTGATTTGGTAATTTCGGTTCTGCATCTACCATTTTTGTTGCTATGGAATTCAGGTAATTCAAATACATGTCTCATCTCCTCATCATCCAAAATTGTCATTGATTCTGGTGCAACAGACCATATGTCGGGTAATCCTAACTCTTTCACCACATATCAATCTCACAACCCAACAAATGTAACCCTAGCTGATGGTCCTCCATCTTGTGTGATTGGGTTTGGCACAGTTAACTTAACTCCTGAGCTTTCGCTCTCTAATGTCTTACATTTGCCAAATTTTTCTTTCAATTTGTTGTCTGTTAGCCAAATCACTCGAACTCTTAACTGTTTTGTCTCATTTTTTTCCTGATCATTGCTTGTTTCAGGATCTTATGACAAAAAAGATTATTGATAAAGGATATGTGTCTGAGGGACTCTACATACTTGACAAATCAACACGCCAATCGCTTGCGTGTTCCAGTGTTTCCTCTGCTTTCAAAGCACATTGTCGACTAGGCCACCCATCTCTCCCTTTGCTCAAGAAACTCTGTCCCGAGTATTCTAAGGTATCAGTTTTAGATTGTGAGTCGTGTCAATTTTCTAAACATCACTGTCTTAAGTCTAGTCCTAGAGTCAATAAACGAGCCAATTCTTCTTTTGAGTTAGTTCACTCTGATGTTTGGGGGGGTCCTTGTCCAATTCCATCCAAACCTGGTTTTAGGTATTTTGTTACAGTTGTTGATGACTATTCTCGTATGACTTGGTTATTTTTTATGATAAATCGTTCCGAGTTATTGTCTTTATTTTGTGCCTTTCATGTCTCTATTCGTACATTAAGGAGTGATAATGCAAAAGAATATTTGTCAACAGCTTTTCAAACATTTATGACACAAAAAGGCATTATTTACCAAACTTCATGTGCCTATACACCATCTCAAAATGGGGTAGCAGAACGTAAAAATAGGCATCTTCTTGAGACTGCAAGAGCTCTTATGTTTCAAATGAATGTTCTTAAATCTTTTTGGGCTGATGCAGTATCAACGACATGCTTTCTAATTAATCATATGCCTTCATCAGTTCTTCAGGGTAAGACTCATTTTCATACTCTTTTTCCAGCCAAGTCATTATATCTCATTGACCCTAAAAATTTTGGGAGTACTTGCTTTGTACGAGATGTTCGTCCCTATGTCACTATATTATACCCAAAGTCCTTGAAGTGTGTCTTCCTAGGATACTCTCGTCATCAAAAAGGGTATAGGTGTCATTGCCTAAGTCTTGACAAATACATGGTCTCCAGAGATGTTACCTTTCTAGAAGACACATCTTTCTTTTCTTCTTCTGTTTCAACTGGTAAGGGGGAGGATGATGTTTTGTTAGTTTATACCATTACTCCTATTCCGTCAGTATCTGAACCAGCACTTGACTGTGAACCTGAATCTGAACCTGGCATTGTCTATCTTACCACATCCACATCTGAACCAACTCCCGTTGTTGAGTCAATACAAGTTTCTTCCCCACCTCCTCTCAAAATCTACTCTAGACGTCCACCTCCTCCCGACACACATCTGGCGCCAACTACTTCGTCATCGGATCCTATGTCAACTGATGATATTCCAATTGCACAACGCAAAGGTAAACGTCAATGCACTTACCCTATTACCACTTTTGTATCTTATGATCATTTGTCACACTCTACGTGTTCCTTTATCGCTTTAATTGATTCTATCACTATCCCTAAATCTGTCTATGAAGCTTTATGTCATCCTAGGCTGGCGTCGTGCAATGATAGAAGAATTGGATGCCTTAAATGAGAATGGTACTTGGGAGTTAACGGACTTACCTGCAGGGAAGAAAGCTATTGGATGCAAATGGAACACACTCTGCGTGTTCCTTTATCGCTTCCATTGATTCTATCACTATCCCTAAATCTGTCTATGAAGTTTTATGTCATCTTGTTTGGCGTCGTGCAATGATAGAGGAATTGGATGCAAATGGAACACACTCTGCGTATTCCTTTATCGCTTCCATTGATTCTATCACTATCCCTAAATCTGTCTATGAAGCTTTATGTCATCCTGGTTGGCGTCGTGCAATGATAGAGGAATTGGATGCCTTAAATGAGAATGGTACTTGGGAGTTAACGGACTTACCTGCAGGGAAGAAAGCTATTAGATGCAAATGGGTATTTAAAGTGAAAACTAATCCTGATGGATCCATTTCACGATTGAAAGCTCGGCTAGTTGCTAAGGGATATTCTCAAATATACAGAGTTGATTACTCATATACTTTTTTTCCTGTTGCAAAACTAACCTCTGTTCGACTATTTATTTCTTTGGCAGCTGCTACCTATGATTGGCCCCTGCATCAGTTAGACATCAAGAATGCTTTTCTTCATGGTGATCTTCGAGAAGAGGTATATATGGAGCAACCACCTGGGTTTGTTGCTCAGGGGGAGCATGGAAAAATGAAAATGAAGGTTTGCTATCTTCGAAAATCTCTATATGGTTTAAAACAAAGTCCGTGGGCTTGGTTTGGAAAATTTAGTGAGGCGATTAAGGTGTTTGGTATGTTGAAGAGCATATCAGATCACACGGTGTTCTACAAAAAGTCTAGTGCTGGTATCATCCTCTTAGTTGTTTATGTAGATGATATTATTAGGCCTGCAAACGGTTACAAACGGATAAGGAATTGTCTATTCCAGATCCAGATCCATATCCATTTTTAATTTTTTCTACCATATCCGTATCCATATCCTAGTGGATCCAAAATATGTATTACCAGATCCGCTGATTTGGATCCGAATACGGATATGGTAAAACCCGTTTCAAAAAGTCCAATTATACTATAATCCATAAATAATTCTACGAAATATAACATAATACAATACATAATCATATTGTTGTTTAAAGTTCAAAATATACAATGAAAGAAGCCTAAAGCCTTTTCACCATACTGCAATTCGAACACCAAAATACAAAAACATATCTTTGTAAACGAGAACCAACGGAAGAAAAATACTTTACACGCAACTGAATATACCTGCGGCGGTGACGGTGATGGTGACAGGAAGGAGCAGCGGCGAGGAGTAGGCGCCGGAGAAGGTAGAAGAGGAAACGGGAAGAGAGAGAGAGAGAGAGAGAGAGAGAGAGAGAAGAGGGAAGAAATGAAAGAAATGGAACGGCGCCGAAGAAGGTAGAAGAGGTAACGGGGGAGAGAGAGAGAGAGAGAAGAAGAGGTTGTGATGTTAGGGTTTGTTATCTCTTAACCATTAAGAATGCATATATACAGGACTAAAATTGCAATATAAATAATTATCACATAAATCCTATAAAATACTTATATTACAAAAAAGTCCTAAATCCTATAAATCATGTAAAATATATTGTTTTAGGGAATATATATTGTTTTACCTGAAACGGATACGGGTTTAACGGATACGATTTTTTATATTTCATATTCGTAACCGTTTTATTACTCTTATACGGACTTGGATTCGGATGCGGGTATATGGGTCTAGAGTTCTTACCATATCCTAAAAATAAAATCGGATTAGAGTCGGATACGGATAAAAATCCGACCCGTTTGCAGGCCTAGATATTATCATACAGTGAGTGACAGTGTGGGCATATCATCTCTTAAGTCTTTCCTTCAGACTCAATTTCAGACGAATGACATGTTGAGGTACTTTCTGGGTGTTGAAGTGATAAGGAGTAAACAAGGCATATTCCTATCTCAAAGAAAATACGTGCTTGATTAGGTGACAGAGACGGGGAAATTGGGAGCAAAACCATGCAGCATTCCAATTCTCAACTCACAAAAGATGGAGAATTATTTAAAGACCCTGAAAGATATCGAAGACTGGTTGGGAAATTAAACTATCTTACAGTGACTCGTACCAGATATTGCTTACTCGGTTAGTATTGTAAGTCAATTCTCATCTTCTCCAATAATCCATCATTGGGCTGCTTTAGAACATATTTTATGTTACTTGAAAGGAGCACCTGGGCGAGGTATATTTTATAAAAATCACAACCACTCTCGTATAGAGTGCTTTTCAGATTCTGACTGGGCAGGCTGTAAGATGACTACAAGATCTACGACAGGTTATTGTGTCTTTATGGGAGGGAATTTGGTTTCATGGAAGAGTAAGAAACAACATGTTGTTTCTCACTCTAGTGCAGAAGAAGAATATAGGGCTATGTCACAATTGGCGTGTGAAATTATGTGGATACATCATCTTTTGGTTGAAATTTGCCTTAAAGTTTCCATCCTGCAAAGTTGTATTGTGATAATCAAGCTGCTCTTCACATTGCTTCTAATCCAGTTTTTCATGAGCGGACCAAACATATTGAGTTAGATTGTCTACGTGACAAAATAGAAGATGGTTTCATTTCTACTGGTTATGTTAAGACTGGAGAACAATTGGGCGACCTTCTCACAAAGGCGTTAAATAGAGTTCGAGTCAATTATCTTTGTAGCAAGTTGGGCATGATCAACATCTATGCTCCACCTTGAGGGGGGAGTGTTACAACATATTGGCACATTTAGCACATGTTGTATAGGTGTATATGCACAATTATAGGATTAGATTGATTATAGGAATTGATTGATCCTTATTGATTCTTTTCTTTATTTACTTTCCTATTCGGTTTTCTTAGAAGTGTATATATATGTAACACTTGTTCAATATGAAATACAACTTGATTCACAATTCCTAATTACTTTGTTACAATACATGAATTATGTCATTAGTTGTATGTTTTTCTAATGTTATAATACACTTTCTTTATAGTTTGTGTGTGTACATATATAGTTAAAATTTCTTATAGCTAAAATTTCTTACTTCATATTTTATCTCAATAGCAATTTAAGACTTTAACTTAAGTTATTAACTAATTGAACACATCTTTTGCATTTTAGAGAGTAATCAATGCTTACATTACAACATGAAAGCTTTCCATTGCACCATAAATCTATAGAATGTCAAATGTCATCACCACAACCTTCTATCCCAATCTGACCTAACTTTATATATTATAGATTTCTTCCTTGTTGCAATCTACCATTATCTTCAATTGCATTCCATAGCCTTGCATCCTTGATTCCAGGATAGTTTCTCAAAAACAGATTTTTCCAACTTTCTTAAGCTAAGATCGGAAATGTAAAATAAACTGAAAAAGCTCAAAACAACTTTTAACTTTAAAGACCTAAAACAGCTTTCCTTGAGCAACAAAGAACGGAGTCAATTCGCCTCTCTTTTCCTCAATGCACTGTTCAAGAAAAATACGGCCAAAGTCCATTCATAATAATTAAATTCATTACCATAATAAGTAATAACAAGTTCAAATACTAAAATACTCGATTTGACAGACTTTGACCGACTTTTTTCCAATTTGGACTGATTTATGACCGACTTTTGATCGATTAAGTTAGTCAACCGATTTTTTACCGTAACTAGCGATTTTTTGCCGACTAGGCAGATTTTTACAATACTGAGTAGAGGGCAAATACTCTTATCTTACTTTCAGACTTGAGTCCAACTTTTACCTTTTTGTTGAAATGATACGTCAATAGAAAAAACAAGAGAGGAAAGTCCTATTTTGACCTTATCTCTCTTAACATTCCGAAGAAAAGAATTTTTTGCATAACTGGCATATGAAATGAAATGAATATGAATAATGAAATGAATATGTGAAAACTGGCATATGCATAACTAGTGTAAATTTTTTGCATTGGATTCAGGTGGCAAAATGCAACCCATAAACAAAATTCATAGAATTTCAGCACGGTAACACCACTACCCGTAGTTAATATCCCCATGATGTTGCGAGTGCGAAATATGAGAGCTAGAAAGAATACAGTATGTATGAATTCAGCTTGAAGTCCAAAGTCTATTTACCCACAAAATTATAGATAAATTAGTAATGATTAATGATTTCATTTAGTCATCTTCTTTCAAGTATTAACCCGGGATTTCTTAGCTATAAATTGTTAGCAAGAGTTTGATATGCATAAGATGAAAGAATGCTCATGGGTGACAAGACTTCGATAGTCTTGCCTTGGTGGAAGAAGATATAATCTCACCTTAAATTCCTCCAAGAATGGATGAGGTGCTTAGCACAAAGGAGAGAAGATAATGAAGTGATTGCCAACTCCAGATAAATCAATATCATGCCATCCTGTCAGGTATATGCAACTAGAATTTAGTTTCTTGTTCATTATGTCTAGCAGTCATGGTAAATAGGTAAAACAGTAAGAGTGTTAGGCTGCAGCATCAGTAAATAGAAATCACCATTTTAATTTTTACCCTTAAGAATATGAAGTGGGTCACCCACTGATATCATCTTTCCCCAGCTTCGAGTATCAGATGAAACCATGTTGAATCCAAATACACCTGCAATGTTTAAGGACTTCGGTTGAATAAATCATTCACAACTGATGGTCATTACAGAAGCTTCGGGTGTTTATTAACATTTTCCCTCCATCTCCTGAACTGAAGCAAGATATTTTCGGAATGGTTTTCTTGAGAATTTAAATTGGCTCGAAGCTTGTAACTGCAGTTTTCTCATATGATGAATGAAAGAAGCGTGGTAATGTGCACATAATAAAAAAAAATGGTTCTTGGATTTGCCTTCTCTGATGACTTTCTTTGATTTGAAGGTATGATTCCGTAGCAAACGTAACAATATAGGGGGGTCTACTGTTTCAGTGGTATTTTGTGAGCAACCACTTTGCACATTCATTGCCAAAGATTGGGTCAATCTCCAACCACGTTGTGCATTTATTCCCAAATGTTAGATTTGTCTCCTATCCCTCCCCGCCCATACCCCAATAATTGGGGACTTAATGAGTTATGTTATTGTTGTTGTCGTGTCTTGAAATGAACCCTCTGTTTCAGTGGTCATGTTCAATGGTACCTGCAAAGAGAAAGTATAAAACAAATCATTGTAATAAATCATGCTTATCTTAGCAATTCAAAGTCAGCTAATTGCAACTGATATCAAGTGGACAGGATGGATACCACTGGCTTTAACTTAAATCGATCGATGCAAATCAAACATGTAAGTAATGGTAAAAAAAAAGAACAAGTGGCCAGAGTATTAGAATCTTCACAAGATATAATGGATTAAGAAGATAACTCTGACTAAATTGTTTCAACACCATATCAAATATGAGGGCAGCCGCAGTAGCAGCCTCTTGATTTTTTTATTTCATAAAGTCAGGAAACAACTATTTCCCATGAAAAAACCCTAGACCGAAAGTTTTAGTGTTACTTGATGGCGTGAAGATCAATAAAATGATGCATGCTGGATGCACAAATGAGGGACTTTCGAGTCAGGGAGCAGCATGTTGGATTACATAGAACTTTAACGGAGCGGGAATGCTCTTAAATCGTACAAGTTACTTATGAGTCAGGGAAACGATACCGCTGGAACAAGTATTTTTACCTTACACAGCAATAGCATAGTTTAACACTATATGATAAAATGTTTGCTTATTAAGATTGGTAGCCTTCACAGGTCCCAAAAAAAAATTGTTCACATCGAACAACATCTGTATTGCAAGCAATAGAAATCTATGAATAGCTTTAAGTTGTTCCAAGTAATACGTTTTCAGAGTAGAATAACATCTTTGAGTTCATTTACAACAAAAACTAAAATAATAATAAAATATCATTGTATACTTAGGAAGAGACCAAGATGTTAAAGTTTTGAGTTTGGAACTAGCTTTACAATTTTCTGAAGTAATACAGTGTTCAGGGAAAGAAGACAAGATAATCTAATTTGTTACAGAGCAATGCATCTTTCTCATTTATGTCACATGTTATCACTAAGACATCAAAACAATTGGAAGAATATTCTTATTCTCTAACAGGAAATCCAGCAACAGCGACAACTTATACACCTAATACTCAGCTTGAGATAACAAAAGCCACAGAATATCAGTAAAACATAAATACAAATCTAGATAGCAATAACAGTAAAATTAAATCATGATTGACTAAAACATAGTCACTCTTCCTCTGTTTTCTCAGGCAATCTATTTTTTCTTTGGATTGCTTAGACACATAGGTAATCGAATATAAGTTGTAATTGAAGATCTCAATAATTTTATTACTATAATATTGGATAAAAGAAAAAGAGAGAGAGCCCGATGAGTGACTTAATGTAATCGCTTACAATGTTAATGTGAGGTAGCTCACCAATTTTGACTTTGGCTACTAGAATTCAGATAGCAGCATTCATTCTAAGCACATCATAAAATTCTTATTATTCCCGATTCCTTGCATCCAAGACAGTATTGATTATTACGCATGGTGAATACAAGCTGAAAAAGGGTACCGTTGGAAGCATCTAAGATCATGGATGTCTTTCATTTTTCTATCATCATGACCACATTCCAAAAGATATATGAGGCATGCTTCTACTGACATACAAACAAACTTCCAGAGTCTGCCCCCCCCCCCCGGAGAAGGAGCTTTCACACGTGCGGAACCAGTGCAAGAGTTCTAGTCCCAAGCTTTCTACTTGTATTGTACCAGAAAAAAAGGAAAGCAAGCGACAAGATAGCTTAAAAGAGAAACAAGTTTACCTCCAAGATCAGCCAAATAAGCTACTCCAACAATTGTTGATAGCCACTTGAATCTTCTTTGGTTTGCATAATTCCCTAATAATAATATCCCAAGTTCTTTCTTTAGGATAAAGAAGCTTTTGGAGCATTACTTCTATAATCTTGGAAGCGCCATCAATCCGTTGTCGCTTGTGTAGCCGTAGGAAAAGCTCATCAAGGAATTCTCTGCCATCTTGCGAAGGATTTATCTTCTCCTTAAAAGTCGTCAAAAAAATGTTGCATGTCACTATGTCAGGATCACATCCTCTATCCAACATATTATTTAGTAGATGAATGGCATGGGAAACCCTCTCCTGCTTGCATAAAGAACTGAGGAGTATATTATACGTGATTACGTCAGGTTGAGAATCTGAATCTTTATAAAGCATCTCGTTGAAAAGTAGTAATCCCTGCTCTACTGAGCCAGCACTGCAAAAGCCATGGATCATGGCAGTATAAGCCACAACATCGGGCATCAATCCTTTACCCAGCATGTGCCTCCATACCATCATTGCCTCTTTCAACTTCCCTTCATCACATAGTCCATGAATAAGTATGCTATAGCAGAATTCATTGTGCATGCAACCTTTCAACGTCATTTCTTTCCATAAAAGAATTGCCATATCGCTATTACCAACGTTGAAAAATCCCTTCATTAAGGAGCTATAAGTGTATGCATTTGGCTCACAACCTGTATCAACCATCTCAGAAATGATTTTCTTAGCTTCAAAAGGTTTTCCTTCTCGACAAAAACCATCTATAAGAGCACTGTAAACCACTGTATTTGGTTTGTGCCCATTTCCCACCATATTCTTCCATAGCTTCAATGCCTCATCGGATCTTTCCTCCTTGAACAATCCACTAACGAGGGATGAGTAAATGTGATCATTGCCATGACGGCCCCTTTCTTCCATAGCCATCATTACATGTAAACCATCAACAGCTCTTCCATTTCTAACAAGCCCATCAATAATAGTTCCATATGTAACGTCATTAGGAATAAATTTATCTGATACCATCCTATCCAATAAACTTATTGCCTTCTCCAATTTCCCTCGAAGACAGAGACCGTGTATAAGAGTATTGTAAGTGATTTCATTTGGAGCACAACCTTTAAGAAACATATTATCAACAATTTTTGCTGCTCGACCTAAATCGCCCTTTTTGCATAGCCCATCGAGCAATACATTAAAAGTTGCAGAATTTGGAAAACAGCCCTCTATTTGCATTTCATCCAACAATGCCACCGCTTCGTCAACCCTATCCTCCTTGCACAATCCATCCATCAAAGTACAATATGTAAACACATCCGCCTCAAGCTTCAACAATGGCATTTCCCTGAATGCTTCCACTGCTCTATCAACTAATCCCAACTTACACATTGCTTTAATAACCAAATTGAAAGTCAAAACATTTGGCTTAATGTTCTTGCAGTTAACAACATAAGAATGAAATTCCAGTGCTTGAGAATACAAACCCTCTTTAATTATTACATTAAGAACCGAGTTAAGCGATTTAACCGTTCGTTTACATTGAAACTCATCCACCATCCTATCAAACATTTCCACTGCCATTTCAGGTAAATGTGCTATCCCATAGGCTCTAAATACTAGAATAAAAATCTTCTCAACAAAAGCTCTCCTTTCAAGCTTCATTCTATTAAAAACTATCTCCAAAGACTTAAAATCTCCTGAATTGGCATAGTTCTCAATAATTGAATAAAAAGTAGAATCGCCCTGTTTGTAAGACCCAGACTTTGGAGCATATTTGAACAACTTATCAGATATTGGGGGCTCAATGTCAACTTTCTGGGGCTGTTTAGAAAATTTATGGGAATTAGTGGATTGAAGTGCAACACCATCTTCTTCATAGTCTTGTTTTTCAGCTTCATTTGAGAGAGCAGAAAAGGGGCAATGAATCAAGAAAATGAAAGAGGACTTACATGGGTTTGAGGTGAGCATTAATCTCAAATTCTTTGCATTTAAGGTCAGCATATGAAAGTCCAAAAACCTCAAAACTTTCCTGGATAAAAAACGAAACTTTTCGTATCCAAGAAATTGAGGATTTCTGCAAACCAATTGAACATTCCACCGCCAAGAACAGAGGGAATTGGAGAAGGCCTGCCTGATCGCTTGTGATGAATTTCTATGGTGTAAGAAAATCTGGGCCGGCAGAAGAAGGTACCAATTGAACTCAACGTTTGCTTTCGTCAAACTTTATTACTTTTTTTTTTTTTTTTTTTGCTTTATTAATTCTTTTTTTTTTTCCTTCACAAAATTCTATTTGCAGCAATAAAGCTCATAATTTCGTTATAGACGCTGGGATGCTATGTGCGATGCGCGAATTATTTAAGTTGATATTTTTATGCTGTACTAATCTAAAAAAAATAATTAAATTTACACTTATTGATATAAGTTAAACCATTTTCTTAAAAGAAAATATAAAATAACATATATCATTAGTTTTAAAAAAATAAAAAAAATGGATTCCGCAAGAATATTTTTACTTTTTTTTACAAATGTTTACATTAAAAGGTTAACTTGTTTATCGATACAAAACACACTGTAAAATGCAGGCTTAGTTTTAGGAAAGGAGACGAGCTGATAGGTTCTGCTATTCGCTCCGGTCGCTGGCAATGGAAAGGCAATGGCCGTGGAAACGGCGGATCGAAAGAAAAAAAACGGGTCGGGCCAGGCAGAATTTTAACGACTCAGGAGTGGGGAGTTCCGGAACCAAAGACATGTCGAGAAAGAGGGGGCTGAGGTGAAGGTGGGTGGCTCGTCGGCACAAAAAAAAAAACAATCAACTGACAAGCGAGCACCAGTCTGGCGGCGTAAATCAGCATTAATTGAGGCGCCAAAATTGGAGCAAGGATAGGGGATGCAGGAGCCGTTTCAGTCAAAGGCAAAAAAAGGATGGGGCGCTACAACTGGGGCCAAAGGAGCCGCCTACTTCTGCAATTGGGCCAATTAATGGAGGCCGACCCAATCTAAGTTCTCCCTCAAACTCTGGCCCAACCATCGAGCCGGTCAACTCTGGGATGGCTTATTTTGGGGCCCCCAGTATGGTAATGTTGGATGATCATGATGATTTTCCATCGTCACCTAATTGGAAGAACAAACCTCTAACCAGTTGATGATGTCTTTACTGAATTTGTGGTTGACGATTTATTTAATCTTGATGATATGTATCCTACGGGGGCTCCTGGCGTTATCCAGGGTAAGGTGGAGGCCGCAAGCCGGCCCCGCCAAGACCTATGAGTTGTTTTTTCGGGAATTGTCTAGGACTTAAAATCCTCTGGACAATTCCAGACATAGTGTGCTTATGTATGGCACACTCAATGTAGTTTTTTTAATTTTCACAATAAATTTATTTTTTCTTCAATGTCTTATACTAGGATTTATTTTGTGTAATTTTGGAAGTAATAATTGGAGGCAGCTATCCCAAGCTTGGAGAATCTCTCATCAACATAGAGTTCTGTTGCAACAGGGTTTCGTATGCGAGGATTGAAAGCGGACTATCGGTTCGTTTCAGGAAAGATCGCTGGCTAAGTATTCTACATAGGTTTCAGCTGATCTCCCCTCCTACTTACATGGATTATGAAAGTTGGCACACAAAACCTCGGACAATGGTGGAAGACTTATGGTTTGCACGTGGCCTTAATTCTTTTTTTATTGAGTCTGTTTGTTCGGACATTGAATATTGTACCTATCGGAACCTATTATCTAGTTTTTCTATGTCCGTGAGTCATGTAATGTTCTGGCATTTCGACTTGCTAGAACTATCTTTTCAAAGGGTAGGGGATCCATTGGAATTCCACCTCCCTCTTGTTACTTCTAATATCATTTAATGATAATGTTCCTTTTCAAAAAGTTAACTTGTTTACGTTTACCGGAAAAGAAAAAAGAAACCATCCAAGAGACACTCGCCTCCTTCTTTTAACCTTTCTTCAGCCGTCACCACTGCTTCATCGTCGTGCCATGTTCTTTTGCTTCTCCATCCCTCACATTTCTTCTCCTACTATGTTCCCCATTCCCTTTGCCCTCAGTTACTATCGATCCCCTACCCTTTTTTTCTATGTCAACCTTTATTGCAGACAACCCAGATTTCTTCTTCTTCCCCCCATCTCTCTGTCATGGATCGACATCGCCGCCACTCACTTTATTCTTCTCTTCTCTTCCTCCTCCTTTCTTCGGCCAAATATGCCATAAATTCAACCATTTTTAATCATTTTATGTCTTCCCGCGCTTTCAGGATTCAAATAGCCTAAAAAAAGATTGGAGTTATGAAAAGAAAATGAAAAACTGTGTTCGACAAAAACATTACTTTAGAAGCTATTGTATCATCTAGTTCGTCAACGGTGCCCGTTGAATCTGTAAACCACACTGCTATATACTGCGAGGAAACACAATAAAGGGAAAAATATTATATTTCAATATGTAAGAAAGATAAAATTAACATAGAAAAGAATCAAATAATTATGTAATAAAGAACTCGCCCGATAACTCGTAAATTATCTTTATTTTCTTCTACTTTAATATTAATTTTGAGCTTCAAAAAGTATTTACATGTCGAGTTTTAAGCTTAGAATGTGATAATCCTCACTTCTTTGTGTTTGTACTTATAGGGGCAAAATAGTACTTTTGAAGGGTAAAAGTGAACCGAACTTGCAGAATTAGAAAGAAGATGTTGGAATTAAAAATATGTCATTTACAGACTAGAAGAGAAGAAACACGACTACTTTAAAGAGTTTTGATTTACGGAAACTACTTTAAAGAGTTTTGAAGAGTTTTGATCTATGACAGTTACTTTAACGAAATTTTGTTAATTTCCTTAAGCTGTGGAGTTTCTATTATTATAAATACTCTCTAATAGTTTTAGGAGAAGGCCTTCCGTCATTATTAGTTTTTGCTTTAGGTTTTATTTTATCTCTAATTAAGCTATCTTCTAAAGTTGGTTTTGAGAGTTCTTTATTTATGCATTTTGAGGACAAGATTCAAGCTTTCATTGTTGATGTGCTTTTGGAGATTGTTATAATTTAAAGTTCGAGAATTTAATCGAAACTATGATGTTTCTTATACTCTCTTCTTTAATTTGTTTATTGATTTCTTCTCTAGCATGAACTAAAGTTTTATTCTAAGGCCATGATGTAGCTAGATTAATTTTATGTGTTATTCTTGTGATTTTGATATTCGATGGGTGTTGTGTAATTAATTTTAGATTATTGTTCTTAATGCGTTTAAATGCTTGATCACCATTTAAATTGTTTTTACATTAACTTGGAAGATTTGCGACAGCTGTCCTTGTTAATTAGGTTAAATAATCTAAATATAAATTAAATGCAAGATAGACATATACTTGTATAATTTGTGCGATCTCTTTGATTTCATATATTTAATGCGTTTTGTTGGTTAAGATCAACATAGACATATAGTTGGTTTATTCATGAGAATATTTTTTATAAGCCTTGAAAGAAGTTATTAGATATATTTGGAAATTGATTGATTAGTGAAACACATTCAGAATAATAGATTTAGTGAGTTCATGTGCCTCACACCTTCATCATATTAAACTTATTATACAAGTTATTTTCTTTCTTTTAGTTAATTAAATTAGATTAATCATATAATCATCAACTATTTGGATTTATTTTAATTGTCTTGATCATCGTAGAATTATTTATTTAGGAATTAATTAATCATTATTCTCTGTGGGATCGACCTTGGCTACTACAACATTGGCCTAGTACACTTGCTAGTATAGATATTGTGTATCAAGTTTTTGGAGTCGTTGTCGGGGAATATTTGATTAATTATATTTCTTTGTGATTTAATTTCACTTTGATCTTTATTTTGTTTTTGTTCTACCTTTGGTTGCTTATTAGTTCATGTACATATATCGTCCTATAAATTTAGTGTCTTTTGATCTTGAAATTGATCGTACTTGCAGGAATATCAAAGCTAAAAAGAAACTCGAAGCAAAAATGGCTGCAAATCAAGGAGTAGTTGATAATGGAGAGAACAATAATCAGTTAGCTGTTCCTGTGGCTCCAGCTTCTCGTATGAGAGATCTGCATATGCCAATAATTGCTGCAAATCCGCCATGCATAAGGTTAACTGCTGCAGCAAGGAACTATGAGCTAAAGCACTATCATATTCAACTTCTACCAAACTTTAATGGTTTAGATAATAAAGATGCTTTGGTATTTCTGCAAGACTTCTACAGTACGGTACAAACTTTCCTTTTAAATGGTTTAACTGAAGAAGAATTAAGAATGAGATGTTTTCCTTATAGTCTAAGCGCGCGCGCGTGCGGAGGGGGGGAGAGGGAGGCAAGACTGTGGTTATTAGATCTACCTGAAGTGTCTTTGGGCACTTGGAGTGAGGTTTGTGAGACATTCATGTTTCAATATTTTCCCTCCGAAAAGATGATGAACATGAGGGGTAAGATTAGTAAATTTACACCAGGGTTGTAAGCCCTAAGGGCTAATGTGATCAATCTTGGTTTGATGATAACAAGACATTGAGAAGTCCTAATGTTTGTGTGAGTTTGTGTTTCAATGATAGGATATTATACACTCGCACTTGCATTATAAGATAGATTATTTGTGAACATCATAGATCATTCTACAACAAGAAAAAACTACATTTTTGCAAGTCTCCATGACACAAGCTTAAAGGTCATCCACAATGCTAATGGAAGATATTGCAAAATCAAAGGAAGAGCAACAAGTGTTTAAGTCCAAGATGCAACAACTTGAGAATACTACAAATGACTTCATTACAAGAAGAGGTTGATCAAATGTCTCAAGTCCAAGCTCAAAGAAGATCTCACCTGGAAGACTTGAAGACCAAGAAGAAGATTAGTCAAGAAACTACATAGGTATATCCTTGTGAATAATCTTATTTTGATAAATGATAGCATATAGTATGATGAAGCTCATACTCCTGCATGTTTTCAAAACCATATTTCTTACTTTGATGTATTCTTTCAAAGGTTTTGTAAAACATCTTTTAAATGTTGGTTAATACCTAAGATCTTTAAAATATTTTAAATATCTTTTAAAAAACGCTTAGACATGAGTTTGATAACATTAGAAAGTTGACCAAGTGGAAAAAACACTTATGGATTGAAGTCCGGTTGACCGACATGTGTTTTCTGGTCTACCGAAGTGTCATTTGTACTTTGTCACTTTTGAATGTTCTAATACTCCAACAACTATAAAATCTCGGAAGACCATGTTACTGAAGGGATTTAAGGGAAGAAACTAGTTCTAAACACCTATGAATCCTCCCCTGAAGGATCCGCTCATACCATAGGAATCGAAAATATACGAAAAAGAACTTACGTTTACGGTTAAAGATTCTGTTTTTTCGGGCACTTAGCTTCAACCACCAAAGTCCTCCCTTGCGAAATTACTCTCTACCGGTATCCACACGACGAAACGAGCAGCGAGTGCTAGCTCTTCGTTTTTCTGAGTTTTGGAATCTAGAGAGAAAAAGAGGCAGAAAATCTGATTTTCGGGATTTTAGTTTTGCGGCTCAAGGAGGTCTAACCTAGGGTTTCGGCCAAAAGAGGTTTATATAGGGTGTGAGGGTTTGTTCCCAGAACCAACTCCCACGTCATCAACCTCTTCCGGCAGTGGGAGTCTTTAACTCCCACGTTCCATAAACCTCTGCTGGTAGTGGGAGTCTTTATCGATAATAACTCCCACGTAATCCCAGCTATAACCAAATGCCCATCATTAATCTCTAATTCGAATAATAACGTTTTATTATTCTCAGAAAATCAATGTCAGATACAATGAACCTAGACATATCCTAGACTCGTTGAATATGGACATGAAGCTCGTTAACTCGTCTATGCGTATGACCCAGTAGGTTCATATCACAATGGCAATGAAAACACACTTAGTAGTAGTATGAGTTCATAAATCACAAGCGGTCCCTAACAGGACATTGTGACTACCCAGAGTGAATGAATGTACGATGGAACCTAATATCAATCCACTATTTAATCTCTTTGTCTCGCGATATCCAATTAAGCATAAGGCATGGTAGTTGTCACCCTTATAAAGCTTAATTGTATTTATACTCGATCTCCAGGTAGATTGTTCCAACAAACAGTATTTAATAACCACTTTAATAAATACATTTGAGCACGGCCATGCATTTAAACAGTCTTCCCTATCGAGGGGCCCATGTATATCTCTTTCTAATAAGAGAGGGACAAATACATTACAATACCTCTCACATTCAAGCCATGATAGGATACTACATCCGATCATCAGTCGTATTGATTACTCGATTAAAAGTAACGTCCGATTGAGTCAAAATGTAGCTCCATTCATGCTGGAAACCATGGAGACATAAGGTCTAAGGATTCCAAATAGTATTTTGGAAGTAATACTTATGACTAACGAACCATGAAGTATTACTTCTTTAACGGATCACGTCCGATACAATATATCCCAATATATTGTATCTATGATATGATTTGTATTCATTACACATGATCAGGAAAACATAATCATCAATCAAACATCATACTAGTTTTATTTCATTGTAAAGAACATTACATAAAACTAGGGACAATTAGAATAGTAATTGCATGAGCTAATGAGTCTTACTATCAAATCATGCATTTGATGTTCAAAAGCAAAATTGATTATTCAAATGACATGCTTAAAAAGTTATAAAACGTACAACATATGTTAATGGTCTTAGGGTACTACTAACAGTTACAGGTCGGTCTACCGAACCTTTGATTCGGAAGATCGGACTGCATCTTGCGGTCGACCGAGATGAGAACAGAAGCCTTTGAACTTAACTTCGGAAGCACTTCGGACGACCTGTTGTCTAGTCCGGTCGACCGAAGCTGTCTTGTCAAAACAAAAATATAGCCGTTGTAACTCGATTTACTTGCACTTTTTGGACCCTTTAAATAGCCTTTAAGGCTGATTTTTGTTCTTTGCTCAATCCAATAGATGGGCCTCAGTATACAACTTTTAGACAAGCAATTCAAACACTTTCATGAGCTTAATTCTTCGATTCATTCATCAAAATATTTCTATTTGAGAAAGAGCTTCATCTACATATTTTTTCATTCTCAAATATGAATTAGAGCTATCATTGTAATATCCAATCCTTAGAGGGATTTGTTTTCTCTAGAGCTTAAATGTAAAATCTCATTTGTTGAGATTATCTTTATTTGTGGCAAGGCTTGTTTGTGAGAGTGGTGATTTTGGGCCTCCAATGTGTTGGAGTTTATCTTTCTTGTAATCGTAGGAACTAGAGATAGTGGTGAACCCGAAATAGAAGTACGGTTGATGTGTTCGTAAAACCTCCTCACTTAGTAGAATAGGTTAGAGAAAGAATTCCCATGGGTAAATGGTGTGTGCATAAAATGGCCATTAGTTGGCCTTTCCCTTGGATGGTTACATGAGTGTAAAAGACCATTACTTGGTTTGTCCTTCTTTGTAAGCTCTCTCAACACAAGTTAGTGGAATTTTCTAAAATCTTTGGGAGTGTCACAATGTAGTGGATGTAGATTTTTGTAATCGAATCACTCTACATCCTTGTGTTTGATCTTCTAACTCTATCTCTTTACTTTCAAGTTCTTACATTATACTTGTGCTTATATTCATATGAACTTGATTGTATGAGTTTTAATTGATTATATGGAGTTAGATCAATTGCTTGCTATATCTTCCTTTGGCGTAGGCATATGACTTGCATTTATAAATCTTAATAGCTTTATATATCTCTTGTTAGATGTTAGTCCTCATGACTTGTGTGTTTGTTCTTCCAAGCTTTGCATATATGAATCTTGACCTAGACAATCTGTGATAACCGTAACTTTTGCGTATGTGATTTTTGACGTGTAATTTATTATTCGCGAGTAACTGTGTAGACGTAATTTATTTCGTGTGCTTATGTGATTACGTGTAAAATTATTTTTATAATATGTTACGTGTTATTTTTGTGTACGTTTTATTGAGGGAGTGTTTCGCTCACGTATCGTAGTTGGGGGATTTAATTGTTATTCACCTAAATAAATAATTGGAATGGAAATTAAATGAATTGAATAATAAATAAAATTTAATTAAAAAGAATTAGAGGGGTTCGTGGGTTACAGGGGATTAAAAAAAAAAAAAAAAGAAGAAAAGGAAGCTGCTTTCTCTCTGGACCCGCAGCAAACAAGAAAAATAAAGAAAAGGGCACCAATCGTCAAGAGCCAATCACTGGCAATGCTTGGGGAAATTATTAGGCAAAAGTGGAGTTTTTTTTTTTTTGGTGAAACGAGCAGAAAGAAAAAAAAAACAGAAGGCGGCGGCCCTTCTCTCCTTGGGAACCGTGCAGGAACAAAAGCAAAGAAAATAAGAACGGCTCCAGGCCGTAAGAAAAAGAGAGATTTGAGAGTTTATTTCTAGCAACTTTGAGGAAACTTTTTGAGTGGGAAATCCTTATCGGATTTCGACGAACCTTATATGGAAATTGATCACGACGAAACAAGCTTCGAGGACGTTGAATAGGATTCACATTTCAAATTCGGAGTTGGAAGATACGCACTCAGGAACGGGGGTTGGTTTCCTGAATTTCGTGTTGTGCACAGGTTTCGGTAGAATCGTTGTACAGGTAATATCCGAACTCCAATTGGAGTAATTCTTTTTTATTTAAAAACTAGACTGATAGGGCTATAATCTGACCGGAAGGATTGATATTTTAACCGTTAGATTTTCCGTAATATATATCAGAAGTGGAGGGCAGAAACAGATTTTTGTACGATTAAATATATTCTGTCCAGAACTTCGACAAGACGATTGAAGATGCTGTCGACCTCTGTTTTCGACCCACAGCATATCGATTTTGAAGATAATTGAAAGGCCTTCGAGTGAGCGCAGACGGATCGTGAATCGGAGGTTCCAGCAGAAAGTTATCTCCCCCGGAGTAAGCTGCCCGGACTGATTACGGATTTTTGCGTCTTATCGCATTCGTAAAAGGTAGGGACATTTTCGTCATTTAATTCTCGCATTATTTACTGCACAGTAAAAGCGAATAAACTATTCAATTTACAAATTAGTTGCACAAATTGTGTTTATTACTTTTGATATTTTATAAACTGTTTTGGGTATATTTAAATTCATTATAATCTGATTTACAAATTGATTACTGCGTTCTTGTTATTGTCTTATGTAAATTGTCATAATTAACTGATAATTGTGAATATTGGATTAATTGGGTCTATATCTGAATTTCAATCGCTTTCATTAATTGCTAAAATCTTATAAATCGTTTCTGGAATGTATATGAACTGTTATGGGGACTGCTGGAGTCTTTTCTGTAATTGAGTTATTTGGGTCTTCATTGAGTTGTCCTAATTGAGAGTCCTTGTTTTGTCCTAATTGGTTTGGTCGACCGAGTCGTCGCCTCATTCGAGCTCTTGTTTATGAAAGGTCTGTAGCAGGATACGTCCCATTTATATATCGCTAGAACCTGGTATTCGCGATATCTCTGTGTGGATTTCGTGTGGATATGTGGACCCGGACCCAGCGGGGAGAAACAAGTTTGGGGCTGCTAACGATGAAATTGTGGAGCTCATGTGTGGGCAATGACACAATGGGACGTATTCTTTATTTTTGGCCTCCAACCGGGGAAAGATTCGACCCGACTTTACGTGTGAATTCTGTGTGGCCCTTCCTCAGTGGGTTATTACATGGGGGCTGTTAGCAGTGATTATGGGTCTGATTAGACAATTGAGCTTGACTGTGGGATTGTAGTGTCATAGCGACAACTAAGTTCGTAACGCCTAAGTAAATTGTGTAATCGAGGGATACTCGTAGGGGCGGGACGTGCTTGATGTGGATTCGGTTGTGTGAAGTGCTTAGACGTGAAGAGTTTAGTTGTTTAGCTTATTTGTTGTTCTTTACTTGTTTGGTCCTTGTTTGTTTTATACTCGATTGTCTGACATAACTATTGGTTTGTTGTGCATGAGTAGTATGGGATGCTCATGTCATGAGTTCCGATCTGGGATGTCAGATTTGATAAGTATAGTCGAACATTTGTTTTGGGTCTTTAATTGTTGTTTGCTTGGAGTCTATTTGGTTTCATATGAGTTGGGGAGGTTGGGTATTGTTTAGTGCATTTTGGCACAAGTTTGCATCTCATTTTTCTGAAACCGCAGTTGTGCAGATCCCACTGCTCTGCATTCGAAACTCTCTATTCGCATTACGATATATCCTGCATCGCACTGTCTCCCGCACTGAAGTTCCCGAGTCTTGCTAGACTTGGGACGAGTCATTTGCATATACTTCCATAGGGGTATTTTGGGAAACGGGCATCTGCATTATCTGTATCTGTTTATATTGTTCTGTTTCTGTTCAATCTTTAGTATCTATATTACTGTTTTAGGTCCCCTACCGAGCACTGGGAGCTCGATCCCATCCGCTTTTTTCATGCAGGGGTAATGTAGATGTTGAACTTGTTCACGATGATGATACCTGGGAGGGGCCATTTGAGGAGTGATCATAATCTACGTAGTTGCTAGACTTTATTTCATTTTCAGTTATTTCTTTTAGAACACTTAGACTTATTCCAATAATGTAATAGATAGATTCATTTTCAGTTATATATTTAGATTTCTGCTGTTAAACATTTACTTTGGATTTAATGCATAAAGAATTTCTTTTTTAGTAACTCTGTATAGTAGGCTTTGGTGTCTCACCGACCAATGGGGCACTGCCATGTCATCACCCTGGTTACGGGGTGTGACACAATCCTTGGTCATATTCATACAATTAAGTTGAACAGCAGCCGCCAGCCAATATATTTAAAATAAATGCATCTAACTGTTGTATGGGTCTTCAGCAGGTCCTGAAAAATACCTTGTTCAGCATTGTAGCGGCAAAAACGCCTATTTGGTCCTAAATGTATTTTCACATTGAGGTTTGTGTCATGTATTTTTTTTTCTCTCTTTTAAGATTTTATATGTATTTACGATCTGTCATTATTATCCTTCCGTCCAATTTTCTGTTAAAAATCCATCAAGTCAGTCATGTGGCTCACAGTGAGTTACTTTTTAAGGGTATTTCAGACATTTCAACATAATTTTTTTACAAAAAAGCAATTGAGTACTCAATTGTTAAAAACAAAAACTATACATACCCAATTTAAATTAACCTAAAAATCTCCAAAATCATCATCATCCTCCTCCTCTTCATACCTTCACCCTTCTCCAACCACGCCAACCACCAAGACCTGCAACACCATCTTTCTTTCAACCACCAACAATAAAATTCTATTTTCTATTTCTATTAAAGCAAAGACATCAACTTTGCAACATCGAATACAAGATTAGCAATATCAACTTTATAATCATATAGCCCCTCCCCAATTTTCACAAATTCACTGCTATTACTACTTAGTTAGCCATCCCCAGCTTCATCTAGAACAAAAAAATTGATTCTTCCTCTTTGCATTGCTATAGTTAAAAAAAAAAAATGGAAGAAATAATAATTTGAGTGGAATTTTGGTGCTGATTTCTTTTTTTGCTTTTTTTGTAATTGAAAAATGACTGGTCTTTCACATCTTGATCCAGATTACTATGAATTTGTTGAAGTTGAACCAACTGGAAGATTGTCGAAATTGGGTGTTGGAATCTTCTTCATGAGATAAGGATATGAAGGAATGTAAATTACTGAAATTCATTTGTTCATTTTTACCATAGCTCCGGCAACCGAGCTTCTTCTCTGGTTAGAGGATGAATTTAGGGATTTGTTTGGGTTAATTAAATTGGGTATCTATGGTTATTTTTTTTTAACAATTGAGCACATAACTTGTTTTTCTTCAATACCCAAGTTTTTTGTACAAATTCATGAAAAAATAGATGAATTTCAGTTTCTTTTATGTTATAATTTTTTTGAGAGTTTGATGGGGTTTTGTTTTAATTTTGGATTATGTTCTTGTTTCTTAATGTTCAAGTTTTTAGTTCAAAATTCTTGTTTCTTCTTCAAGCATAATTAATGGGTTAGGGAAATTCATGAACTTCAATTTTTGAAGGTGAAAGTAGCCCTAAGAAATGGTGGTTGTTGCAGGTGGTGGTGGTTGACGGTGGTGAGGGGGCGGAGGAAGATGACGGGGGAGATAAAGGGTTTAGGGATTTATTTTTTTGGATAAATTAAATTGGGTATCCATTGTTCGAGATAATCACTTTTTATGCCTCGAGATATGTTTCAAAAATAACTGTTACCCCCGAGGAATATATGATGCCATAAATATCCCCGATAATTTACAAGGTGCCATTTATGCCCAAAAATTGGCGGAGACCGGCGAGAAGTGGTGGCGTAGCACATGTGTGAACCACAAGCACATTTTGAGGGGTATACTAGTCATGACAAGATTTATTGAATAGCAGATGGCGGAGAGAGCTCTCCTCCTCCACCACCTCACTATCTCCGCCCTCTCCGCTCACCACGGTCCTCCTTCTCCACCTTCAAATGACCCGACCCATTACTTAGTCTTTTTTCTCTCCGAACAACGCAGTTTCAATTTCAGTTCATCGGAGGGATCTACCGATTGAAGAATGGAAGGAGAAAACTTACCAAAAAAACTTAAACCACCTTCTTGAAGTACTCGATGAACCATTTCATCATCCATTTCACCAAAAATGCTCTTCTTTCTTTACAGATTATATACCTTTGGTTCAAAGTTTCCAACTTTCCCAAAATTAAAAATTGCTATGAAATAAAAGATATTTTTAGTATTTGCTTTCTGGGTTTTATTTATAGAAAACATCGAAATTGAGGGTACAAGAAAATCGGGAATTTATGGATTTTTCATAGATTAAAATTGGGATTATGAATTTTTCATAAATCCAATTTTTTTCTAATGGGTTTAGATGAATTAGGGATTTTCTGGGGAAGTTTTTGAAGATTGAGTGATGAAGATGGATTGATTTCCAAACAAGGGTTTTACTCCCAAGCCTTCACAGTGATGAAAACTTTTTTGAGGTTGGGGCTTTTGCAGGAAGATTGAAGTTTTGATTTTTCTCAATAGTGCATTTGAGGGTTCTGTAGAACATGTTTATTCCATTATAAATCTTTTGTTGGTTTAGATGTTCATATTCTTTGGTTTTGGTTTTTTCAATTAATTATCAGCTTACATTGTTGATAGATTCTACCATTTGAAAATTGAATTTTTTTTTATCATTTTTCTCTTTCGAAGCTTATGAATTGAAGAAGTATGAGAATTTCTGAATGGAATAGGTGGTGCAGCTATGGCGGGAGGTTAGCGGCATGAATCACAGTGATGGCTGGGAGAGGTGGGAAGGCAGGCGGGAATGGTGAAAAGTGATGGGTGTCCTTCTCATTTTTTATTTCTGCTTGAAGAAATGTCAAAATTGGATTCTTCATGGGATTCTTCAAAATTGGTCCCCTGTTTTGAGGTTAAGAAGAAGAGAAGATGAGTCAAGGAGGAAGAAGGTGCAATGCTAAAAGGACTATTTTGACCCTGTAATTTCGCATGTGCGGTTCGCACATGTGCTATGCCACTACTTCTTGCCGGTCTCCTTCAATTTTGGGCATAAATGGCACCCCGTAAATTGTTGGGGACATTTATGGCACCATATATTCCTCGGGGGTAACAATTGCTTTTGAAACATATCTCATTGGCAAAAATAGTGATTATCTCTCGATTGTTATTTTGTTTAACAATTGAAGTACATAAGTTTTTCTTGTAGAAAGTATGTTGAAATAATTAAAATACCTCCAAGTAAAAAGGCACGCTTTGACCATATGACAATTTTGACGGATTGTTCACATAAAATTGGACGGAAGGATAGTAATGACAGATCGTAAATACATATAGGATGTTAAAAGAGAGAAAAAAAAACATACATAACACAAATAACATTTGGAAAATTCGATATGGGACCGAGTCCCATGTGACTAAATGCGATCATGATTTAATGCACATCCCTCGCAGAATGAGGAGAGAGATGAAATGCAATGACTGGGCCCAAATCTGGATTGCATTAGTCCAAAGTGAGCCGATCCATATCAGAAGTGTTTTTTAAGTATTGGTAAACCATTTACTATTGACTCCTAGGTCACCCGACTCTTCGACCTTGGCTGCTAATTCAATAGCAGGTATTGACGCCGTTTTAGAATCTTCGCTCATCGTATTCGCTATTTCTGAGGTTCCAATCCTTCCTTTCTCTCTCTTTTTTCTTCAATTAATCGTCTTAAACTAACTCTGAATTTATTTTCTGACTCAATCGCCTCTGAAATTCTATCAATTTATCATTTGTTTTCAGTTTTCTCCCTTCTACTAGTTTTATATTTAACGTTATAGCAGAGGAGATTAATGTTTTTTCTGTACCGTAGTTCATCTTCTTATTGCTTTTTATGTATTTGAGCAATGTTTCTGATTGTTTGTTTGGTTACATAATTAGTACTTTTTTTATTATTATTGTAAATTATCCTTCTTTTAGTTAATAAGTCTATTTGAATCGTAAAGGGAACCAGGAAAGAAATTAAAAATTTACAGATCTTGAGAGGGCGAAAGTTATATTTTCTTGTGACAAAATTCTGAAATTTATAAGAGAAAAGTACCGCATTTTTATTTGGGTAGTTTTTGTCTGCATAACTAACTTGGGACTTCAAAGACGCAGGTGGGCAGCAGAGCAGACCGAAATATTTCTGAACTCAAAAGATAACCCATAATCCTATCTAGAAAGAGGGAGGAAAGGGAAGAAAGAGAGATGTCAAAGATGCTGGTGCAGCCCATAGGGCAGAAGAGACTGACCAACGTTGCCGTTGTTCGCCTAAAGAAGCACGGTAATCGCTTTGAAATCGCTTGTTACAAGAACAAAGTCCTTTCTTGGCGCTCTGGCGTGTAAGCCCCTTGCAAATTTTAAACTTTTTTGTTTCTGTTGTTGTTGTTGTTGTAATTGGTTGATAATGTACGTATACGAATGAATTTTTTACAAAAAAGGGAATTTGTTGGTTAATATAGGGAGAAGGATTTGGATGAAGTGTTGCAATCACAAACGGTTTACTCCAATGTTTCCAAAGGCGTTTTAGCCAAGTCTAAAGATTTAATTGCTGCTTTTGGGCATGATGATCAGACCAAAATTTGTTTGGAGGTTGGTTGATTTCCATAATTCCGTTTCTGTGGTTGATTATCTTCTCTGTTTGTTGTTCTCTTTTCAACTTCAAAAGTACATTTATTGGGAATTTGGGATTGAGCAATGATCAGAGTTTCTTTTAACTCTAATTTCAACTAGCCATTCCTCCGTTAGGATTAGAACCAAGCAGTATTTTATAAGAACTCTGTCAAATTTGGAAGTGGTTTGGTAATGAGAAAATTTGTTTCTGGGGAATATTTGAACAGTAACCTTTTGAGTCTGGCAAATGATTTGAACACGATACTACCCATCTATTAGTAGGGCTTTGTAATAGTAGGCTTTCGAAGATTTTTTGGTTTACCCTATTCGCATGGTTGTTTCAAGTATCATAATGAAGAATGAATTAGGAATGGAGTGAAAAAATGGGAACAATAGCATGGATTAACAGAGCTTATGGGGTTTATGATGATTCTAAATGACCAGATGATTTTTTTTTATCATGTGGTATTTTGTTATTTTTCAGTGCAAAAGAACTCTAATTCGGCCTCTATGAAGCTTTTGCAAGTTCGCATATTCCTTCTTTTATATTGAGAGATAGATAATTCTAAGAAGTTCGTACTGATTTTCTTGTCAGTTCTGACTGTAAATCTGATTGGCTAAGGAAGTGTTATTGGCCTAATCATATAAAAATGATTCCTGGTTTCAGTAGTTCGATTTCGTTTGTTAGTAGGGTTACAGAAGATAACTTCATTCTTACATTTTTTTGATTAGGCATCTTAATATGTAATTGTCAATTTAGAAGTTTCAAATATTAGTTAACATTTTCTTAAATTCGATCTAGTGTCAGGAAGAAGTGCATTCTCATGTATTATGGAAAAATATTCTGGATTTGCTTTTGTGCCTGTGATTGTTCTTCAGGATTGTGTTATATTTCCTTTCTTCTTTTCAGTGTTGTAAAAGTCGCTAGTCGCTAGTCGGTCGGCAGACAGGGGACTAGCGACTAGTCGGGGACTAGTCGGCGACCCTAAATTACAACGTATATATGTTATACTAACTGGTGTGGGTAGACATAAATATCCCATATTATTAGTTTTATAAATTTTCCCGAAATAATTCATAAGTTTTAACGGACCTTAAAAATAAAATATAAGTTATAAAGACTAAAACGTAATTAATAAAAGTTATTTCAGACTTTAAATACAATTTATTTCTAAATTTAGGACTTGTTTGCAATATAAGTATTTTATAGGATTTATGTGATAATTATTTATATTGCCATTTAGTCCTTTATATATATATATATATATATATATATATATATATATATATATATATATATATATATATATATATATATATTCTTATCCTAAGGATAAGAGAAAAAACCCTAAAATTCTAATCCTCAGCCGCAACCCTCAAGCCCCTCCCTTTTCTTCGATCTTCTTCTCTCTCTTTCTCTCTCCCCGTTCTTGCCTTCTCCGGCGTCACCTCTCCCTTTCTTCCCTCTTCTTCTCTCTCTCCGTTCTCCCCTTCCTCAGCCGTTGCTCCTCGTCACCGCCGCCGCTGCTCCTCGTCACCGCCGCCGCTGCAGGTATGTCTTTCTCAATCACCGCCACCCGATCGTGACTGCTGCAGGTACGTGTTTTTCTCTATCTTTTTGTTTTTTCCCCCGTTTTTTTACCGACTAGATCGGACTTTTGACCGATTACTATGATTGTTGACCGACTAGGACGATTTTTTCCCAATTTTTTGCCCGATTTGTTTCACACCCGATTTTTTACCCGATTTTTTATTTTTCTAGGCGTTTGGGGGCCGACTAGCGACTAGTCCCCGACTAGTCAGCCGACTAGCCCGATTTTTGCAACACTGCTTCTTTTATGGTTTTGACATATGTCTATCTGACATAATATCATGGATATATGTAAGGAAGTTCAAAAGCGATTCTTTTCCATCCCTTTTTTCTGAAGGATTTTTCATCTTCACGAGATATGTCTTTGTTCCTGGTATAAGCAGAATCTCTTCATATCTGTAGAGGTATTTAAGAAAAAATAGAAGATATTGTGATTGGATTTAAGTTTACATTATCTTTTAAATTGGCAATTTTATTTAACTTATAAAGAAGAATTAAAGTCCTACCGCTTGCATTTTTTTCTTGCTTCTTAATGAGAGGCATATTTCTCTCCTCCCAATTGAGTACGGGTTCAACAATCTCTACGAAAGTGTGTCTGACCTCTCAGCCCCTACTGTTTAGTAGAGCATATCTTGAATAAATAGTATTATCTGCAAACTCTGGGCATTAGAACCTGTTTGATAAAAACCTAAAGTGTACCAGTTGTACTCTTGAGTTATTGACGTTTGATCCTGCAACTTTTTGTAAAACAGAAAATATGTTAGTAAAGTGAAATTGTGTTAATCTTTCTCGCTTCATAGGGAGGCATTTTGAAATTAATTAGTCAAAAGAGTACAATCAGTTCATTTTTTTAATATTTGAAACGATTAGCAAGTGGTGACTAGATTGTTGTGTTTAAAGGATATTTGGAGTAAGATGCTTTATTGGTATCTCATTGGGGATAAAAAGGGCACAAATATAGTAACTTTATTTAATAAAGATTAGTTGTTCCTTTTAGCCTATGTTTCATGATGGTTGCTTGAGTTATGAAAGAATGCACTTCTAACTGGCGATTTATGCATGATCAGAGAAAAGCTACCTTCAAGTAGACCATATTCTAGTCTACTGTTTGTCGCTGTGAAGAACATTTTTTTTCTTGGACGACAAATCTGATTTATACTGTTAAAAGTTCTGTATATATTCCTTGCAGTCTTATTCTGAAACATGACCAAAAACAGTGTTGATGTTAGTTTTGTATGATGGTGTGAAGGCTTTGGAAAACTCTTTTTTTCTTGATATCTGGGAAATGAGTCTTTCACCCACAATTTTCAACTCGAAGAGTACTTAATTGCTGAGGGCCTCTTGAGTTATTTAAAGGCAAAGAGCTATTAATTTATAAGTGCTTCTGAAGTGGAAGCTCCTTTAATAGTTTAACTAGACTTTGTGGACATTGAGAACCTTTTATTGAACCCAAAATTAGTTAATCAACTATAACCAAACACTTGCACCAAAATGCGCCATACTTGGAACTGCCCTCTGAGTCATGATACTTTCTGTTTCAGATTCTGGAGAAGGGAGAACTACAAGTTGCAGGGAAGGAGAGGGAATCACAATTTTCAAGCCAGTTTAGGGATATTGCAACAATAGTCATGCAGAAAACTGTTAACCCTGAGACGCAACGACCTTATACCATAAGCATGATTGAGCGTTTGATGCATGAAATCCACTTTGCAGTCGAACCGAATAGTAGCTCAAAGAAGCAGGTAACTTTATTAAATATGGAAGTGCCAAGAAATATTCTTCAGTTAAGGACTACAATGAAAGTATAAAGAACTTTCTTTCTGGTGAAATTAGCTTTATAAAATAATTTGAATGCATTTTCTGGTTAGTCTATTCATTTCTACTGTGTTTATGGCGGGACGTTCATGTAAAAGTTCCACTAAATTAAGCTCTGGCCTATCTTTTTATTCAATCAGGCATTAGAAGTCATTCGTGAGCTTCAGAAGCACTTCCCAATAAAACGTGCCCCTATGAAGTTGAAGTTGACTGTTCCAGCGCAGAATATCTCCTCTCTTACAGATAAACTTCATGGGTGGGATGCAAAAGTTGTTTCTAGAGATGACCCTGGACCTCAAATTTCCATTGTGAGTCATGTAAATTTACTTTCATAGGTTTAGGTTTTACTTTTACTTTCTAAGCATTTTGTTCTGTTTATTCCTGGTGGTTGTGCTAAAATTTGACAATCCTTTTTTGTCTTCCTTTACCATCCAAAGTTTTTCAATCATTGCTGTCCTGAACATTTTGCTAAAGTATATTCCCACTTTGCATCAATCAAATTTTGGCTAGCTAGTGGGCGAGTTAATTCCTTTTATGGCATGGGAAACTCTCCCCCTCTCGAGGTACCTTTTGGGGGGTTGGAGTTAGTCCCAAGTTTAATTTTTTACATGGTATCTAGAGATAGGAGAGAGTATTGATTCGAATTACTCAAAAGAAGACCCGAAGATCATTCTGTTCTTTGTACAAACTGAAGTTTATTCCGGTTTATTTCGGATCTTGTACAAACCGTATCCAATTTATTTCGGATCTTCTACAAACCAGTATCACACAAATTAGTCCGTAATCCATTGTACAAACATGATCTCATTTATGCTTACTTTTCTGCAAATATAATCTGGGAGTCCAGCTCTGAAGCTTAGAAGTTAACAGTGATTGTAAATGAGAGAAGTCTGCTTAGATATGATTACTGGACCTTCAAAAAATCAAGAAATTTAGATCGGTCTGGAGAGTAAGAAAAGAATCGTCATGATTTGGGAGTCCAGCTCTGAAGTTTGGAAGCTAACAGTAATTGTAAATTAGAAGTCTGCTTAGAGATGATTACTAGACTTCCAAAAAATCTAGAAATATTAGATGGGTCTGGAGAGGAAGAAAAGAATCATCATAATATCATGTAGACGTTTCTTTGGTGAAGTCCACAGCAACAAATTGGAAGATGTGATGGGATTAAAAGTAAATAGAGGAGATTAGAAACTGTACAAAAGATGATAGGTTTAGGGAGCAGGAAGCGAAGGATCCAACGGAATGTGTTTGTGAGTTGGGAGACGAAGCTTTCCAATCTTTTCAGTGGCAATCGTCTTTTTTATGCAATTATACATGAAGGATAATGAACTATTCAAAGTACCTCATCCTTTTCTTACCATATCATTCTCCATCTTTTGCAGAAAAGTCTTCATCCCGAGTTCTATTGTTGTTTATTTTCGCAAGTGTACAAAATGATTAGCTTACATGTCTGTGTTAAGCAGAGGAGGAAGCAATATCTTTTATCTTTTCATGCCTTGTTGTACTACTACCTTTTGGTTCACTCGCTTAATACTTTCATATGAAAATTGGATGTGCAGTCTGAACTGGCCAACTAATTTAATCTAGTATTGAGGTCATGATTTGTCAACCTTAGATGTTTCTACTTGCATGAATTCCCTTATTGCAGATCTGTGAGATGGAGCCAGGCCTTTTTCGGGATTGTGATAATCTAGTGAGGAATCTCCAAGGGAGGCTGGAGCTTCTTGCAGTTAACGTCCATGTGGATAGCGACACTCAAGTGGATTATGATGATCATGAAGATGAAATATCAAGCCTCCACAATTCTAAAGATCACGTGTCTCGGTTGAGTGACAAATTGGAGAAGCAGACTATTTCCGCCACAAGTGGGACTTCTGATGGAGACGTAAAGCAAAATAGGTGTGGCACATGCAATGCTCTTGTGGGTGATTCAAAAGAATATAGAGAGCACTTCAAAAGTGAATGGCACAAGCATAATCTGAAGAGAAAGACCAGGCAGCTCCCTCCCCTTACTGCTGAAGAATGCATGGCTGATTTGGAACTTGGCGATTCCAAGGCTGATCTCAAAGATTACTCGTTCTGAGGTCAGAGTAGGTTTTCGGCTTGTATTAGTCTGTTTTGGTGAGAATGAAAATATATACTACCTCCATTCCTTAATAAAAGACTTTCAAGACATGTACCGAAAATTAAGGAAGCAAAAAATAAGGTATTTTTTTAATTAAAATATCAATATTACTCTCTTAAATAGGACTTCTATACCACTATCACTAAATCTATTTAAGATAATAAAATTGATATTTTTATTAAAAAAGATATTGTTTATTACTAAATCACTTAATTTTTGTTACAGGTCTTAAAAATTTATAATTTAAGAAAATGAGGGAGTACCATTTTAGTGAGTTTTAATAGGTTATTTTCAAATTACTTGAATAGTGAGTCTGAACAATTCTCGATTCCTGAAAGCTTAAGAAGAAATTTTGGCCTTTGGTAGTGCACCTCTTTCCTTTTCACCATGGCTCCTATGAAGAACAGGTTTTGTTCCGCACGTGCGGAATGGAATCTCATCCGTTGGATTAAAAATTTGTCGATTGAGATTGATTTAAAATCAACACCTGTTCTGGTTTCAGAACACCTGTTTGCGTGAGCAGGTGTTCTTAAGATAAGAACACCTGTTCTCAAGGCAAAAAAAGTGTTCCGCATGTGCGGAAAAAAAGCTGTTCCGCATAAGAGCCGGACATTTTTGGGACGTTATTGCTGATGTGATCAATGCAGTACCAAATATACCCCTAAAAAAATCATAAGTAATCAGGGTTGTAATTGTCTGTACCTATAAAGAGCTCAAACGTGACAACGCATTATGATGCAGTTGTTATTTGATCAAGAAGGAAATCCGAAAGGAACTCGAATTTTTTGTGCCATCGCCCGACAATTAAGACAATTAAATTTTACTAAAATATTTTCATTAGCTCTGAGGTATTAGACACCACATCTAAACAGAATATGGGACTATTTTGGTCTTGTGGCAGGAGGCTTTTTAGCCAGGTATTAAGTTATGAAATGTTTATCTCTATTTAAGGGACTAAGATTGCTAAGAGCATTAACAATTTAACATCCATTACTGTATGTCAGAAAGCGCACAGTTATTATTATCTTCATTTCGGTTTAGATTTTGTCTATGTATTAAACTTACAGAAGGGGGCAATTAATTGTAAAATAGCTTATAACAAAAAAATTAAGTTATTCTATTTTAGCAAGTTACACTTGAGACTCTTTAGGTTTGTCTTGGAAAACATTGTGAGTTTGAGACACCTCTAGAGCGATTTATGTTGTATATATAAAAATTAAAGTATGAGGTAATTATTTTAAGTTAAGGAACATGAAGTGCCAATAACAAAGAGAAAATGTTTGAAGTTAAGGAACACGGAGTGTCAATAATCAAAGAGAAATGGTCAAGAGAAAACCTTCACATCTATATATAAATAATTTTTACTTTTCTCTTTTGGTCAGTCTGTACATAAACTTTTTTCGAATTTGTCAAATTAGTGAAATTTAGTGGTTTCTAGACACTTTTGAATAAGTGTTATGTACATATTTGTCAGTTTTAAGGGTATTTTTGTCAATTTAAGTCCTTAACATTGGTGATATGCGCAGAACATGTCTAATTTGACAAAAGTAGTAGTTCGAAAATAATTTATGCACAGAAAGAGCTAAAAGAAAATTTACTGACAAAAATCGAAAAATAAAAATTGTTCATGTATATATTGGGAGTTTTTCTCAAATGGTCAATAGCATTAACTTTTATGAAGTTCGTCAAGATTATTTTTAATAGAGTAAATCAATATTTATGCCCCCCTTTAACTATTTTCAAAAGCAAGTTATACCCCTTTTTTTTGGGTGCCATTAATGCCCCTTACAATTTACGGGGTACCATTAATGCCCCTCTGTGGCGTAATCAGGCGAGTTTTGGTGGCTGAACACACGTGTGAGTCACCTGCCCGATTTTACAAGGGCAAAATCGTCCATAAATTAAAAAAATCATCTTCTTCCCCAATTTCATTCTCCAATTACATTAGTTTGTATTTCGAGTCCCATCATCCTTTGCTTTGCTGCAGTCTCTCAAAGTTCAAATTTTGAAGAAAAACAAATCATAAAATTTGGACAAACAAATCATAACATTTTAGTGGGTGAGAATATCAGTGGCGTTAGGATGAACATCAGTGAGAACAACTCAATTTGCTGTGGAATCAGTGGGTTCTCCAATCAAAGAACTAAATTTGCTGAGAATCAATGACCAATTTCCTTAATTTTCCACCTCCGGTGACCTAACCGCGTTCATTCATGACTTCGAATTGAATATCTGCTTGAAAATCATCAAATCAGATGGATCCAAGAGATGGTTACTATTTAAAAACCATATCACATTCTTCGTTTCGTGGAGTCCGACAGAGAAAAACGTGTTCTTCACTTCGGTCGGACCAATTTTTTAGACACCGAAAGTAACCGTACAGATTGCTTGAGTTTCATTTGATTCAGCAAATCTAACAGACGGTCGAGGAGAAATTCTGGTTTGCTCAAGTGGCTTCTCTAACAGCAAATCCATATATCGGAACTCGAGGGATCGAAAGATAGGAAGAGATTGAACCATGTTTGCTGGAGCGCCGACTATAAATGGCTTCTCTTTACGGTGAACTTGGGCGGTGTTACGGCGGAGCAGGTATCTCCGGAATGCCGTGGAGCCATATCTGAAAATTTTCTTTTTCTTTTTTAATGATTTTTTTCAACAATTCTACTTTGATTTTTAGGAAGAAGATGAAGATCTTCAATTGGGTCATGGGTTAGTTCAATGATTCGGGCTTGAAATTGGGTTGGACAAATTTGCTCAATTCCTCTTTGATTTTGAGGAAGAAGATGAAGATCTTCAATTGAGTCATGAAATTGGGTTGGACGAATTTGCCCCTAATAATTCGACTATGTGACTCACACGTGTGCAGCCACCAAAACTCGCCGGATTCCGCCACATAGGGGCATTAATGGCACCCCGTAAATTGTTAGGGGCATTAATGGCACGCAAAAAAAAAAAAAAAGGGGCACAACTTGCTTTTGAAAATAGTTGAAGGGGCATAAATAGTAATTTACTCTTTTTAATAATAATCTTCTTTATTTTTCCAATACATATTTAATATTGTGATAAGTGTTTTAATTTTAATATTTTTTTCTAATAAGAACTTGGGTCAACATTACTAACAACTTTGAGACAATTAGGTGCAATTGTCATAAATTATGATCTAGAAATCCAATGAACATGATTCAAGATGTATTGGAAAGCTAAAAGACATATTTACAACTTCACAAAATCAGGTTATGTTGTTTTGGAATCCTAAATCGTCTTTCAAGTTGCTACAACATGCTATCCAGTTATTTTATGCGGGAATTATGACCTTGATGTCCAATTTTAGTTTTATTATTTAAGTAATCTCATTTTTGGACCTTCATAAAAATACGTTTTTTTCCATTAGTTTATTAGTTTGGGCCTTATTTATTAGTTTTATTAATTTCTACTTAATTATTTAATTTCAGTCTAAAACAAATTTGATTTTGTTTAGGATTTGTTTTAGGGTTATGACTAAATTCCGTCTCTATATAAAGGAGTCACCAACTTTGTGATGGAACTTTATAATATATATTTTTGAAAATACAATGTGATGTTTTTTACCTTTCAAAAGTTAATGCGAGGATCGTTTATACCTTTTCAGAGTGATACTTTGATTAGTTAGAGTGTATCAACTAATTCGATCCCTAGTTGTGGTGTCACTTAATCCATAGAGTTTGTATGTTGGTTGATTGAGGTTTTAGCATCTTTTGAGATCTTCATGTGTATTATTCGAGTTTGTATATTGGTTTCTTGAGGTCTTAGTATCTCTTGATGTCTTCATAACTATTCTCAATTTAACATTAGTTGCTTGAAGTCTTTGTGTTTTTTTAGATCTTGGTCCATGTGATATTAATTTTCAAATTAGAGAAAGATACATTCTATGCGTCTACTATAGTTTACGGGTTTTAGAAAAATCTCCCTGCTAAGTTTCTTCATCATTGTCACATGTTACTTTTTTCATCCATTTTCTTTTAAAGTTATGTTTGTTTTTTCTAAATAAAAGAACAATTGGAAGACATTTTATCACAATCTTGAAAGTTTGTCCACACATTTTTCATCCATTTTGTTTTAAAGTTATGTATGTTTTTTTTCTAAATAAAAGAACAATTTAAAAATATTTTATCACAATCTTAAAAGTATATTGGAGAGATATGGAGGATTGTTATTAGCAAGGATGTTAATCCGTTAAAATTATAGTTACGGTATGTGTTTAACTCTTTGTTAGGAAATTAAAATTTGATTCGGTGTCAATTAAAATAAAAAAGAACTCTCTATAATATATGCATCTTCTTGACGGGATATTGGCTGGAGTGCCTGATTATTTGTGAAATTTGTGATTGCGAGATGTGCTTCAGTTTGTGAATGAAGTTACAGAGTTTAATTAAGTTCCGGAACTTACTAAAGTTCAACCAAGTACTAGTAATAAGATGGACTATGAACAAGCAGCACAAGCTGTTGTGCAGCCAATTCAAGAAACACTAGAATTGCATAAGTCCAGTAGAGTTCGTAGATCAGCAGAAAATTTTAGATTTTTCGTAACAGAACATGGTGATGTTATGTTTATTGATCATGATGAGCCTACAACCTACAAACAAGTAATTACTAGTCCAAATTCTGAATAATGGCTTGAGGCCATGAGGTCCGAGATGGATTCCATTACACCAACCAAGTATGGATCTTGGTTGATCCACCTGAGGGGTGACCCCAATAGGGTGCAACCGACATGGAAGGGAACATTCAAACGTACAAGGGACGACTTGTCGCGAAAGATTTTAAACAAATTCATGGTATTGATTATGAGAAAACCTTTTCCCCTATAGTTATTTTCAAAACTATTCGGAACTTACTTGCAATAACAACATATTATGATTATGAGATCTGGCAAATGGATGTCAAAACAGCTTTCCTTAACGGAAACCTTAAAGAGGACGTGTATATGATACAACTCGAAGGTTTTGTCGATCCAAATAATGCCAATAAAGTATGTAAGATAATAAAGTTAATTTATGGACTAAAGCAAGCTTCTAGAAGTTGGAATCCACATTTTGACAAAGTCATACGCGAGTTCGGTTTTATCAAGAATGTTGATGAACCTTATGTTCATAAGATGTTTAGTAGAACCTCGGTTGTGTTCCTACTTTTGTATATGGATTACATACTTATTATATGGAATGACATTCCAACTTTGGAATCTGTAAAGGTCTGGTTGGGACAATGTTTCTCTATGAAGGAATTAGGTGAAACCAACTTCATCTTAGGGGTCAAGATCTATAGAGATAGATCACGGAGACTCCTTAGCCTAAGTTAGAGTACATATATAGACAAAGTGCTAAATCGATTTAGAATGCAAGAGTCCAAGAAGGGCTTTTGTCCTATAGCACTTGGTACGGTTCTTTCAAGACAACAGTGTGCTAAGACACTAGATGAGAAAGACCAAATAAGTGAGATTCCATATGTTTCAGCAATTAGATCTATCATGTATGTCATGTTGTGTACTAGCCCTAATGTCTTGTATGCTTTGAGTATAACGAGCAGTTACCAGTCAACATACGGTGAACGTCACTGGATAGCCGTCAAGAATGTCCAAAAGTACTTACGAAGGACTAAAGAAACATTCTTAATCTAAGGTTGGGAAGACGAGCTCATTGTAAGTGGTTACACTAATGCTGTGATACCCGGGACTTTTTGAATTTATTTTGCATGTCTTGCATTTAATTTTGCATGTTATATGTTCATTAAATACTCTAGCATGATATTATGTGATATGAAATGTGAACTTGTATGTAATTAATTGTTATTACATGTGTATGTGTTATGAGTGTAGTACATTTAGTGTGAGTGGTGCTTTGGATGAACTCATTAGTGAAGGGACTCAAGTGTAGGTTTTGGGAGACTTTAGGGGTTGAATTGTGAGGATTTGAAGAGTCTCTAGAGGAGGGAATTATGGCTGGAAATTGGGAGAAAGAGAATGGAAGTAACAGTTGGTGAAAAAAAATAAAAAATAAAAGAGGGACTATAGATTTTCTGAGAGTGCTGTGAGAATTCTGAGCGATTACCATAGCAAACGGAGTCGGAATCAGACGATTCTTGTTGGGTTTCGAATCTATCTGCGTAGGCTACGTTGGAGAGTTTACTGATCGAAGTTTCGAGTTCAGGAGTGAGAGTAATTGCATAACTAGTGGGTTGTTCCTGTCATCTTTGGTGAATTCCGGGTTATTGGAGTTAATTCTTAAGTTTGACAAGTAAGCATCTTTCACCGTTGTATTTTCAGTCCTTAAACATCATGAATTTTCGTTTTATTCAAATTTACTGATTTGCTATGTTATGGATTTTCATTCATGTTTTATTGCATTAAAAATTGGATGAGGCGTTGGTGTAATTTGCTTTGTCTATGATGTAATTTTGTGGCTGTGTTGTGATTTGGGTATTGTTGCGTTTGTAATTGCTATATGACTGATTGTTGATTTTGGAGTCTTTATGTTTAATTCCCAATTAGAGCTCGTGTCTGTTGTTGATCCTATGCCAGGACTCGTCAAAATCTTGATGTTTAAGTGTCTGGGAGCACTCTTTGATATGTCTTTGGTTTTTACTCAGATCCTAACGGGTATAAACAGATGGACGGTTAACAGTTGTTGTGGAGCTCACAATGTGGGCAATGACATAACTGGCGTGTCCTTAAACCTTTGGCCCTTTCGTTTGGAGGGTTCTGTATCCGAACCCATGTGTTATTTTGGCCCACCGTGATGGATTTTGTATCAGAATATTGACATGTGAATCCGTTTGAAGTGCGTGAGTTGTACATGGTGCCCATAACACGATTTCCAATTTGTGAGTGTCAAATGTTATGGATATGATTCAAGCAAGTTATGTGTTTGTTGTGCAAGTGTTTTGTTATGCATTTGGAGTCAAAATGGGGTATTTTGGGCTGGAATTTCAAAGTGTGGAGAAAACACATTTTCATGTGTTAATTTGTGAAAGAAACACAAAAATCCTAAGCAGTTTTATCCCGACTTCAACTCTCTTCGGGGTGGTCCCTCTAAAAAAACCATGTCCCAATTAAAAGTATAGTTAGGCAGTATGGCCAACACAAAAGAGGATTAGGCGCGGAACAAATATTTATTATGCATTTATGAAGCACATTCAAGCTATTAGATTACTTGTCAAGAGTGCCACAGCCCAGTAGGGCTAGCCTCTGCCCACGGCCGTGAAGTCCCGAGTTCGACACCGGATATAAAACAGTACTGCACTACTAACCCTCCCCCAAAGCTATTATATTACTTGATCTAATGATTGAGGAACAGACGAACACCTATTCTTCAATAGGTTGAACAAATATTCAGTTATTCAAAGAACAATTGTTTAGATTTACTTAAACCTCAATCATTAGATCAAGTGATTCGACGACTCAATTGTGTCCTCACGTGTAAAAAAAATATGTTCTGCACCGAATCCTAACTCCACAATAACATGCCAAAATCATGTCATTGTTATATATTTCCTGATTGGACCGACTTTTCCGTAACTGGTATACTCTTTTTTTATTTGGAAAAAACATACTTTTATAAAATGAAGAGAAACTTGAAACTCGGAATCTATTGTGCAGGTCTTCCTCCACTCACATAAACTGCTTGATGTGCAACTCGTATGGATAAGAGATTAATGCATTTGGCATCTCGAATTGGTTTTCATTATAAAAATGGGCACACTTTTTTTTTTTTTTTTTAATCTGTGAATCCAACCACTCCTTTAGGGTGTGTTTGTTTCTTGGAATTGGTTTTGAAATTCTATAAAATTCCATAGAATTACAAGAAATTGGAATTCTAAGGTTTTCCAATTCTATGTAATTCCAAGAATTGAAATCCTAAGAAATTTCAATTCCAAATAATTGAATTCCTTTGTTTGGTAGAATTACGAAATTGATGTGGAATTCAATTCTAATTTTAATTTATTCGCTTGAAACACCAAAAAATAACCTAATTAAAAATAAAATGAAAAAAATGTAGTGTGAAAATGCTAATATTCTCCTAATACAAATAGCCAAAGTACATTTGAAGTAAAATGATAAAAATACCCTTTTAAAATAATTATCGGTGTAAAATAACGGAAATATTTTTTGTTGCAAAATTAAAAGAACATTCATAGTGGTGAATAAAATATTTATAGTATGAATTGGATAAAATACCGTCGAAAAACGAAAATATTTTTGATGAAAAATACCCCTAGTAGAAAATGACAAAAATTTTCGGGGATAAAAAATGATGAATTTCCCTACTAAAGTTACAAATATTCCATTTTTCGTAGTCTGAAGAAAACTTTTTTGGTCAAATTTTATAAAAAATGCATTCGTTGCAAAATGACAAAAATACCCATGATAAAAGTGGAATTAGCTCATTGTGCATAATAACGAATATGTACTTGATAAAATAGGAATACACTTTTTTCATTTTATTGCACAAGAGGCATTTTCCCATTTTTTATGGGAGCGTTTTTTGTCTTTTTACATTAAGAGCATTTTTGTCATTTTACGCCAAAGTATTTTCGTCACTTTTCATCAAACAAAATTGAGTCATTTTTAATGATATGAATTGAAAGTTATTTGAGCCAAAAGTAATTTGTTTTCATTTTACGCGAAAGTATTTTTCATCATTTTGAACCGAGGGTATTTTCGTCATTTTGCGTGGAGAGTATTTTCGTAATTTTGCACCATGGATGTTTTGGTGATTTTATGTTATGTACGTTTGTGATTTTTTCAATAATAAAAAAAATCGTTGTTTTGTGCCGAGGGTAATATTGTAATTTTGCACTAACAGTATTTTCGACATTGTACAAAGGGTATTTTTCCCAATTAATGGTACTTTAGTCGTTTTGTACTAGGGGTATTTTGTCATTTTACAATAGGGGTACTTTGGTCATTTTATATATATATATATATTTATGAAAAAGAAAATAACTTGTATTTATGATATATTTATAACCTACCACAAGTCTTGTGGAATTGAAATTGAAATTGAAATTCTTTGGTAATAAAATGGAATTGATTTTGTGAAATTGAGGTGATTGGAATTGGAATTCCAATTCCAAAATTTTGTTGAGAGCCAAACAAGAGAATTGGAATTTCCAATTCCATGATTTTGTTGACAAGCCAAACAAGAAAATTAGAATTGGAAAATCAATACCAATTCCAAAGCTCCAATTCCATGGAAACAAACACACCCTTAATAAACAATTCACTTTTTTTTTCAAATTTCAAAATCATAAAAAGCAATACACATTTTCTCAATTTCAAAAGAAAAATTTTCAAACAAAAAATCAGTCCGAAAATCTGGACTAGGGCGTTAAAAACCTGGAGAGCAAAGTACCTCCCTTTCTTGAATGGTTAGGGAGCCTAAGTAGTAAGTTTAGTCAACAACACGGTCTTTCATATGGCTACTAATCTGCAGAGAGGATACATGTCTTATAAAAACCCCAACCTTTTTAGCAGCAAACTTAACAATAACAACACCATATCGAAATAACGTGTAATTGAAGACCATAATCTCAGCAACTCTTGAAAGTTCTATAGTAAAATTTCTTCAAGACAATCGATAGATTATATACACTCACATTTGCCAAAGAGGGCAACGTAAAAGGCCGAGACTCGGGACAGATATTGTAGCTTACAAAAGCCTTGTGCAAAGGGTAAACAGGAAGTAGAAATTGCATTAGACCATCAAATTACCATTTACTCCCTGAACCCTTTCAAGGCTGTTAGTGCAGATGAGCACCTGAAATAGGCAGAATCATGTTGGAAGAATACGTACGTTACTAGGATGATATAACTTCTCAGCCGCAAAATCACTATATTTGCTTGTCCCGATTTTTTCCCAGAATAGTGCACCGAGGAGAAGCCTGGAAACCATCACATTTCCTGAATCACCATTTTCTTGCAGGTGCAGAGGAATTTGTAAAAGCTTCATTTTGTGGTACAAGAAGTTGCGTGGAGGGGATCACAGTAATCGTTCATAATACACTCAGGGAGATCCTTTCCAATCAAACTGAAGGTTATTAAACCCATTAACTGCTCCAAGCCCGCTAAACAATTGGTTTCCCAAATCCTGTTGTTGATTCATGCTCTGATTATCCCTAGACATTGCCATTCCTACTCTTCCATTCATCGACATAGAATTACTGCCCAAAGCAGCTCGAATTCCATTCACCATAGCAGCCTGTCCATTGGCCATGCTCCCAAATCCTGTACCTCCAATGCCTGTATTACTGCTACTGACCCCGTTTCCAACAAGGTGGTGGTTGTTGTGACCTATGCTGTTGGTTGATGATATTCCGTTAACATTCTTCACATCATTCCCCAAGTTATTGACGCCCAGCATCCCGCCACCAAGTTGAGAAGACATCATCATTTCATGTATGATTTTCTGAACAGAGCTCTGGGAATCATTAGCGTCTGCCTCGCTGGAAAGTGCTGGCTGCTGGTGCATTGAAACATTTGGAGAATTTGCAGAGTTTGCGTGTGTCGCCGTTGATAATCCACCGACTGAAGTTTGGGGTGCATTGTTAGACAATGATGGTGTTGGAGAATGAAATGGAGAAAGATTTGGTTGCGGCTGTGGCATCGTACTTGAAGAACTAGGACTAGGAGATGGCATCTGAACACTGTTTCCTCCATAGGGACCGTTGGCATTATTTTGCTGTCTGGAATTCATCGAGTTCTGATGCAGTAGCCCAGCAATCGCACTAGTAGAGGAAGTAGCAGGAACTGAAAGTGTATTATTTACGTTTCCCATGCCATTGCTGGAAGGAAGTTGCATCGGAAGAGCTGGAGCAGAAGCCTCGTTGTTTGAATTTTGCGCTGTTGATTGCTGCTGCTGCGGTAATTGATTTTCTGTTTGCTGAGGTTGACCATGAAACCCGGAAGAAGCACCCGTTCTCCGAGGAAACTTGGCTAAACTCTCTGAGGTATGAAGAAACCAATAAGAATAATGATGATGGCATCATACTAAGAATAATTATCACAACAGAAACAAATACCATTGTAACGACAAATATAATGGTAATTATTTGAAGTTCCATTTCTAAACTCAATTGCCTTGTAAACATCTCATAGTCAAGCATCCTAAAGTGAAATGGATGATGGAATATCAGTTGAGTAAAACTAACATCAGATGAGTTCATTCACCAGAATCCGGTCAATACAGTAACATCCAGCAGTGCTTATAATTCCCATGCCGTGTCGCTCGGTTCTAAAGAAACAGAAAGAGAAACCTAATTTTTTTTAAGGAAAAAGCATTTGAATTCAAAATTGACAGGTCGTTTTCGACATGAATTGTAAACTACGACTAAGAAATAATTTCCAGTTGCTATGCTATTCATTGGTCTGCGTCTGTGCAGGCGCCAGTTCAATTGATCTAAATGAGCTAACAATTTGTAGTAAAACCAGCAACCTGGAAAAGTTGGCAGCGATTTGGATGCTGAACAAAAGCTACATTCTCCACCACGACGACCATTTATCAACTGGTAATATTCTCTTGTTAACTAATTTATATATCTATTCTTTAGTATCAGAAGTGGTAACTAAGTGCATTTGTGCACCACTTTCTCACAAAATTATCACTTCGGGTCCCACATATACTCTCACAAACATATCACTTTTTTTTTTATCACCGAGACACAAATTCACAAGTGAAAAACAAATCCAAATACACAAATTTATCTACTTCACTTCGAATTATCTGGTTGGTACAGTTACATGCTGTGCCCTTCTCCTTTGATCATTAAGTTAACTGACAAGGTTAATTGAGGAAAAAACATCTAGCATCGGGGAAGCAATCTGAGATTTGGTTCTCCCTATATAGGAAAATTCTTAGGAACAAGCTCTGCTATCCAGTAGCATGTGAAAAGGTCAATGGACTCGTTAGCAAGTATAGAGATTTTAAGAATTCTGATATGCCAAGCAAAAATCGTAGTACAAGATATCATCTATAATTCCTAGAAATGACCGCTACTAGACCAAGAACGAATCGGGAACAATGCAAATGAATTAAGTGCGTAAGCAAAATTGCTATCACAATTTAATGCAACACATCTATTGTACTAACCTTGGGAAGCTTGTCAAAATAAAAAACCACATGTAAAATGGACAAGAACCATAGCCATAGAAACATATATGTCGGCACAAGAGTGCATCTTCAACTCATCTTGCACCATCATCAAGGGAAAAAATTTAAGCAATACTATTAGGGTGGGTACTTGGACTGGCTCGGTGTTTCGATTTTAGTTTCAGTTTTAAAAGCAGGTCCTATTTTTTGAAAGAGAAAAAGAGCATAACATCCTAACAAAATAAATTTCCTTTCTGGGTTGGCATTCAACCAAATATGTTCTTAACGTGAGAACAAAGATTTCATCTCATACACAGATAGGGAGTAAAGATAAACCCTAAGGATAAAACATACCCATGGGTCCTATCCCAGTTTCTCGACTGAAATCAATCAAATCCTTCATGCTGTTTACCACTTCCGATATCTGCACCGCATAAAAAAAATTAATAAACACAAATAAAAATCAAACAGAAGTATATAAAGAAACATCAAGTACTGTAAGATTTAGAAGAATTTTTTAGCAAGTTGACAATGATGATATCCAATCAAGAAAATGATATTAAAGGTGCTCATTTTGGCCGAAATCCTTCTTAAACACTACCCAGATTAACTAAGAAAAGAAAAATTTCATCATCATAAATAAGGTTATCCATTCTATCTTGTTGAAAATGTTCTGCAGCAAACTCCCATAAGATATCAGAACAGTTTCACAGGAGAGTCAATCAGGGCATGACGTTGATATCTTCTCTACATGTACGATAAAACTCCTATCATCGTGAATGACAAAATATTTCTTCCAAAAGGGATCTATTCTACCAACAATTTCTTTCGGGAAGAATGAAATTCATGTATAAATCTATTTACTCTCATCTTAAACAAAGCGTTGCCACAGGTCCAGCTGAACCAGCATGAGAATTTCCCCTCACTATCATTTTTAGTAATCTATGGCCAATTCTACCTGGCAATTTACCAAGATGACCTCGCCAGAATCAATCAGAATGTGAACTCACTTCACTTGGATAAATATTTAATCTCAATAGCCTACTACTAATACTCTGTTCATTCATCTTAAATAGGAGAGAGGATACAATATGTTGGTCCGTCATGTGAGCAAAAATGAGGCCTGATAAGGATGAGTTATAAGAGACATCATCGATAGCCAGAATGGTCAATTCAACAAATCCTATAATGAGCCAGCTTTGGGATGACCATTATGGAGTTGCCATGCAGTTTTGACCATCTTCTTTTGGAGGCAGTAACAAAACAATTGCAAGGGTATCATTAAGACATGTATACTTATCCTCCTATACGCTCAGGGTTCCAAAGAGGAACATAGAAAAGAACTACAATATCCGATTTTGCTCATGATTCCAAGAATACTAAAATATTTAGATTTCAAATATCTGGGTCGAAACCTGGTGAATAACCCAGAGAATGCAACACTGCACTTCTAACAAAGTGATTAGATCTCCCGAAAATAAGAAAAGTTACCTGAAGACACCGAACATATCTCTTAGTGTAACCTAGATCATTTACCAATGGCACTTCCAAAGCCTTTGCCAACTGACGAGCTGAAGCAACAAACCTGGAACAGATCATGTATTTAGAAGCTTGAGGTTTGCATTTCACAGTTCCAAAATGAAAGAAACTTAAATTAATAACCTAATTTATGTTTGAATGAAATTGAAATGAATGCATAGTCCACCATATCTGTTATACATAGAACGGACTAACAGCTTCTTTGGACGAACATATGTGTGTGTGTGTCTTGGTATGAAGGAGAGAACACGACGTGCGTGTGTGTGTGTGTGTGTGTGTGTGAAGGGGAGAACACGACGTGCGTGCGTGTGTTAGTGTAGCATCTCTATATGCGGCTACTGGAAACTACTATTCATTGGTACAAACTAAAAGCATCGATCTGAGATTTTAAAATTAATGTTGATAATAAAGTATACTACTATCCAGACAATGAACCAATCTAAAATGACAAATCTCCAATCCTTAACCCATTAGCATAACAACAAATTAAAAATCAGACTTACATATTGCAGTTATTTTGTAACTCAGGAACAGATATGTTAGATGCCGCATTCTGTGTAGCAGCCTGGTATTTCTGAGCTGCAGCACCAAGTTGATTAACCTACAAAACCATTAAAAAAAACTGTAACAGGTGAACCAAAATCAAATGTGATAACATTTACCAAATACCTATATACCAAGATTAAAGATGCAAGTAATTATAAGTGCACTCTACCCTAAATACTGAGGATTTGCAGCATGAGTCAAAATTTTATAAGTACAGAAAGGGTTTCTCCTCATGCATACAAAGTACAAGAGCTACGTACGGATACAACATTATCACTTGATATGATTTGTTAAGCTAATAGTATGTTTCATAATTGTACTATTGGTTGTACATCCATAGAGTTGTAAAAAGTTTAGACCGCAATTTGTCGAAACCAGAAAGAGCAAACTGAAAATTTCTTAGTAGTTTCCAATAGCCGCATATAGAGATGCTATGTCAAAAAACAAGGTTGTATGAGTGCAAAACTGATATAACGTAAAAACCTGTGGTATCAGCAATCTTCTAGGAATTAGTTCTTCATGCCGTCTAGCACAAAATTCCCAAGAGCATATCTGAATTTTCAAGAAAAGAAACATGTTAACCATATAAAGCAAGCTCCATACAGCATGGAACAACTGGAGAGAAAGGAACAAGAAATTTCGAGCATTACCTTCAGATCTTGAGAAAATACTAAACGAAGTTGACCATCACGTACAACACGGAGCTGCTCAAAGACACTCTCCTGTATGGCTTTTGCATAGTCGAGGACAATTTGGCCCGAAGAATTCTGATATTCTCTTGGCATATCAACATAAAGTAGTTCTTCCAAAGTACCACTTTCATACTTTATCTTGAAAAGTCTGGGCAAAACTTCAGCGGTTGCCTCTAGAAAAAAGAAATTGACAAATTTTAGAATCGACAGGAAGAAATAAAAAAACTCATCTGAGAAGGGATACAAGTACAACCAACAAAAACAAAACTTAAAATGGTAATTTTGGTATACAGGACTGCATATATCTAAAAATATTTAAATAAAAACTTACCAAATCCACGACCTGGCTTCCTGTTGCATATTTCACAATGCCAGACATCCTGCACGATTTAAAAGCAATAGTCTTATGAGTTCATAAAACCTTATTTGACAAAGACAGAAATAAAGTCGTGTCTTTACGACTCTTAAAAGATGTATCAGAAGTCGCATCATGTTTTACTAAACCCAAAAGCAGAGTTGTGCAACCAAATTCATGTTTCCTATTGTTATCTCATTTCTTTTAGCATTTAACTGACGACAGTTACTATTCAAATAATATCCCGGAAATATTGCCCCTTGATAGCAATCAAGAATTATAGAGGTAACTACAATTTATTTATCTTCAAACCTGAGGAAAAACTCCGGTTGTTTGGCGACCGCTTCCATACATAGAGACGCACCACTTTTTCTTGGCATTCGGAGCAAAATACTCAGCAACAAACTTTCGCCAAAACTCAATGTTATTGTCCTACAAATGGTATAAATCAGAATCCTGGAAATCCAAAAAATAAAAAGACTTTACTAAGGTAATGAAACCACTGTAATGGGAATCTTACTTCAGGCCTGTGTTGCTGCTGATACATATAATGCGTAAGCCGCCGAGCACACATCCCAGGCTCATATACTGGTTTTACAGGAGACCTTATCGGCAAGTTCTGTGATTGGAACTGAGGTTGCATCGGGGATCTTTGTTGGGGAATAGACTTCAAAAGATGCTGTTGCTGCTGATGTTGAATCTGCATAAGCCTCTGTTGATGTAGAAGCTGTGCAGCCGCAGCAGCTTGGGGAGACTGCCGGGACATATGGAGGAACTGTTGTTGCTGCTGCTGCTGTTGTTGCTGTTGATGTAAAAACAAAGATGAGTCTGAATGTTGGGGTTCCATTTTCACAGGACCCAGGCCTCTCAAACTTGGTAATTGTTGTGGTTCTAATTTAACTGGACCAAGACCTCGCAGTGCTTGTGATTGCTGCAGGGGTTTGGTCATTTGTCACCTGTGGCTCCAGCTTAACAGGTCCAACGCCCCCTAAACCTCCTCGCATAGACTGAAACTGCTGTTGTTGTTGGGTATTGTTAGAGGCAGAAAACTGTTTGATTTGATGCTGATTACGTTGGAAATTCTGAGGATCGGGCTGTTGATTTTGCTGTGACTCTGGCAACATCTGATTCCCAGAAGGATTTGCATACTGTTGCCCTTGAACTTGACCAGATGCATTTGGATTTCCTGCCATAGAAGATGGTACAAATGAAGATGGAGGACCATTAAAACCCATTCCATTTCCAACAGAAGACAGTGGATCAGACTCAGCACCATTGTCCATAAGCCCTCGTTGAGCACTACTAGGACCAGAAAGACCAGGATTCGGAACTCCGTTAGCAAAAGACTGTTGAAGTAGAGACGAAACATTAGGCATGTTTCCGAGCATATTCATATTACCAAATTGTGTACGCGGCGACACCATAGATGGGAATGCACCCTGTGAAGGCATTGCACCTCCTTGACCACCCAACAAACCAGAATTCGACCTTAATAAAGACTGTGTCACAGACTGAGAATCACCAAGTGGATTTGGAGGTCCTGGCGGTACCATTTTCTTCCTAGAAGAGAACAAAATCTACTGTATACTGGACAATCAATTTATACCAAAATCTAACTAAAATTGCATGAATCTGAAACCTAGATTAGACTAAATGGAACACACTACACACCAGGCAGCACCCAAACACTTGAAACAAATTGAGCAAGCATTTTCCTGTGACAGCCAGGGTTTAGACATTCCCAAATCTTCTGTGCACATAAACAACAGAAAACCCTTCCCAGCAGAGCATACTGCTACGTCTATGGTCCAAGGGGAGCAGAAAATCAAAAAATACCAAATGTAACCAGCAAGCTTTGGCTCTGGACATCCCAAATTTGCCTTTTCTCTGTTGAAGTAGCAATCTTTGGCTGTTTTTGCATCAATTTCTGCTACACCAAAAGAAAGATAACAGTCACTTCCTCAACCCAAATTTGATTTTCCAACACAGGCCCAAAAGACCCATAAACAAAAGAAACATAAATTTCCTTAAATTGAGTAAACATCCATCATAATACCTGTAAACCCCAAACTTTAAAGCTTCAGAAAATCTCAAAAAGCCATTCAATAAAAAGAAAGAAAAAACATAAAAAAGATCACCAAGAATAAGAGCACTAGGACACTTTACATCACGCCATCCACTGTTTATTCCATCTACTAATTTAGAAACTGGATTCTGAAGCTAAATAAAATGGGGAATATTCAAATTTTGAAGCTTCAAATGAATGGAAAAACTTATCCATAAATTATAACTCGATCCAAACTCAAATCTAAAACAAAAACACACAATAAAATCAATCCACAGCTCGATATTACTGATTCTTCCAGACACCCTAAGACCTCAAAATTCCAAAATTTCATTAAAACCCAGAAAGAGAAAACACTCACCACAATAACTACAACTACAAATACAAATTACAAAGACTTGCCAGAGTAAAGATTTCAATAGTGAACTTTGAAGCTCAGAAGATGAACATATACCTCAAACTTGAAGAAGAAATTACAGTCTTCTTACCACACTTCTTCTTTCACATTTACCCAAAAATTAAAATAAGAATTGAAAAAAAAAACTGAAGAAGCAACTTGATATAATTTTTCCAAGTCTTTTTTATAAAGGAAAATCACTGTGTTTGTGTTTGTGTTTGTGTGTGTGTGTGTGTGAGAGAGAGAGAGGGAGAGAGAGAGATTATATTTCAGCTTGTTTCTTCGCTGTACTTTTAGAGAGAGAATGTGTGTTTGTGTGTTTGTTCCCTTGCGGACGTCAAAATTGCATTAGATCGGATTGAATATTTCTTCTTCATTCTCTTCTCTTCTTTCTTTGTTTACCTTTTCTTCTTGGATAATTTCGATATGGATGAGTGACTAGTAGAGCGCAGTCAAAACTAGCTATAAAAGCTGCAACGTCGCTCCTCTTCCAAAAAAATTTTTTTTCTCTCGAGTCATAGTTAAAATACAAAAAAGATTGTTTCGATATGGGACATGCGTTAAAAGTAAAAAAAATTGTATAAATTTGTCACATCACTATAAAACGAGAGAGAGACAATTTTTTACTTTTAACCCATGCATATATCGTAACAATTTTTTTCGTATTTTAATCATGATCTGAGAAAAAAATTTTTTGGGAAGAGAAAGCGACGCTAGCTTTTATTAGCTAAGTGACTGCGCTCTACCAGTGACTCTCATCCCATATCGAAATTTTCCTTTCTTCTTTCTCTCTCTATCAAATTGAAGTCAAATCCTCTCTTAACTCATAATCTCTCTCTCTCACACACAACACACACTTTCTTCCCCTCTCAAAAGGGTTTTTTATATGATGATGTGGCGTAACCATGAGATGTGATGATGGATGCTATCATGGGGATGTTATATTATTATACAATATATGCATCATAAGTATTTTTTAAAGTATATTTTTGCACTTACCTTTTAATATTTATTTTGCAATCTCTTCTTCTCTTTTTCTATGATCGAAATATCTAACAAAAATAAACTCTAAAAACAATCATGATTGTTGGATAAATTTTTTTGGATTAAATAAGAATCAAAGAGTATAAAATAACAACGATTGTTATAATTTAATGTGATATTATGTCATCTTGATCTAAATTTAATATTAAATTTTTTATCCAATAATCACTACCCTCTAAAAATCCTGCTTGTACTCCCAAAATAAGCAGTTCCAATCTAATGCGAGCAGGTATTGCACTAGCACGTTTTCTTTACTAGCTATGAACAATTTGAATAACTACGAATTGAATATTGTTCATAATATATAGATTTAGTAGTCTAATTAAACTAATTTAATAGCTGAAATTATATGTTACATATAAAAAATATCTATTTTGTATTGGATCCGAAATATATGGTGAGATATAATGGTGTTTTCTCTGAAAATTTATATTGTTAATTTCGTAAAAAAATGAATTGTGAAGATATATGAGCATTTGGATATCCTACCTTTACACATTTTTCAATGCAAAAAAATTCGCTAAGACTAAGAGGAGAAAGAATATAATTACAACTCTATAGAATTAAGAGGGAGATTGGTGTGATGATATTGAGGTTCTCAAAGATAATGCATCAAAATTCTACCAGGAGTTGTACACTGCAACACATTGTGTATCTAATCAACAAGAACACTGGATTTCCCTAGCGTTGGGAACAGGGACATTGCATTACTCAACAGGAGGGTATATATGGAAGAAGTGCATAAAGCACTGTCCCAAATGGAGGGCAGTAAGGCACCAGGGCCTGATAGGTTTTCTGCCACTTTTTCCAAAAGTTTTGGCCCCTTGTGGGGACAACAGTATTTTATTGTATAGAGAAGGTATTTGAGCAAGGTGAGATGCCTGCAAATATGAACGTCATTGCCCTGGTGCCAAAGATGGAGGCTCTTAATAGTATGACACAACTCATGCCTATTGCACTGTGTAGTGTGCTGGAAAAAATCATAACAAATGTCAATGCAAACAGACTCAAGCAGCCTCATGGATCAGCTGACTGGCCCCCTCACAAAACAGCTTTATACCAGGAAGGCAAATATCTGATAATATCATCCTGGCCCAGAAGGCTCTTCATTGTGTCAAAAGGAATAAGGGTAAGAAATGAGGAATGATGTTAAAGATGGACCTAGAGAAAGAATATGATAGAATCAATTGGAGCTTTTTAAGGAGTGTCCTCAGTTGTGTTGGCTTCAACTACAAAATGTCTAAGATGATACTAGCCTGCATTGGGGATGTAAGCCCTAAGGGCGAACAAACTCAGTTTTTGATATTGGACAAACTTTTAATGTTGTGTCTAATGATCTTAATCTTTGTGATAGAATATCGGAACTCATTATGGAAGCTCTAAGTACTTCAATCAAGCCATTGGTATCAAGATTCAAAGTTATTCAAGGCTCATTTATCAAGATTGAAGATTGAAGACTTAGGTTTGGTTAGTTTAGCTTTGTCGTCATTAGTCGTTATCTTATAAAGCTCTAACCAAAGCTCTCATGAACATAAGCTCTACACTCTAGTCTTGCATACACATAAACACGTTTTCAAAAGGCTTAGTTTTCGAAATGATTCTTAAATGTGTTCGTATCTTAAAAGCCTTTGTTTTCTAAGTCTAAGTCCGTTAAAATGGTTTTCCAAGTGTTCTTACTTAATACCTTTTGGGAAAACCTTTTAGACTTCAAAAGACTTCAAAAGATTTCAAAACGTGTGAAAAATCAGCTCAGAGGTCGGATCATCCGAGTTTACCTCGGATCAACCGAGGCATAACAAAGAGTTGGACAAATGAACTTCGGTCGACCTAGGGCTAGGGTCGGTCGACCGACTTGGGCTTCGGTCATCCGAGGTCTCTTGTTCGGTCCACCGAACTCTGCGAGAACTAGCCGTTATTTGACCGTTAAAGAGTCGTTTTTCAGCCATATTTTGATATGTATATATACTCCAAAGCTTTAGAATGACTAAAACACTTACATAGGCTTGCAAAACATATTCTCATTGATTTCTCATCAAGTCTAAACACCTTCAAAGAAAAATGCACTTCATTGCCATGATCTAAATCATTCAAAGGTGAATTTCAAAAGAAAGACAAAGGGTGTGCTTCATATGTTCTAAGAGCTGAAATTGTTTGTGCTTCAAAGGTATATCTTTCACTTAGAAGAGTGAACAACCTTGTTCTTTAAACATTCTTAATTCCCTTTCTTAGTGATAGGGTTATTTGTTTAAGTCCTACTTAGTGTGGGCAATTGTAAAAGTCCTACTTTGTGTGGGCAAGCTCTTTGTGAGTTTTGAGTTGTGGTTGTGTTGTAAAACTCTTAGTGAGTTAGCCACAAGTGTAAACATTCTTCTTAGTGAAGTTGTTTAAAATCCTTGGGTGCGGCTCAAGGTAGTGGATGTAAATTCTAAGTGAATCGAACCACTCTAAATCCTTTGTCTTGTTGTTGGGTTTAGTTTTGCATTTGCTCATCTTGCACAAACTTACACTTGCATTGCAAAGCTTTCAAAAAGTTTACAAGATTAGTTAAAACCCAATTCACCCCCCATCTTGGGTTTCCTCAGGGGAGACTACTCTCTCAGTAATCTAGAATGGGGAAAGACTCCATTCTTTTAAACCACAAAGAGGACTTAGGCAAGGACATCCTCTTTCTCCCTATCTATTTGTGCTATGCATGGAAACATTGTGTCACATGATAGATCATGCAGTTCAATTACGAGCCTGGAAAACCTTGAAGACATCAAGAAATGGACCTAGGTTGTCTCATCTCCTCTTTGCAGATGACATTCTGCTGTTTGGGGAAGCCACAATGAACCAAGCAAAATGTATGGAAAAGGTACTTCAAAACTTTTGTGAGGAATCTGGCCAAAAAGTTAACCTGTCCAAGTCTAGTATGTTCATCTCTAAGAACATACTGATTAGGAGGGCTACTGACTTATCCCACTATCAACTGACTTGGGAAAATACCTTGGAGTGCCCCTAGTCCATGGTAGAATGAGGAAAGAAATGTTTGTTAGTCTGATCGGGAAAGTTAAGGGCAAGCTAAATGGGTGGAAAGCAAAAATCCTCTCAAGATGAGCAAGACTTCTACTGCTAAAACATGTTTTGGTTGTTGTGGTCTCTTATGCCATGCAAACTACCAAACTTCCTTCTAGAGTGATTGATTTGAAAGAATTTTGAGAAATTTCTTTTGGGGAGGGAAAAAAAGGAAAAAAGACCTTCACACTATTGCTTGGGACCTCATCTGTAAACCTAAGTTACAATGTGGACTATAAATTCCTAGACTGAGGACCTTGAATATGGCATGGATGGCTAAACTGAATTGGATGATGTTTAAGGAAAAGGACAGGTTGTGGGCTAAAGTGCTAATTACTAAGTACATTAGCCATTAGGAATCCCTACAACTAACTCTTCAGCTTGTTGGAGAGGTATTCAGTTTGGGTAGTGCTTCTTCATGCAAGGGCTCAAATGGAAAATGGAAAATGGGAAATGGAAGCAAAATCCTTTTTTTGAGGGACAAATAGTTGCTTGGCTACCCCTCATAGACTCTGTAATCAATGCAATACCAGATGATAAACTGGACCTAAGTGTAGCTAACCTATGGAGCCAGGATGGGAGATGGAAATGGAGTGAACTCAAGGAGCTCCTGCCAGACTCAATACTGGATAAGCTACAAGCTATGGTAATAGCTGATGAGGATGACCAGGTGGACAAATGGAGTTGGGCCTACACACACAAAGGTAACTTCTCCCTAGCCTCTGTCATGAATGAATTGAATGAGAAAGGTGTACCTAATGAAATTTGGCATGAAGTTTGGGACTTTAAAGGTCCACTCAGACAGTCTCTCTGCCTTTGGTTTATTCGGCAAGACAGACTCCCAACTGGAGAGTTCTTATGGAGGCGAAAGATCATAGACAGTTTGTAGGGATTCATGGGCGGAAACTCGTTCCAAACACCCATGGATCCTCCCCTGAAGGATCCGCTCATATGAAACAATTCGAAAACAGCAAGAAACAAGCAAGAAAAACTTACGGTTTTGGATTCAAGCAGCTTTACTTGAATGGAGGTTAGGCGTTTCTTGGATCGGATCGTCGCTACCGATTGATCTCCTCTGCGGAAAGTCCCTCTACCGGTATCCACGCGACGCAAGCAGGGCAGCGATTGCTAGCTCTTCGCCTTTTCTCGATTTTCGGGAGTTAGAGAAAAAGGGAGAGGCTAGAGAAGAAAAACGGTTTTTGATTCTCTATGTTATTTCTACTGAAAAACCTTACTCTAGGGGTTTCGACCAAGAGATCATTATATAGGGTGTGAGAGTTTGTTCCCTATAACCAACTCTCACATCCCCAACTCCTCTCGGCAGTGGGAGTCTCTAACTCCCACGTTTCTAGAATTCTGCTGGTAGTGGGAGTCCTTATCGGATAATAACTCCCACGTAATCCCATCTATACCGAAAATGCCCCCTTTATCTCTAATTCGAATAATAAACACTTTATTATTTTTCGGAAAGACAAATGTCGGATACAATGAACCTAGACACGTTCTAGATTCATTGAATCCGACATAAAGCTCGTTAGCTCGTCTATGCGTGTGACCACGCAGGGTTCATCTCACAATGGCAATGAAAACACACTTAGTAGTAGTGTGAGTCCATAAATCACAAGCGGTCCCTAGCGAGGGACATTGTGACTACCCAAAGTGAATGAATATACAACGGAACCTAATATCAATCCACTATTTAATCCCTTTGTCTCGCGATATCCTAATTAAGCATAAGGCGTAGGTGGTCGTCACCCCTTATTAAGCTTAATTATATTTATGCTCGATCTCCGGTAGATCTGTTTGACAAATAGCATTTGATAACCACTTTATCAAACACATTTGAGCACGGCCATGCATTTAAACAGTCTTTTCCCTATCGAGGGGCCCATGGATATCTCTCTCTAATAGTAGAGAGGGACAAATTCCTTACAATGTCTCTCACATTCAAGCTATGATAGGACACTACATCCGATCATCGGTCGTATTGATTACTCTGTTACAAGTAACGTCCGATCGAGTCAAAAGCGTGGCTCCATTCATACTAGAATCAATGAAGACATAAGGTCTAAGGATTCTAAAATAGTATTGAGGAAGTAATACTTATGACTTAAGACCATGAAGTATTACTTCTCGACGGATCACGTCGATACAATGTATCCCTATATATTGCATCTATGATGTGATTTGTATCCATTACACATGATCAGTAGAAACAAGATCATCAATCAACAATCATACTAGTTTTATTTCATAGTAATTAAGCATTACATAAAACTAGGGACTTCTAGAATAGTAATTACATAAGCTAATGAGTTTTACTATCAAATCACACATTTGATAATCAAAAGCAAAATTAACTATTCAATTACTTGCTCAAAAAGATAACAAAACGCACAACATGTGCTAATGGTCCTTGGCCGAAACCCTACATAATAAACTCTTGGCCGAAACCCTAGACCTCAATGCTTTCAGTCGAAATACCCAAGAAGCCAAAATAGTTTCGCCTCTCCCTTTTCTCTCTAATTCCCGAAACCCCGAAAAACGAAGAGCTAGCAATCGTCGCCCGTTTGATCGCGTGGATACCTGGGTAGAGGGACTTTCCGCAGAGGAGATCAATTGGTGGCAGATTAGCATCCAAGAAACGCCATCCTCCATTCAAGCAGGGCTTCTGAACTGTAGAAAAATGTAAGTTTTTACCGCTATTTTCGATTCGTTTCATATGAGCGGATCCTTCAGGGGAGGATCCATGGGTGTTTGGAACGAGTTTCCGCCCATGAATCCCTTCAGTGGTATCAGAGCCTTGCTCATACGATTCGGATTCGACATTGTTAATCACATCTTAACATATATCAAATTCGATTTGGTATGTGTATTTGTGAAAAACAGAAAAGATTGTTTCTTTTATGTTTCTGTGATTATAATACCGCATAAACTGTTTAATGCGTTTAAAGATTGTATCTTTTGATGAGAATACGCATAAACTGTTTTCGGTTATTGATTCGGCATAAACTGTTTCCGTGAATGTTGATTCGCATAAATCAGCTTTCGTGAACATTAATTATGCATAAACTGCTTTTTGTGAATATTGATTCAGCATGAACTGTTTGCGTGAATCTGAAATTAATTTGATTAAATTCTGTTAAATACGCATAAACTGTTTCGGTTAATCCGATTAACCAATACATAATCTGATTATGTAAGTTAGGCAAAGAAGGGTAAATCCGGGAGGAAAAACTCATTCGATGAGAGTCATACTAGGTCAATGGGATTGAGGATCATGTATGATTGGAACTAGGGCAAGTGGGAGATTGTTAGTAGTGCCCTAGGACCATTAGCACATGTTGTGCGTTTTGTTATCTTTTTGAGCAAGTAATTGAATAGTTAATTTTGCTTTTGATTATCAAATGTGTGATTTGATAGTAAAACTCATTAGCTTATGTAATTACTATTCTAGAAGTCCCTAGTTTTATGTAATGCTTAATTACTATGAAATAAAACTAGTATGATTGTTGATTGATGATCTTGTTTTATCGATCATGTGTAATGGATACAAATCACATCATAGATGCAATATATGGGATACATTGTATTGACGTGATCCGTCGAGAAGTAATACTTGATGGTCTTAAGTCATAAGTATTACTTCCTCAATACTATTTTAGAATCCTTAGACCTTATGTCTTCATTGATTCTAGTATGAATGGAGCCACGCTTTTGACTCGATCGGGACGTTACTTGTAACAGAGTAATCAATACGACCGATGATCGGATGTAGTGTCCTATCATAGCTTGAATGTGAGAGACATTGTAAGGAATTTGTCCTCTCTATTATTAGAGAGAGATATCCATGGGGCCCCTCGATAGGGAAAGACTGTTTAAATGCATGGCCGTGCTCAAATGTGTTTGATAAAGTGGTTATCAAATGCTATTTGTCGAAACAATCTACCGAGATCGAGCATAAATATAATTAAGCTTAATAAAGGGTGACGACCACCATGCCTTATGCTTAATTAGGATATCGCGAGACAAAGGGATTAAATAGTGGATTGATATTAGGTTACGTTGTATATTCATTCACTTTGGGTAGTCACAATGTCCCGCTAGGACCGCTTGTGATTTATGGACTCACACTACTACTAAGTGTGTTTTCATTGCCATTGTGAGATGAACCTGCAGTGGTCACACGCATAGACGAGCTAACGAAGCTTTTATGTCGGATTCAATGAATCTAGAATGTGTCTAGGTTCATTAGTATCCGACATTTGTCTTTCTCGAAATAATAAAGTGTTTATTATTCGAATTGAGATAGAGGGCAATTTCGGTATTTTACCTATAGCTGGGATTACGTGGGAGTTATTATCCGATAAGGACTCCCACTACCAGCAGAAGTCTAAGGGGACGTGGGAGTTGAGGACTCCCATTGCTGAGAGGAGTTGAGGGACGTGAGAGTTAGTTCCCGGGAACAAACTCTCACACCCTATATAATAAACTCTTGGTCGAAACCACTAGACCTCAATGCTTTCAGTCGAAATACCCAAGAAGCCGAAATAGTTTCGCCTCTCCCTTTTCTCTCTAATTCCGAAACCCCAGAAAAAACGAAGAGCTAGCAATCGCTGCCCGCTTCGTCAGCGTGGATACCGGTAGAGGGACTTTCCGCAGGGAGATCAATTGGTGGCGATTAGCATCCAAGAAACGCCATCCTCCATTCAAGAAGCGACTTCTTGAATCCGTGAAATGTAAGTTTTTACCGCTATTTTCGATTCTTTTCATATGAGCGGATCCTTCAGGGAGGATCCATGGGTGTTTGGAACGAGTTTCCGCCCATGAATCCCTTCACCCTAGGGCACTACTAACAATCTCCCACTTGCCCTAGTTCCAATCATACATGATCCTCAATCCCATTGACCTAGTATGACTCTCATGTTTAGGCTGTGGGAGTGGCTTGGTCAATGGATCTGCAATGTTGTCGTCTGTATGAACTTTGCAAATACATGTGTGAATGCTTGTAATTAGAAACGACACAGGAAGTAACATACGACGCGACAATGAAAGTAATATAGATGATCCGATATGTTTTGTCTTCACAAATAATTTATGTTTACGAAATATAAAATTCAAACTAAAAATTAATCAAGATATTCAAAACTTGAAACTACAATCACCTTTTTGAAAAAATTGTCCCCCAAACTTTGTAATTTTTTATTTATAAAAGAAGAGGGGGAAATTGAAAAATTACCAAAAATATCAATCATTTTAACTATATTTACTTTTAACAATGAAGCGTAACTCAAGTGGTAAGACGCTTCATTTCTATCTTGTATGTCAAGAGTTCGAGTTATACTGAATTAGAAGTAAAGAATATGCTCTAGGGAGGGGGAAAAGAAAAAAGAAAATCTTTTTATTTATGTTATGGAATGGTTGTGGTTCTCCTAATATACTCTATGTGGCCTTTGTTGGTTTTATATATATTTTATTGAATATTTTCTCTAATAAATAGATAAAAAATAAAATTGTGTCAAGCTACCATCCCCCAAGGAGTTTGACACCATAGACACCAAAAATTCTCTAGCCCCACTCAAATTTCAGCGGTCGAATGTGATATTTGACGGTTCAATTATTTTAAAGGGAAAACACATGTTCTTCTTTGAAAAATATCTTTTCTTCATTGAAAATACCTATTCTAAGAAAAAAAGAACAATATCGTCTCAATCATTTTGGTTCACCCAGAGAGGCACCCGGTGTCCTCCTACAACGTGGTGACTAATTTTAGTTCGGTCTACGGTTGGCCCGTAGCGTGACTTCTAGCGGGAGAGGGCCTGACTCATACTGCTCTTATACACGAAGCCCTACCACCGCAGGAAAATTTCACAAGAGTCAAAGTCCACGGTGGGAATCGAACCCTCGTCAACGGTGAGACATATGACAACTCCAACTAGTTGCCCCAGAGCTCGGGGTTTCGTCTCAATCATTTTGAAGTCATGTTCTAAACTTTAAAATAAAGTCCTAAATAAACGAAAAAGTTACTTCTATATAAATATACCAAAAAATAATTTTTATTTAGTTGAAGAAAAATTTAATAAATCAGCATATTGACTATTGAGTTTGAGAGGCCCAAATCCAAAAACAAATTATGTAAGTTTTTTTAATGGAAAAAACACACACATATATATAGTAAAATCTTTATACATTAATACTCCCGGGACCGGAGAAAAATATTAATATTGAGAGGTTATTCTTAAATAGAGGCTTACATATAAAAATTATAATTTTTAAAAAATAACTAATATACATTATATGATACTTGAAAATGTGTCTCTTCATATTTTAAAAACTTGAATTTAAAAAAGATATATAAGATTAATGAATTTAAAAAAAATAAATGTACATACATCATTCATGTACATTGTGTATATATATATATATATATATATATATATATATATATATATATATATATATATATATATATTAGATTTAGAAGATTAATTCATATACATACACTATCTAGGAAATATATAAAAAAAAAAAATGTATGTACATCATGTATTCATTTAAAATATTCACTCATTTAAAATAGTCATTCATGTATGCATTTAAAATATTCACTCATGTATGTTACTAAGAACACGCAAGTTAAAGGATGCGGTATTAACCCAAAAAATTAAAGCATTGTCACAGACAACTTTAGATAAGGATTTCATATCATCTTAAGTTTATTGTAAAACAAACATAGACAACAAACAACATAGTTAAATAATTCTGAATATTTGATATAGATATATTAATATATTTATTTTATCATTATATGGAGGTAAATTTCTTAAGGATGGTCGTAAAACAAACATGGAATATTACAATGTATAGTTTATTCTTATTTATAACTAGTCCTGAGTTGAGACCATAATTTTTATTATTATAAGTAGGTTATTCTTATATAGAGTATTATTGTATAGAGGTTTTACTATATATATACTAGCCTAATGACCCGTGCTATCCACGGGAATAAAATTATTTGTTAAAAAATATTAAATAGTATAAAAGGGAAAAATGATACTCTAGACTGTTATTTTTGTTTGATTTTCAAACCTAGCTATATAGAAAAGAGAAAAAAATATAAGAATTTTATATTTAGATGCAAATCAAAAAATATTATGGTAAGAGAAGAAATATTATTTCAATGATTGCTCAAGGTAGTCGTTGTAATTTTTCTTTAAAAAAATCACGGTTTCAATAAACCATCCAAAAACAAATAAAGTCTGTCTCTCAAATTTATTGGGCAAATTCCAACTCATTTAATGACATGATAAGAATTAAATGACCCGGTCAACTAAAGTTTATTTTTGACGTTTTTACATTTCAATGAAAAAAGTTTAGTGAGTCGTTCGCATGCAGGTTCAATATAAAATTAAATGGTTCGGTGAACTAATTTTCTCTGGAAAAAATTTTGACTGTTGGAATGAAAATATTAAAAAACAAATTAGATTTGTCACTCAATTTAATATATTAAAAAGAAACTCAAAAAATTCATTCAATTAAAAATCATGCCACTATCTTTATTTATAATGTCATCAGATTTCAAAAACTTTATACACTTTCAATGTGGAATCTTGAATAATATTAAAAAAAGTAAAAGAAAAGACTAGAATAGGAAAATTAAAAAAAAATCATTAAAAATATTAAAATATATAATTTAATTTGAATAAGTCAAATATGAACTATCCAGAAAATAAATAAAGGAGCCTCTCAAATTCATTAGGCAAATTCCAATTTAGTTAATGATACGAAAATAATTAAATGGTTCGATTAAATAAAAGTTTATTTTTTTAAGTTTTGACTCTTTTAATGAAAAGGTTTAGTGAGTAGGCTCGCTTGCGGGTCCAACAGAAAACTAAATGGTTCGGTAAACCAATTTTCTTTAAAAAAAACAACTTTGACTATTGGAATGAAAAAATTGAAAAGAAAATTAGATTTGTCACTCAATTTAATCGACTAATAAATAACTCAACCAATTAGTTCAATTAAAATGCATGCTCAACTCCTTTGTTTATAATGTTGTCAAATTTAAAAACTTTATACACTTTTGATGTCGGATCATAAATAATATTGAAAAAATAAAAATATAAAATTTGAGTATAAAAAATAAAAAATCTATTAAAATAATATTAAAATAATTTAATTTGGATAAGTCTAATATGAACCATTAAAAAAGAAAATATAGTCCGTCTTTCCAATTCATTGGGAAAATTCCAACCCAAGTAGTGATACAATAAGAATTAAATTGCTCGAACAACTAAAGTTTATTTTTTTAAGTTTTTACTCTTTAATGAAAAAAAATTGAATGAACAAGCTCGCCTGCGGATTCACCAAAAAACTAAATGGTTCGATTAACTAATTTTCATTAAAAAAAATTGAATTGAAAAAATTGAAAAGAAAATAGAATTTGTCACTCAATGTAATGGACTAAATAGAAACTCAATCAATTCATTCATTTAGAAATCATGTTCAACCCCTTTATCTATAATGTTATCAAATTCCAAAAACTTTAGATTTTGGATTTTGAATAATATTAATAAAATAAAAAAATAGAATAAGAAAAATAAAAAACCTTTAAAAATACTAAAATATATAATTTAATTTGAATAAGTCTAATATGAACCATCTGAAAAGCAAATAAAGTTTCTAATTCATTGGGCAAATTCCAACTCGGATAAGAATTAAATGGCTCAATCAACTAAAGTTTCTTTTTTAAAAATTTGATTCTTTTAATGAAAAAAGTTTAGTGAGCAGACACGCATGCAGATTCAACAGAAAACTAAATGGTTCGTTGCACTAAATTTCTTTGAAAAAACTGGTGTTGGAATGAAAAAATTGAAAGACAAATTGAATTTGTCACTCAATTTAATGGACTAAAAAGCAACTCAACAAATTCATTACCCTTTAATTATAATGTTGTCAAATTCTAAAAAACTTCATACACTTTTGATGTGGAATCTTGAATAATACTTAATAAGAAAAAGATAAAATTAGAATAAGAAAAATAAACACCATTAAAATATTAAAGTAAAAAATTTAATTTGAATAAGTAAAATATGAACAATCCGAAAAGCAAATAAAGTATGCCCCTCCAATTCATTGGGCAATTTCTAACTCAATTGATGATACAACAATAATTAAGTGGATCGATCAAGTAAAGTTTATTTTTTTAAGTTTTGACTCTTTTATGAAAAATATTTAGTGAGCAGGCTCACCTGCAGGTAGGCCTGCAAACAGGTCGGATCTTTATCCGTATCCGACTCGAATCCGAATTGTTTTTTAGGATTTGGTAAGAACTCCAGACCCATAAACCAGCATCTAACTCCGAATCCGTATAAGAGTAATAAAATGGTTACGGATTTGAAATATAAAAAATCGGATCCGTTGGACCCGAATCCGTTTTAGCATAGATTTATAAATAAATATATATTATTATATATAAATAAATTTTTTTACCATTTGGATCAATTCACATCTAAGGCTATAATTTTACCCTAATTTTATCCTCGGATATAAAAGTATATGAATAAAAGTTATAAAAGATAGTTTCTTCCGTCGTTTCATTCTTTTTTTTTTTTTATCATAGTCGAGGACTCGAGAGCCGTCACCACCACCATTAAAACGCCTCTGCTGCTCAGTCTCACCTGCTCAAGTGTTATTGGTTTAGTTTCGAAAAGTTTTAATCTCTTTTTTAGACGTTTTTAATCCGTCAAAATAGAAAAGTAAAAATTAGGAGGATTGGACTTTTTGAAACGGGTTTTACCATATCCGTATTCGGATCCAAATCAACGGATCTGGTAATACATATAATGGATCTGTTAGGATACGGATACAGATTTGGTAGATAAAGTTAAAAATGGATATGGATGCGGAATAGACAATTTCATATCCGTTTGCAGGCCTACCTGCAGGTTAAACAGAAAATTAAATGGTTCGGTGAACTAATTTTCTTTGGAAAAAATGACTGTTAGAATGAAAAAATTGGAAAGAAAATATATTTTGTCACTCAATTTAATGGACTAAAAAGAAATTCAACTAATTCATTCATTAAAAATCATGCTCAACCTCTCTATTTATAATATTGTCAAATTCCAAAACATTCCTACACTTTCGATATGGGATCTTGAATAATATTGGAAAAACAAATAGAAAAGGAAAAATAAGAAGCCATTAAAAATATTAAAATGTATAATTTAATTTGAATAAGCCAAATATGTTACTTTAATTTAATGGAAAAAAATTAATTTAACCAATCAAAATCTTTGAAACTAATTAGAAAATTCAAAATTAATTTATTTGTTGCTCAAGTCATGCGATTATTCTTTCATATCCTAGAATCACTTTTAAGTCTAGCGATTATTCTTTCAAGGGTTTCTTTCAATGACGGCTGAAGGACGGGATGATAATTTTCTTATAAAAAATGTTTAATTGAATAATTTGAAAAGAAAATAAAGTCCGTCTCTCTAATTAATTGGGCAAATTCCAACTCAGTTACTGATACTCTAAAAATCACATGGTTCGATCAACAAAAGTTAATTTTTTAAAAAAAGTTTTTACTCTTTTAATGAAAAACGTTTAGTTAGTAGGTTCACATGCGGGTTCAAAATAAAACTAAATGATTTGGTTAACTAATTTTCTTAAAAACAAATAAAAAATTAACTATTCGAATGGAAAAATTGAAAAGAATATTGGATTTGTCACTCAATTTAATGGACTAAAAACCAAATCACTCAATTCATTCAATAAAAAACCATTCTAAACCCCTTCATTTATATTGTTGTCAAATGTCAAAAACTTCATAAAGTTTCAATGTGGGATATTGAAAAGATAAAAAACCATTATATATTAAAATTAACAATTTCATTTGAATAAGTCAAAGATGTCAAGCTATATCATTAGTTTAATAAATAAAAAATGTCTCAACCAATCATATTTTTTCAACTAAGTAAAGAACATAAAATTCATATGGGTCGAAGTTAGGAATTTGATATTATGCTCTCTACTATTACTGTAGCGCCCGGCAACCTTGATTGTGAACAAGATTCAACACAGGAATCTGATTTACTGCAACAAAGCAACAAGAAACTGAAATCAGATACAATAATTTCAGAGATAAATCATGGAGATATCGACAAGGTTCAAGGTTATTCTAGCAAATTGATAAGTTACAAGGATAAACTCACTCTATCCCACAAAATTTGTGCGAAAGATGTGCAGAAGGATTTCTTGGCTCATCACCTAGAAGAAGAATCAGATGATGAATCCTCTGATAATGCCATTCCTACTATCCGAGTTTCTAAAGAAGACAAATTAAGATGTAGAGGACCATGGATAAATAGTGTAATCATAAAACCATATGGCAAAATGCTTGCTTATGGTTACCTGAACTTTAAAGTTAGACAATTATGGAAAATCATGGGTGATCTCCGATTAAAAGACCTGGGAAATAATTTCTTCATAGCCAAATTTAACAGGGAAGAAGATTTTTCTAAAGTCATTGCAGGAGGCCCATGGTTCATAAATGGTCAATACCTGATGACGAGGCTATGAGAACCTGAGTTTGATCCTTACAGAAACAGCCCTTCAACCACTGCAATTTGGGCAAGACTCCCTGGTTTGCCTGTGGATTTCTATGACAGAGGCATCCTAGACAAAGTTGGAACATTCCTTGGCACTCTGCTCAAACTGGATACCAGAACTTCAAACTCTGAGAGAGGCATGTATGCACGGATTTGTGTTCAGGTTGATTTGAGGAAACCTCTGGTCCCATATGTGAAGATAGGAAGCAAGCATGTCCAACAAGTGCAGTATGAAGGAATTGATTTCTGCTACAGTTGTGACATAATAGGTCACCCACAGCAAAACTGTCCTAATACAGTTAAAGAGCAGAATGTGGATAAGCCTGTTTCCATGGAAGAACAGTCTAACGGGGATACAAATATGGAAGAAGGGGCATCCAATTCGCATAATATACATGGTCTTTGCCCTTGGAATAAGGTAATTCCACCTACAAAAAAATTTCAACCCCTTCACCAAAACAGGGCAAAGGGCACGCATCCCAATGTTAAGGGGGAAGGTTCACATTAACTCAAGAAATCACACGCCGTAGAACCTTCAAGGAAAAGGGATTTGGGCGAAGGACCAAAAACATGGAAGCCCAAAACGGTAACTGGGAAGGAACAGGAGAAGTTCAATGAATCTAGTTCATCTGGGACCAAATTGAAAATAAAGAAACTAAAGGGTAACATATCTACGGAAGAGGCTAAGTCTACCCACTCTGCTCCATTCGAGAAAGCAACAGTAATGATGGGATGCCCATCAGTCGGACGAATAGTAGTCTCGGAGGAGAGCATAATTGCGCAAACGTCAGCTGCGTATGGGCTTGGTAAACCTGGGGAGGAACTCGAGGAGTCCGCCGCCCAAATACAGAAGCCACCTTTGACGCAACCCAAACACCCTTTAAAACCAACTCCTATCATTTCTTCCTCTGCCACCTATCTTCTCAACATTGTACCTCTCAGGAAAAACAAAAAAAAAGGACAAGCATGTCTCAGGACCGTCCAGCTTGGAACTACAGGAGAACACAGAGGCGATCAGTGCCGGATTTGAGAGGAAGATCTATGCACCCTCAGACAGGACTGAGACGGTCTCCCTCCATACAAAACAACCTTCTAGAGGGGAGGGAACAAATGGGCCGAACCTGGTTGGGAACAATCCAACTAGTGGCGAGGGACATGGGTCATCTGGCCCAAGATTGGTACCCACTATCTCCAATGGGGAATTGCCCATTGGGTACAGTGGACATATGGGCCGGGCCAACGAATCCGACATGTACAGTCCACTTGAACCCATCAAGACTGTTGAGATGGGTCTCGACGAACCAGCCCAACCCAAACCCAAGAGCAGCATTGAACCGGGAAATTGTGAATCTGAGGGAACCGGGCTCGAGTAGGATGGTCGAACCGGGGAGGTCGAGAAACATCTTGGAAGATCTAAGGGACTCGATTCAGGCTCTCAACCACAGCCTTACCACCCCCCAAAACCTAGCCAACCCACAGAACAGAGGTCGGGTTCGGAGGCGGTCTGCGTCGAGGGAGAGGAGTCCGACAGGGACTCCGACATGGAGACGGTGGAGAACACGATCGAGGGACCTGAGGACTTCACCTCTAGTCGTGAAGAATCAAAACACCGAGCAAGAAAGGGAAGAGACTGCAATGGTAAGGAGTTCCTACATATTAAGCGCTCAAGCTTTAAAGTTGGAAATGCTAAACCAAAGAAGGCATCCAATCCTAATCAGACTAGCAAACGGTATAACAAGCTGTAGACTACTCTTGGACAGAGCGGCCAACCTGAGGGAGGAGACTTTTTCCCTTCATTTGATACCGGGATTCAACAAAATCAGGGAGGAGCCTCCTCAGATGGAAGTTATCCCGAGGGCAATTCGACGGTCCTCAACCCCCCCATCATTTGATATGAGTAAAATCATAGTGTGGAACGTGAGGGGGGCGGGACACCTTGATTTTCATTCCCATATGATGGAAATTATCAGGATCAATAGACCGCAGGTGGTGGCGTTGTTGGAAACTAGAGTCAATGGATACGTGGCTGTGGAAATATTTGCTAGACTCCCCTTCACCAATATTGAAATTGCAGAATCTGAAGGTTATCGTGGAGGAGTTTGGCTAATGTGGAATGAGGCTGAGGTTGAGGTAGATGTCAATGTCGTCACCAAAAATAGTCAATCCATCCATGCTATCATTAAGGTATTTAATTCTCCAATTCTCTAGCTTCTGAGTACTGTTTACGCTAGCCCCAATTTTAATATTGGGCAGATTTTCTGGGACCACTTGTGAAATGTTTGTGAGAGTAATGATCTCCCTTGGGTGGTAATGGGGGACTTCAATGATGTTCTTTACCAAGCTGAGAAACTTGGTGGTCTCCCTATCAACCAAACTAGAGTCATGTCTTTTAAATCCATGATTGATGACTGTAACCTTATGGACCTTGGTCATGAAGGTAACAGATTCACTTGGACCAATAAGAGGGATAATGGCGCTCTTATTTTCCAATGTTCTGATAGAGTCCTTGCTAACCCCTCTTGGATAAATCTCTTCACTGAAGCAACTGTGTTCAACCTCACTAGGACTAGATCTGACCACTCCCATGTTCTTCTTATCACTAAGCCTTGCAACCATATTCCTTCCATCAAACCTTTTAGATTTGAACCTGTTTGGCTTACCCACCCCCTCATCTACAAAGTGGTGGATGAAGCTTGGGTTGACTCTCCCTTAGATTTTAGACTGTCTGCTAAGAAGTTTGAAGAGGTAGTCAAAATCTGGAATGGGGAAGTTTTTGGCAATGTCTTTAAGAAAAAATCTAATTTGTTGGCCAGAATCCATAAGGCACAGAAGTCTCTCGAACAATCTCAGTCAGCTCAATCTATCAATCTTAAGAGGAAACTTCTTGCTGAACTAGATGTTGTGTATAGGGAGGAAAAGACCATCTGGGCTGTTAAATCTAGGATGGATTCCATTCTTTGGGATGATCTCAATATCAATTTCCTTAAAGCCTCCACTATACACAAAATAAAAAGTAATAGGATTCTATCCTTGAAAAATTCAGTAGGTAATTGGGAATTTGATCTCAGCCTGGTTAGACAGATTGTCTTCAAACACTTTAGAGATTTATACACTTCTGGTAAAACTCATAATGCCTTCTCCCCCCTAAGTTTCCCTTTTGCCTGGGCACCTGTGGGTAACACTGCTATGGCTCATCTAGAAGATCAAGTTTCTGAGGCCGAAATTAAAAAGGCTATGTGGAGCTTTAAACCCTATAAAAGCCCTGGCCCTGATGGTCTTCATCCCATCTTCTTTCATAAATTCTGGAGCATTGTGCAGCCTTCTGTTTCTACTCTTGTGAAGAAATTTTTTGATTCAGGGGTAATTCCTAAGGAACTTAATCAAACATTTGTTTGCCTTATCCCTAAAGTTAAGAATCCAGAAGTGGTAGGCCAATTGAGACCCATTGGCCTCTGTAACACTTTATATAAGCTTGTCTCTAAAATCCTGGTTAACAGAATCAGACCCTTACTTAACTCAACCATTTCCCCACACCAGGGCAGTTTCTTACCAGGCAGAAGATGTGTAGATAATGTGACTCTTGTTCAGGAAGCCATTTACTCTATCACAAGAAGCACTGCTAAACATGGGGCAGTAGTAGTTAAACTGGACCTAGAAAAAGCTTTTGATAGACTTGAATGGGACTTCATTAGAAATGCCCTGAATTTCTTCCTTTTTCCACCCTCCATTGTATCTCTTATTCTAAACTGTATATGTTCATCTAGCCTTTCTATAATCTTCAATGGGGAAATCACTGAATGCCTTCCAGAGAGATTAGGCAAGGTGATCCCCTCTCACCATACATCTTTGTCATCTGTATGGAATACTTGTCCTTGAGCATAGAAAAATCTGTCAGAGGCAAAGACTGGCTCCCAATAAGGGTAGGAAAACAGGGACAACATCTTTCACATTCCCTGTTTGCTAATGATATTATCCTCTTTGGTAAAGGAAATGATCACATTATCCTTGAAATGAGAAGAGTCCTTGAGGAGTTCTGTATTAGATCAGGGCAAAATATCAACTTCAATAAATCTAAATTTTGTTGCTCCAATTCTCTTGGCACAGACAGAATCTCTTTCATTGAGGCTGCACTTAACATCAGGCATACCAATAACCTGGGCAAATACTTGGGCTTTCCCATCTTCCAAAAGACACCCAGGAACTCTGATTTCTTGTTTATTGTGGACAAAATTAGGAATAAACTTAGTGGATGGCAGGCAAACTTACTCTCCCTTGCAGGTAGGAAATCCATAATACAGTCCTCCTCCTCTCAAATCCTTTCTTACTATTCTCAATGTTTACCCCTGCCAATCAGTATTTGTGATAGAATTGACAGAGAACAAAGAAACTTTCTTTGGGGTAGCTCAGCCATTAGAAGAAAACTTCATCTTCTGAAATGGGATAAGGTTTGCAGACCTAAACACTTTGGGGGACTGGGGATTAAGAAAGCTATCCATGCCAATAGAGTTGGTTTGGCTAAACTGGTTTGGAGAATCAACAAAAGTCATGATGTCACTTGGGCAAGCTGTATGAGAAGAAAGTTTTGGAATAAAGATCCTAATATGCTGGATGAACCTACTCATAAACCTTCATCTATCAACTCCAAGGCCTGTAAGCTTGGCTGGAGACTTTTCCATAACTCATCTACTTGGATCTCAGGCAATGGAGAAAATATCAGGGTTTGGGGAGATGATTGTGTTGGTATAGGTAACCTCAGAGGCACTATCTCAGGTCCTCTTACTGATAAAGAAGAGGATTTGAAATTATCATCTCTTTTTGGGGAAAATGGGACTTGGGATTTGTCACATATTTCCTTCCAGCTTCCCCAACCATTCTTGACATTATCCAAGGAATCCCAAGACCACTCCACCCCAATCATACTGATAGAAGAAAGTGGAAGCATAGTCATAATGGGGAATTCTCTTCCAAGAGTTCTCATAATACCATACATCTAGAAGAAGGATTAGAGGTTACTCATGCTATGGATTGGAAATGGATCTGGAAATCCACCTGTAATCAAAGAATCAAGCTATTTTTGTGGCTTTGCATTCATGGTAGACTGGCTACTAGAAAACTCCTCCTCAAAAGGCATATTGTCCTTTGTTCTATATGTCCTTCTTGTGGAAATTCAGAAGAGGGTGAAGAACATATTCTCAAAAGTTGTCCAACTGCTATAAACTTCTGGGAACAGTTACAGATTCATAGAAATCACCCAAATCTGTGGAATCTCAACCTTAGAGAGTGGCTCCAAAAGGGATCTTCACTCAAAGATGTCTCTCATATTCAAAGCATCCATTGGGGCACTTTGTTTGCCTATGGCTGCTACACCCTCTGGACAAGAAGAAACCACTCTTGATTCAGTCCCCATATTCCAAAGCCTGAGCCTGTCAAGTAGGCTATTACTAAAGCTGTAGAATTTATAGCTTTTGGGAACTTTGTTAAGCCCTCTACCACTAGAATCATCCAACAGATTGCCTGGACTAAACCGGAGATTGGCAGAATAAAACTCAATGTGGATGGTTCGAGTTCTAACAGCACTAGTAGAGGAGGCGGATGTGGCCTTCTTAGGGATCACTTGGGAAATTGGTTAGGAGGTTTTAGTAGAAAACTTGGTACCTGTGATAGTACCTCTGCTGAACTTTGGGCCCTCAGAGATGGACTAACTATGGCATCCAACTTAAACATTCACTCCTTAGATGTTGAGTTGGACGCTATAGTTGTCATCAAGCTTCTTGTCATGAATGATACCTCATCTCATCCTTTTTCTAACCTTATTTTTTATTGCAGGGAACTACTGCAGAAGTTCGCCGACGCTAGAGTCACCCATATCTACAGAGAAGCCAACAACTGTGCTGATTTGCTTGCTAAGAATGGGAATGTTTTGGATAGCTTTCATTTTCTTTTCTTTTCAGTTGCACCTCCCTTTGTTAGCCATTCTTTGGCAAGGGATGCCCTCTTGTTTTGAGAGATTAGTTCCTTCTGTAATCACTAATACTCTACCCCCTTTTGATTAATTTATATATATATATATATATATATATATATATATATATATATATATATATATATATATTGTTTTTCACCACAAAAAAAAAGAACATAAAATTCCAAAAAAAATACATGTAGAACTGTGAAGGCTTTTGAATAGTTAAAACTGATTTTTTTTTTTTTGTAATATAAATATATATAGATATATAATTTAATTTGAATAAGTCAAATATGAACCATCCGAAAAGAAAATAAAATCCGCCTCTCCAATTCATTGAGTAATTTTCAACTCAGTCGATGATACAACAATAATTAAATGGATCGATCAACTAAAGTTTATTTTTTTGAGTTTTGACTCTTTTATGAAAAATGTTTAGTGAACAGTCTCGCCTGCAGGTTAAACAGAAAATTAAATAGTTCGGTGAACTAATTTTCTTTGGAAAAAAATGACTATTAGAATGAAAAAATTGAAAAGCAAATGAAATTTGTCACTCAATTTGATTGACTAAAAAACAACTGAACTAATTCATTCGATTAAAAATCATGTTCAACCTCTCTATTTATAATATTGTCAAATTCAAAAATCTTCATACATTTTCGATTTTATTGAATTTGGGAAATCATATTAAATAGTATAATTTTGTTTAATGGATTTTAGTGGTAATAGAAATTAAAAATATCTTAGTTTACTAATTAAATTGAAAAGATCAACTTAATCTTAACAATTCAAATGTTTAACTAAATCCTTAAACTTTAAAAAATTAATTTAATAGATAAAAATAGGTGTAACCAATCATGCTTTTTACAAAATAATCTAGAAAATTACACGTGACATGATATAACTAAAAAAGCTGAAAAGACATTATGTATATATATATATATATATATATATATATATATATATATATATATATATATATATATATATATACTAGTCAACCAACCGTGCTATGCACGGAGAAAAGTTTAAGAAATAAAATGTTTTAAATTATTTTCTTAAAGAAAGAGTAAAATTTGAACTATTATTGTCAATTTAAATTATTAAGAAGTTGTCATATGTCTTTCTTACCTCCTTAGACATTATATTTTTCTTATTATTTCTATATTTTATTCATAAAAGATATAATTGTGTGGCAATTTGATAATAGTTGGATAGAGAATCATATAAAATATCATAATTCCAATTAAGTTTAGAAATTTGTCTTTTTTCCTTTTTAATACTCCAAGGGTCACGAATAAGAGTTTTTTTAAACATTTTCTTTGGGGCAAGAGGGGAGGAGGACGGTGAAATGAGATATACATTTCTCTTAGAGAACATCGACCCGAATACCTCTCGAACTAAGAATACGTGCTTTACCAATATAGCTACTGCATTGACTCGGTTAAGAGTTGAACTCAATAACCTAATCTTTTCTTGAAAATAAATTATATAATTAATAAAAACAACCATAATCAAATTAAAAACCCCTTATTAAGTTAACAATGGTCATTTTACTTATATATTTTGGCCAAGGTCAATTTATTATAATTTAAATTAATTAAACGTATAGCAATTTTCATTTTTTACGTAGAAGGTCAGTTTTATTGGGTTTTTTATTTAAAAGTCAATGACTTAAAATTCCTTTATCTAGCAAAAGTTTGATCTATAAAACAAAAGATATAATAAATCTAGTTACTTGGATCATAAAATAAAATATTGAATAACTTGTATTGAAAATTCTGAATTAGAAAAAATACTTCGATAGAAAATTTTAAAATGTGATATTTTTTAAGAAAGAAAATATTTTAGATTAGATTAGCAAAATGACAATGCTTTTGTCACAGTCTTTACGAAAAAAACTAGAACATAAATGTTAGCCCTAAGGGCGATCTAACTCGGTTTTTGATAATGGACAAACACTTGATGTTGTGTCTAATGTTTATATCTTTGTGATAGAATATCGGAACTAATATTGGAAGCTCTAAGTACTTAAATCAAGCCATGATCAAGATTCAAAGTCATATTATTCAAGGCTCATCTTTCAAGATTGAAGATTGAAGACTTAGGTTTGGTTAGATTAGCTTTGTCGTTATAAGTCTTTATCTTATATAGCTCTAACCAAAGCTCTCATGAACATAAGCTCTACACTCAAGTTTTGCATGTTCATAAACACGTTTTCAAAAGGCTAAGTTTCAAAATGATCCTTACATGTGTTCGTATTTCAAAAGTCTGTGATTTCAAAGTATAAGTCTTTTAAAACGGTTTTCTAAATGCTCTTACTTGTTACATATTGAGAAAACCTTTTAGACTTCAATAGATTTCAAAACGTGTGAAAAATCAACATCTCTCAAAGCTCAGAAGGTCGGATCATCCGAGCTTTCCTCGGATCAACCGAAGAGAAACAGAGAGTTGTGATTATGTGCTTCGGTCGACCTAAGGTCAGGGTCGGTCAACCGACCTAGGGTTAGGCTCAACCGAAGTGAGCTTCGGTCATCCGAGCTCTTGAACGGTTAACCGAGCTCTGCGAGAACTAGCCGTTATTTGACCGTTAAAGAGTCGTTTTTCAGCATATTTTGAAATGTATAAATACTCCAAAGCTAGAGAATGACTCTATGACTTGCACATACCATTTACATTGATTTCTTATCAAGTCTAAACACTCTCAAAGCAAAAAGCACTTCATCTCTATGATCTAAATCATTCAAGAGTGTTCTTTCAAAAGCAAGACAAAGAGTGTGCATCATATGTTCAAAGAGCTTATAATTCTTGTACTTCAAAGGTATATATCTTTCACTTAGAAGAGTGAACAACCTTGTTCTTAAACTATCTCAATTCCCTTTCTTAGTGATAGGGTTATTCTTGTAAAAGTCCTACTTTGTGTGGGCAAATTGATAAGTCCTACTTTGTGTGGGCAATTGACTCTTAGTGAGTTTTGTATTGTGGTTGTGTTGTAAAACTCTTAGTGAGTTGTCCACAAGTGTAAAATCCTTCTTAGTGAAGTTGTTGAAATCCTTGGGTGCGGCTCAAGGTAGTGGATGTAGATTCTAAGTGAATCGAACCACTCTAAATCCTTTGTCTTGTTGTTGGGTTTAGTTTTGCATTTGCTCATCTTGCACAAACTTATACTAGCATTGCTTAGATTCGAAAAAGTTCCCAAGTTCGACTAAAACCCAATTCACCCCCCCCCCCCCCCTCTTGCGTTTTACAATAAATTAGAATTAAAATATTTTGTATTAATATATTTGAAATTTCATTTTAAAGGAATTTTTTTAGATTTAGTACGATCATTTATTTGGCAAACACATATTTCTCCTTGATGGACTTTTTCATGGTGCAAAATTGAAAATAATTTCCTTTGCCAAGGAAAAAAGAACATTATACTCTTTAGAAAACAAAAACTATTGCTTTAGTGAGATACAATTTAATAAAATAAATAAAAAACAAAATTTTATTCAATTTTGAATGGATTTATTGTACAACTCACATAATAGAACATTGGTAGTTGATAACAAAATAAGCAAAGAGGAATCACGAATCAATGTCCAATTCCAATTCTTCTCATTTGCATAATGTTCATGACATTGTTCAAATATCTAAAATAAAATAAAAATATTCTTCATGATTCTTTAAAAGGCTCTTCCATGGAAGGTGAAAGGCGGTGAAGGTGCATGTATTTTCATGGCATGATAACTATCGTAGAAGCACTGAAAATACAATTTTAGAAGATAATAAAAAATAAAAAAATAATGTCAGTCAAACAATGAAAATAAAATTGCTAATGACGAAAAACTAAGATCAGAGAGTAGTAAAAACAAAGAAGAGGAAAATAATAAGTCAGTATTCATAAACATCTTACTTTCAACGTATGTATACTTTGGGATAAACCTATATGTAAAATCCGGAAAAAATGTGAAAATTATGAGCAAATTATATTATAGTAAGAAGCAAAGCATAGAGATTGATTCAAAAAATAAAAAAACAACAAATAAAACTACTAATTTAAGAAAATGAAATGAAAAACTTACAACTATTCAAGAACACAAATTATAAGAAATCTGCCATAAAAATACCAATGAGATTAAAAGGGAATGGAAAAAAGATATCACCATGATAGTGAGACTCCTTACTTTTGGAGTTTTTAATCGTTGATGAAGAGCCTTGTATTTATAGAGGAGTTAACTCAAACTTAAAAAACTCAGAAATAGTGTCCCATAGAATCTCAATCTCATTAATATCTTAATTCTTATCTTAAACAATATATTAAATTCAAAATCCATGTTTAACTTAAAAATGAATCGTTGATAGGGGAAGTTACATAAGTTTAAGGATTTTTTAGAGATACTGGGAGATGATTGAGATTAGGATAAATTAATTTTAGATATTTTTAAATGATTTAATAACTCTTTGAATAGTTAAACATGAAACACCATACTAAACATTAATATTAAAATTTGCCTAAAATATTTAAAATCTTCTTAGCCAGTAAGAAATTTTAAAAAATAATTAAAATGTCAAAAAAAATTAGAATGGATATTTCAAGGAAATAATTAATATAGATTTTCCATTCAAAATTCAAAATATCACAAACTGATGGAATATTTTGTGGATTATCAAGGAGCCTAGTATATATTCACATAAGGTAGCAAACATATAAAAATAATAAAAAGATTGAATTAGTCGAATATGAACTATCCGAAAAGAAAGTAAAACCCGCCTCTCAAATTCAGTTAATGTTGCGATAAAAATTAAATGACTCGATTAACTAAAGTTTATTTTTTTTTAATTTTTGACTCTTTAAATGAAAAAGTTTAGTGAGCAGGCTTGCTTGTGGGTTCAACAAAAAACAAAATGGTTAGGTGAGGGGTTGATTATCGATTTGCAAGAAACGTGATAAGAGGGCTAGAAATACGGGAGTCGTGCTAGAGGAGTAATTAATATTTTCTTGATTTATTTCAAACATTTAAATTCTTGTTAACCAATCATAACATCTGAAATTAATTAGAAAACTCTTTAATCTAGAAATTTTAGATTAAAGGAGGTGTATTCAATATAGAATCTATAGGATTTTTAAGGATTTTTAAAGTTTATAGGTATTCAATTTGGATTTTAAAAAGTCCAATGAAATCTACAGGTATTCAATTTAGATTTTAAAAAGTCCATTAAAATCTAGAGGTAGTCAAAACTCTATATATTTTCATGGATTTCATTAAAGGTAGGATTTTTATGGATTTCCTAGGCTTAAATGTGTATTGTGAAATCTCTTCTAATTCCTTAAGATTTTGATTTTCTCTAATTAATATTAAAATTATATGTTTTTCATTACAATTTTTTTTAGTGATCTCATTTCTTTAAAAGTAGAAGAAAAATAAAGAAATATCCAAACTAAAAAAATGAGATTTTTTTTAACATCGTTAGAAAACTCAATATGAAATGTTTATTTCCCAAAAACAAGATATATTGTCATAATATTCAAACAATTTTCTTCTTAATCATCTTCAAATAGAAATTAAAGAAAGCAAACAATTTCTTCTTTATTTAACAACAAATTTCAATTTTCAAACATGTATTTCATTTCCTCTGAAATAGAGAATCAAAGGCCAAAAAGAGTTGAAACAAAACTCATCACAAACATATCTTAATTAAACTAAAGAAAAAAATACCAGTAAGTAAATTATACAAACCTTGAACAAATAAATCAAAAAAAGCCGCAGTTACGTGATCTAAAAAAAAAATCAAAGACAATCACCAAACTTTTTAAATTTTTAACAAAATGATTTAATTCAAAAAAAAAAAGATTGATAAACATATGTTGATTTTGCAAATTCAACACCGCTGGATCGGTATAATACACCATTAGATCAGTATTTTCTTTATTTCGTGGTATTATTAAAATAATCTATAGACTTAATAAATCAAAAGAAAACCTATAAATCAATCTAATAGAATATGCGTAGACTCTGGACAGAGTTAAAACCATCCATAAAGTCAGCAAAATGCATAGACTTTTGAAAATTAGTTAAAATCCGGATTGAATACACCCCCTAAATTGGGAGTTTAAAATTGAAAGTGTGTTCAAGATTATGAGAAAAAAATTAGGATTGTAGAGATATTTGAGTAACTAATTTGATATTTAAATTTATTTTAAGATAATAATTAGTTTTGAATTAATTTAATGTAGATTATTATATCATACCAAAAATACTGTTAGTTTAGATTTGTTAGAGATCGTCGAAAAGTTTACTTCAATTAGCATTCTATTAAAAGAATTAAAAAATTAGTTGTCAAATACCTGCCAGGGTAACTGGCAATGTGGTCTAGCTTTCGTCTTGGCAAGTTTGGGGGATTGAATCCCACATTCCCCATTTTAAATTAAATAATTCAACTTTTTTGCACCAATCAAAAGTTTTATAACTAATTAAAAACATAAAATTCTAGAAAATGACACGTGGCATTATATAAGTAAAAATCTGAAAAGGTGCTCTGTTATATATAGATAGATATATATTAGCAAATGACCCGTGCTATGCACAGAAATATTGAATTTCAAATTATCAATTTAATGGTTGTACAATTGTATTTAGAACAAAAATTTGTTAACTTTAATTTTTCGGAAAACAAATAAGAAAATTCAACATGATTAGGTAATATGACTTTTATTGAGTAACTCACAAATATAAGGGTGAACACCGAATGATTACTGGATAAAAAAATATTGGATCAAATAATATATAATCAAAAGAATTTAACATAATATTGGATAAAATAATATATAATCAAAAGAATTCAACATAGTCCTATATTATTTCAATTAATGTTTCATCCAATGTTTTGGTCCAATAATCACTACACTACTATTAAATGTTAATCACCTAATCTTTTTAGAAAACATGAAGAGACTACGTATTGTGACTTCATTTTTCTTATGGAGCCGTCTAATTCATGAAGTTTTTCAACATTGTGGCCTCCACATTTTGAGATATTGCATCTTCTTCTATGAGAGCGAGCAATTTTCTGCTCAAGTTTTTTTCGCTAAACTTGCATTGCTGTAAGATCCATTTTAGTAATTGTTTTTATTCCCTTAAAGATAAAAGTAGTCTAATAGTATTTTAATAAATTATTTAAAGGGAATTTATTAATAGTAATGTTTATTGGATAAAAAATGGATCAAACATAGATATAAATAATAATTAAATATCAAAAGTAATGAACATAAAAAGGATGAAGAGAAGAGTAAATATTCTCATAAAATATTCTCATAAATTCCCGTAAGTTCACAGAAACTTCCCAAATAAATTTCCTCAAATAAGTTTCTCCTAAACTTTATAATTTTTTGGCAAAATGATCATTTTTTAATGGCAATCTTTTAAGAAAAATCACTTTTGTATAAACTCTGTTGTGCATGGCTAAAAAACTTAATTTTTAGAACCAAAATAACATATCAAGTCAAAATTAAGTTTTTGCCTAAAACTTATAGGACATAAGTAAATCAATACATATAACAGAAAAGGTTAACAAGAATTAGGATTCTTTGTAACCTGCAATCAAATAAATCGAAACATTTAAAAGAAAAATCAAACTAAAAAATTAAAAGTGGCTAGTAATGATCAATAGATCCAGCTATCATAAATCAATGCAAAAAAGCAAAAATTCTACTAATAATGTAAAATAAATTTAGAAAAATAACACAAGGGACATAAGAAAAGTGATGATATATAGTTATCAGAAACTCAAATATTATTTAGGCTATATACTTTAACAAATACAATATTGCTTCATTCTGGAATTTAATATTTCACTTTGACTTAAGATGAAAATTAACAAAAGTATTTTACTTTTAATAAAGTTGTCTTCTTGCATTATTAGTTAAGGAAGGTTAATCCCCTTAAATTACGCTTAAACTAAGGAAGGTTAGTAGTGGAAGTTTATAAGAAAAAAAAATATTATTATTTTAGGAAATGAGTAATTTAATTCTTGCCATTCTGAAGAAAAAAAAACTCATAATAGACATACTTTACTCGACAAAAACTCATTATGTATAATTTATTCAACAAAAACTCAAAAATAGTATGGTCGGTAAGTAGTTTATAGATTAGTGTAAAAATTATTGCAATGTAAAAGTTCAAACGAAACAATTTTTCCTTACGAAATTTATTACAATATTCCAACTATCTCATAATTTTATTTCATCTGAAAAAGAAAAAATAAATGAAAAAGGCATAAGATTGTAATATGAAAATCAATTTATAACCATCTCCTAAATTTTCTCACATCAGAAAAGAAAAAATATACAAATATAAAAAGCCATTTAAATCCTAAGAATTGTTCCTCGCTCTCACTCTCAGCTTCATCTTCGACCACTTTCGAACTCGGTGTACCACTACTCGACCTCCGTCCACTTTATCACTGACGTCAACCATCTAGACCAAACATAAACAAAACTATAGGAAAAAAGGTCTATAATAAAGCTACATGAAAACAGGTTTATAGTATATTTAATGTAGATTATTATATCAAACCAAAAATACTGTTAGTTTATATTTCTTTAAGATCTGGGAAAATTTTACTTAAATTACCATTCCATTGAAAGAATTAAATAAAATAGTTGTCAAATATTTGCCAGAGTAGCTGACAATGTGGGATAGCATTCAACTTGCAGGTTGTGAGGTCAAATCTCCTCTCCCTCAATTTAAAGGAGTATTTTAATTTTTTTGCATCAATCAAAAGTTTTATAACTAATTAAATAACAAAAGAATCTAAAAGAATGACACGTGGCACGAGAGAGTTAAAAATCTGAGAAGGGCTTCTGTAATATATATACTAGCATAAAAATTGACTATTGGAATGAAAAATTTGAAAAGCAAATTGAATTTAATGGGCTAAATATCAACCTACCAATTCATTCAATTGAAAAGCATGCTCAACCCCTTTATTTATAATGTTGTCAAACTCCAAAAATTTTGTACATTTTCAATGTGGAATCTTGAATAATATTGAAAAGGAAAAAGGAAAATTTAGAAAATTAGAATAGAAGAAAAGAAAAATCATAAAAATATTAAATTATACAATTTAATTTGAATAAGTTAACGATGTCAATCAATACATCAAAAATTTGGAAATTAGATTGAGGACCCGAAAACTCTATAGTGCTGAAAAACTGAAAATGCCTTTGATGATGTCATATAATCCCTCCGAAAATATAAGTCTTTTTAAAAGTTTTAACACAAATTAAGATACTAATCAAGATGACTAAAGCACCCCTAATTAATACTCCAAAAGAACAAATAAATTAATGAAGAATTTCATGGGAACTACACATTTTGACAAAAAAATGAATATATGGAGAAAAAATAATGTAAGGGTAAATTAGCCAATAAATGCACAATTCTTGTTAAAAACCCCTATATTTTTTAAACAAAAAATAACTCTTAAAAAAACTTCTATTTTGAATCGGAGGGAGTATAAATTTTATACACATTAATTTTCTTTTATAATCTTGTCATTTGTCAAGTTTTAAAAATAATAACAATTTTTTTTTTTATGTGGGAGTCTTTATTGTTGTTAATTCTCTCATGTGACTTTAGATTAATATTTTTTACTTTTTTATTTTATTAAAAATTAAAATTTCTACAAATTAATACTTTAGTTTTAGAGAGTTTAGAAGAAGATTCAATTGATTTTTGCAATATAAACGAAGCAAATTGATTTTTTTTTCATTTTTAAATATCCATATTTATTTATTTTTAAAAGGATATTATGAAAATAAAAATGCTGCATAAGAATAAAAAACAAAAAATGATCATTGCATAAGTCAAAGCTAAATCGAACTTGATTGTAAGCTCAATCGGAATTCAGAGGACCCGGTCATCTGAATTACCCGTTATTTGTTAAAACTTTAACTATTTTTATTTATGTAATTAAAAAATATAAGAAGCAAATAAGTGGGCTTCTTTAATTTGATGCGCTGAAATGTCTGCCCAATTTCTCACTCAAAACATGCCAATGTACTCTCTTTTATAGTATTGTCAAACTCAAAAAACAATATAACTTTTCAATGTGAGATACTCTTATAAGTCAATCAAGAGTTTACAACCAAAGTAAAATTTAATCAACCAATCAAAATTTCATAAAATAATTAATCGAACCAAAATTCATGGAAATTACACGTAGGATTTAGAAGAATGTGATTGGCTAAAACTGAAAACAGACTCTATAACACACACACACACACACACACACACACACACACACACACTAGCATAATAACCCGCGCTATGCACGAGATTCCATTTTACTATATAATTAAGAGTATATGAAAATCAAATGGCTCTTTCAGCTATTTTAAAAAAAAAAAAACAAATTGATTAATGGAATGAAAAATTTGAAAAGCAAATTGAATTTAACACTGAATTTAATGGGCTAAATATCAACCTACCAATTCATTCAATTGAAAAAATGCCCAGCCCCTTTATTTATAATGTTGTTAAACTCCAAAATTTTTGTACATTTTCATTGTGGGATTTTGAATAATATTTAATAGGAAAAAGGAAAATAATTAGAATAGAAGAAAAGAAAAACCATAAATATATTACATTATACAATTTAATTTGAATAAGTTAAAGATGTCAATCAATAAATAAAATTTTTGAAAAATTAGATTAAGGACTCGAAAACTTTATAGTGCTGAAAAACTGGAAATGCCTTTGTTGATATCATATACTCCCTCCGATTCAAAATGTAAGTATTTTTAGGAGTTTTCGCACAAATTAAGATACTAATCAAGATGACTAAAGTACCCCTAATTAATACTCCAAAAGAACAAATAAATTAATAAAGAGTTGCATGTGAACTACACATTTTGACAAAAATGAATATATGGAGAAAATAATGTAAGGGTAAATTAGCCAAAAAATGCACAATTCTTATAAAAAGACCTATATTTTACAACAAAAAATAACTCTTAAAAAAATTTCTATTTTGAATCGGAGTGAGTACAAATTTTATACACATTAATTTTCTTTTATAGTCTTGTCATTTGTCAAGTTTTAAAAATAATAACTATTTTTTTTATGTGGGAGTCTTTATTGTTGTTAATTCTCTCATGTGACTTTAGATTAATATTTTTTACTTTTTTATTTTATTAAAAATTAAAATTTCTACAAATTAATACTTTAGTTTTAGAGAGTTTAGAAGAAGATTCACTTGATTTTTTGCTAAATCGAACTTGATCTCAATCAGGATTTAGAGGACCCAGGTTATCTGAATTAACCATTATTTGTTAAAACTTTAACTATTTATATTTATATAAATAAAAAATATAAGAAACAAATAAGTGGGCTTCCCTAATTTGATGGGCTGAAATGTCAGACCAATTTTTCACTCAAAACATGTTAAAGTACTATCTTTTATAGTATTGTCAAACTCAAAAAACAATGTATTTTTTCAATGTGGGATACTCTTATAAGCCAATCAAGAGTTTGCAACCAAAATAAAATTTTACCAACCAATCAAAATTTTATAAAATAATTAATTGAACCAAAATTCATGAAAATTACACATAGGATTTAGAATAATTTATTTACTTCTTCTCCATATTTCATCTTCTGTTCTTCTTGAAACCTCCTTTCATTATAATCATCCAATTTTTGTTTAATTAACTCAATAGTGTCTTGGCAATTTAATTCCTTAGTATGAGAATCTTCTTTCATCATAGTGTCCCAAAACCTTGCATAAGAACACCTCTTCAAACATAATAAATTATTTTGATTATAACCAATAATTGGATTATTCCTCCAAATATAAGGAATTGAGAATTCAATAAAAAAAAATCATTTGGTAATAACCCTTAATAACCATATCATATTTCTTTGGAGTAACTTCAAGCCATTCTATATAATACTCCTTGAATAGTAAAGGAAGAATTTCTTCTGAAGCACCATAGAATTGCCACCAATTTATAAACCAGCTAGGAATATGATGATTATAAACTTCCGAACATATTTTAATAAACCAAGTATGACTTCTTTTCCCATTTTCATATAAAAATACTTTGTCAAACGCTTGAATATAATCCCAATAATTGCAACGAACTTGAATATCTTTAACAAAGAAAACCTTTTCTCTAAAAGGCGAAATTCCCCATTCTTCAATAGTTATTATCTATTTAATAATAATTTTAGAGAAATTATAAATCTCCTTATTGGTACCTGTAAAATGATTAAATTCACAACCATGATTTAAGAGTAACATCTCATAATACTGCTGAGTCTTATAAGTTTCCACGGTATAACCAAAATTATTCAGATATCTTTCATAAACAGTCCAGTGATCCTCCCATTTCTTATCATCTTCATTTAAGAGTAATATAACTCTTTATTCTTGGTTTTTAACCATTAATTCTTCTTTTTGTTTTCTTTCCTCCAGTATTCTAGCGAAAGATGGTGCAGTAGTAGAACTGCTAGTACCAGTATTACCTTGTTCTTGAGCTTTCTTCCATGCTCTAAATTGATTTAATTCTTCTTCATCTTTTCTAGATAAACCAGAAATATCAGAAGCTATTAACTTCTTGTTTCCATATTGAGCTAGAATCTTGTCAAATCCTCTACCTCTGCCACCTCTTCCTCTATAAGAGGAGGAATTACCTCTTCCTATCGGTAACATATCTGCAATTATCAATTTATATATTCACGAGTTAAAAAATCAGGAAGACTATTATCTCGTCCTTTTTTATAAACAATTTCAAAATCAAAAGGAGCTAAATGAGCTTGCCATCTAGCAAACATTTGCTTAGATACATCATGTTTGAAATCTTTATCAAACATAAATTTAGCAGATTGACAATCAGTCTTAACAATGAATTTTTGATTATATAAATCATCTTGAAATTTTAATATACATTTTACAATAGCAAGTATTTCTTTAGCTATAGTAGCATAATTTTTCTGGCTATTATTCCATTTACCAGAATGAATTCTAATCAAATGTTCTTGTTTATTTTCAGGATTTATCTGCTTCAAAATACCACCATAACCGATATCTGAAGCATCTATTTCTATAATTTTTTCCCAATTAGGATTAGCTAACATTAAACAAGGCAAAGATTTTACTTTTTCCTTAATCTTTTGTATTATTTTAGTATGACTATCAGTCCAAGGTTTATGATTTTTCTTTAACCTGTCAAATCATAAAATTCTTTTTGAAATTCATTTTGTTGAATTTTATCAAAATTCCAAAAAAAAAAAAAAACCAATTCTTAAAAGCCTCCCATTTAGGCAATCCAAATTCATTTTTAATTGTTTTTCTGGCTTCTGAGCCAAAACTGAAATCAATTCTCAGTTTACTGTCCATTACCTAAATTATAACTCATCTGAGACAAAGTCTCTGGATCTTTCTTATTAGTATATCCCCTTAATATATTATCATCATGCAATTTTAATCCATCAATCCCATTATCCTTAATAGAGTCATTGCTACTCTCATCTCTTACATCTTCTCTAATATAAGAAGTAGATAACCTAGATGCACTAGGTATTTCTGGATCAAAAGGAGAAATAAAAGATCTTACTGAACTAAGTCTAGAGGTATTACCCTGTAATCCATATTCTATTTTAACCGTCCTTAAAATTCCTTCCCTACATTCAGGTCCTAAATATTATCCTACTAACCTTTAAGTTGGCCTGTAAATCCTGCAACTATCATTTTTTGCAATGTTTAAATCAGTATTACCTTCACTTTTACAAATAGTAGAATACATTAGTATTCTATGCATATGACTATAAATTTGTTTTTGTGTAAAATTATCAATATTCCATTCATAAATATATTTTCCACCATAACTATTATTTAATTGAAAATAATCTTCTTCATTTAAAGTATCTATAGGTGAAGACTTAGTATAATAATACATCTTCTGAATAGGTTTAGTTGCCCATTTTTCATTTATTACAGCATTAATCTCATCTACCCCTCTATTATCATCGGAGTCTGAATCCTGATAAAAAGGATTAATATTATCATCATCTAAAATATTTATACTCAATTTTTCTATTTTTCCTCTTAATATTTCTGCTAATTTTTCAGTAACATCTTTCTCCCATGGAGAAGATTTTTTTAATTTAAAATTAGTGATTTCTGGAGGACTTTGTAAATTAGTCTCTACCTTTATAGGTTCAATAGTCTCAGGTTTAACTGTCATAGTATTATTCATTAATAGTATAACAGTATCAATTTTCTTATGTAAAGAAACCATTTGTTCTCCTAATATGCTCAAATAAAGATTAGCATAATTCTGTTGTTCTATTAAAGAATTAACATGTTTAACTGTAATACTAAGAGTATCATCTTCAAATAATTTTGACAAAGCTAAAAAATTACAATTTTCTAGTTTAAAAGATTTTAAAGGAGGATAATTCTTCTTCATCTTTTCTAGATAAACCAGAAATATCAGAAGCTATTAACTTCCTGTTTCCATATTGAGCTAGAATCTTTTGTCGAAGTTGGCTTTTCTTTATTATTATTTGTCATCATCTTATAAACTACAGACATAATGGATTAGTAATTTCTAAACCTAAAATTGTTTTATTTCAAACTAAAATTAGATTTCTAGGTCATAATATCGGAAAAGGTGAAATTATACCTATAAATAGAAGTATAGAATTTGGATCAAGGTTTCCAGACACAATAACTGATAAAACTCAATTACAAAGATTTTTAGGTAGTCTCAATTACATTCTACCTTATTACAAGAATTTAGCAGAAGATACTGCAATTTTATATGACAGGTTAAAGAAAAATCCTAAACCTTGGACTGATAGTCATACTAAAATAATACAAAAGATTAAGGAAAAAGTAAAATCTTTGCCCTGTTTAATGTTAGCTAATCCTAATTGGGAAAAAATTATAGAAACAGATGCTTCAGATATCGGTTATGGTGGTATTTTGAAGCAGATAAATCCTGAAAATAAACAAGAACATTTGATTAGATTTCATTCTGGTAAATGGAATAATAGCCAGAAAAATTATGCTACTATAGCTAAAGAAATACTTGCTATTGTAAAATGTATATTAAAATTTCAAGATGATTTATATAATCAAAAATTCATTGTTAAGACTGATTGTCAATCTGCTAAATTTATGTTTGATAAAGATTTCAAACATGATATATCTAAGCAAATGTTTGCTAGATGACAAGCTCATTTAGCTCCTTTTGATTTTGAAATTGTTTATAAAAAAGGACAAGATAATAGTCTTCCTGATTTTTTAACTCGTGAATATATAAATTGATAATTGCAGATATGTTACCGATAAGAGGAGGACAAGGTTCAAATTCTGATTCACTAGATTCAGGATATATATATATATATATATATATATATATATATATATATATATATATATATATATATATATAGACACACACTAATCTAACCCCTGCTATGCACATAAAATTTATTGTATATTTTTTAGAAAATTCTAAATAAAAGTAGTTAAAAGACCATGGATAATTGCATATAGTTTAAAAAATTCCGCTTAATTCCATGCATCTAATCTATTGGAAAAAAACACAAAATATAACATAAAAGGAATCAAAGCATTAGCCATTGAGAAAAAAGGAAAACGCGCAAGACTATAAAAGAACTAATCTACATGTACAGTCAATAGAAGAATACATATGAGGAAAGTAATAATAATAATAATAAAAAAAAAAGATAACGAAATAATTTTTATTTTATTGAAGAAAAGAAATCCTTTTTAGCCTTAAGGTTCATGATGCCAAACATGAAATAAGTACACATATTATTTTTTCTTTCATCCAATGCACGTTTAGTTTTCAACGCATTTTTCTCTACACTTTTTTATGATTAGCCTTACTCATCTAAAGGTATAAACTCTACTAATAAATTGATCATACTACTTACTGCTTTGAATAATAAAATATTAGTCAACAATTAATCATTTTCGCAATCGAAGAGAGCAATAATTGGTATCTTAATCTACTTTTTTAAAACGATAACGGGTCACTTAAATAGAGATAACCACTTGAGAAATAACACAAATATAAATGGAGCATATATTAAAATTCAGACATTCAAGAGGAATGAAGGTATTGTCAAGATTATCATCAAGTGCTGTGGCCCAGTGGGCAAGTGTCCCGGGTTCGATACCCTCCGCCAGCGTGCGGTATGCTTTAAAAAGTTGGCTCCCTTCTAGGGTTGATCTCTCCCCGCTCATGGGGTTGTTCTCTCCCCGTTCATGGAGTTCCGCCCTCGGGCGTTCAGGTATTGTCAAGATTTAAGAAAAGAAAAGGAAAAAGCAAAAGGTCACTCGCATGAGTGGTTGGTCCAAGTAAACGGAAAATGTTTTGAAACTTTTATTTTGCATGCCATTATATAATAATACATTGATTTTGCCTGCTTAAACAATAAAGAAAAAAAATCGTCGTTACTTTAAAAGATTTAAGGCAACTCTAATAGTTTCTTAAACATTTGATGATTATTGTTGTATATCTAAAATTGTTATGGAATTTGATTTGCTATTTTTTTATCTGCATATTTTTTCCATCTTTAACAAAATATATCAAATATCAACCTTTTTTTTGATAAGAAGATAATACATAGTGTGATATAAAGCCTAGCATTTCAATAATAATACAATTACAATTACAATTCATGACAAAGAGAAATAAGAATTGACATGAAAATGTTCGATTAACAAATACTTTGCTATCCCTCTAAATCATTGGCATTAAATGTGTGAGTATTGAATGCCCCTACCATGATGCACTCTTAATTTGGAAGCTTTGGTGTCGCCATATTCAATATATATATAGGAAAACCTGGAAAAAATCACAAGAAGGGTGACAACTACCATGCCTTATTCTTAATTTGGATATCGCGAGACAAAGGGATTAAATAGTGGATTAAGATTAGGTTCCACCGATCATTCATTCACTCTGGGTAGTTACAATGTCCTGCTAGGGACCGCTTGTGACTTATGAACACATACTACTACTAAGTATGTTTTCATTGCCATTGTGATATGAACCTACAGGGTCACACACATAAATGAGTTAACGGGCTTTATGTCCAGATTCAACGAATCTAGAATGTGTCTAGGTTCATTGTATCTGACATTTATTTTTCTGAGAATAATAAAATGTTATTATTCGAATTAGAGATTAAGGATGGGCATTTTTGGTATTTGGCTTTGGCTGGGATTACGTGGGAGTTATTATGCAATAAAAACTCCCACTACCAAAAGAGTTGGGATTACGTGGGAGTTGGTTTTTGGAACAAACGCTCACGCCTATATAATCTCTTTTGGGCGAAACCATAGATACTACTTTTGTGAGCCGCAAAAGCTAAAAACCCGAAGTCCAAAACTGCCATCCCTTCTATATAGATTCTCCAGATCATAAAAATACAGAGCTAGCACTCGCTGGTTGTATTGTCGCGTGGATACCGGTAGAGAGCAATTTCGCAAGGGATAGCTTTTGGTGGTTACAACACAACACCCGAAATCAGAATTTTACCCGAAAAATTGTAAGTCCTTTCGGTTCTTTTCGATTCCCATAGTATGAGCGGATCCCTCCGAGGGACGATTCATGGGTGTTTAGAACGAGTTTCTGCCCATGAATCCCTTCAATTATCCCCCTTCAACACAATATTCGGTTCATTCTCACACTTGATGTACTTGTTTTAGAGGACGGTCGCCCATTTAGCGTTTTAGTCCTATGCAACCTCCAAACAAGCTTAGCCAATCCAACCCGATTAGCATGAATAGCCTTGCAAATACCCAAGCCACCTATATTCTTTGGCCTCACAACCCTATCCCAGTTGACAAGATGGATACTATATTTACCCCGTCCCCCACACAAGAAATATCTCTGCTCCTTGTCAATTTTGTCACAAATAGAAACCGGGATAGGGAGACACTTGGAGTAATAAGAGAGAATTTGGGAGGAGGAAGATTGAATAATCAAATGGCGACCTGCTATATATAGAGAGGAGGTTTGCTTTCCACCGAGCCAGTTTATGACGAACCTTATCCAATATGAACTGAAAGTCCATACTTTTAGGCCTTCTTTGGAAAATAGGGAAGCCTAGGTACTTGCCCAAATTCATAGATGATTTGATTTGAAGTTGGTTTTCTATCTCATTGACTCTTTGCTGGGAAAGATTGCTAGACGTACTGAATTTGGATTTAGACAAGCTAATTCTCTGCCCAAAATGGTCACTAAAATCATCTAGCACTCTTTTCATCTCCGAAATACACTGATCATCTACCATACTGAATAAAATAATAGCATATGCAAATAAAGAGTGTGAAACATGCGGGTCGTGTCTGCCAATTCTAACAGGTTTCCACCAGTTATTTCTAGCTAGTTCTCAATACTAATCGACAGATGGGAAAGATGGTCTCTCTGTCTGATACCTTTTGAGGGAAGGAACCATTCAGTAAGTTCACCGTTGAACATGATAGCCAGCTTAGCATAACAAACACAATTCATGATGATCTTAATCAACTTACTAGGAAAGCGGAAAAACCCTGGAGCATCCCTAATGAAATCCCATTCTAGTCTATCATACGCTTTCTCAAAATAATTTTTTACAGCGATGGCCCATTTTTCCCACAATTTTTTGTTGATGGAGTATATCGCCTCTTGGAAAATGACCACACTATCCGCACACCTACGACCAGCGATGAAGCTACCCTGGTGAGGAGATATAATGGAAGATAGGACGGGCCTCATCCTGTTAACCAAAATCTTCGAAATGAGCTTATATAACGTGTTGCAAAGGCTAATCGGCCGGAGTTGGCCCATGACTTCAAGGTTCAAAACTTTGGGAATGAGGCACAGATAGGTAGCATTAGTATCTTCGGGCATAGGTTCCAAATCGAAATTTTTCTACGTAAAAGCCAAGATGGATGGTTTGAGAGTGTCCCAAAATTTCTAAAATAAAATATGATGAAGGTTATCTGGTCCCTGACTCTTGAACGATTTAAAGCCCCATAGTGCCTCCATGATCTCAGCCTCCACAGGTTGAATATGTAGATGATCTAAATAAATATGTTTAGAAGAAGTCCAAGAAATAGGAAAAGGATCAGGCATCAACTTCACACATTTTTTCTCGGAGGCATACAAAACATGAAAGTATTGCATAACCATATTCTTAACACTCATAAGGTCGAATTCCCACTCCCCATTCGGACGTTTTAAAGACAAGATTCTATTACTTTTCCTATTATGATTCACATGGTCTTAAGGAATTTGACGTTAAGATCGTCCCAGAAGAGCCAATCCATTCTCGATTTCAAAGCCAGAACTCATTTTCATCCTTGTAGATGTTATCCAACTCATGTAACAGTTCACGTTCAAGATTCTCAAGAAAGGTCGAGTAGTGTATTTCCAACGATAATTGGATTCCTCTATTCCTAGCAAGTAATTTTTTTTAAAACAAAAACATTGACAAACACTGAAACATTCCAAACATTATTCAAATCTCTAAATCTATGGGCAGCCTTATTAAAACAAGTATCATTAACCCCCCAAGCTTGAGAAACAACATTTTTGAGGCTAGGGTTGGATAGACAAAAAGTTTCAAATCGGAACGGTTTAATTCTAGGAGTGTGATCATGAGGCTGAAGTTGCAAAAGGATCCAGGGAATGATCCGATCTCGTCCTAACTAAGTTAATTAAGGTTGCTTCCCGGAAGAGATCCCTCCAAGCAGGATTAACAACATCCATATACGTTCTTTGGAAAATTAAATCACCATTATCCCTCTTGTTAGTCCAAGTGAATCTCGAATCCTCGTGCCCAATGTCCATGAGGTTACAATCGTCAATCATCGATTTAAAATTAGAGACTCGAGTTTGATTAACATGAACGCCTCCAAATTTCTTTGACTGGAACAATACATCATCACCCATTAGAACCCAAGGCATATCAGGTCTAATAGATAAATTTTCTAAGATGATCCCAACATTCATTCCTAAGGCTATGATCAGGGCTAGCATAAACAATACTATATAACCAGAGAAGATTAGAGTTCGATACTTTGACAACAACGTGAACATTCTGCAAATTCTTAGCTACCACATTAACTTCAATATCAACTTCATTCCGCAAGAGCCAAACTCCATCCCCGAAGCCCTCTACCTCCGCCCTCTCGCAACTAGTAAATGTTGATCGTGCACAAATGTCATCGGCTATAGCGCCACTCACTTTGGTCTCCAGAAGAGCTATCATCTTAGGTTTATGTGTTCTTATAAGCTGCATCAAATGGTCATAAAATTCCGGATGCCCCGCTCCCCTTACATACCATTCAAGTATATTGATCATATTAACATTCAAATTGTTGGACTGCTGGCTTGGATCCCTCGGCCTCCCCCACCTGAGTTGTCCCCAACCGATTTAGGTTGAGTCCCAAGACTAGGTGTATCACATAATTTGAACTGAGCTGATTCTCCGATAGATCGATGTATAGTATGAACTTCCTCACTCCGTCCACCAATTTGATTATTAATGGAAAGTTTCTTACATTTTCCATTTCCAACTTTAAAGGTCGAACGCTTAATGTGTAGTAGTTCCTTACCTACGATGCTCTGTTTGGCCCTTCCCGATTTGTTACGTTTTGAACCCTTGGGCTTGAGTGTTGAATTGGTGTGAAATTCTGTCTTGAGTTGGTAGCCCTCAATCTCCATTCCCGAGTCTCCCTCGGAGTAATCGGAGTAGAGTTTCTCCTTAGAGTGTTATTGCTGGCACTTGTTGAAGCTTGTGTTGGGAATATGATGCCGTGATTGCTCCTGATCCATTCTAGTAGTTGTTCCATGTCTATATCCACTGTGAAGGTCCCAGTGTCTGGGCCGACCCACAAGTGGATTTACCCCATCGGACAAACTTCCAGTGGATATATTGGAATTGAGTTCTGGGCTTGGAGTGGTCCGTCCTGTGCTTGCATCTGGAGTGCTCTCCGCCACCTCCATCTTATTGGACCTCGCTGGGCTTAGAGGCTTTGTTTGTGGGTCATGGTCCATGGTGTGCTGGATTTGGCCTGTAATTTGTCGGCTTGGGTTGACTCGTGGTCGGTTGGGGTGCACCTAGATATGGTTGCCACCTATTTGGCTGAGTGACTAAGAGCCCTTTGTACCTTAGTGGAGAAAACTTCAAAATCACGACTCCTTCTTCCATAGAGAAATGAGCAGTCTAAAAGGTTGGATTTGGATTTTCTTCGAGGTATTCCAACCTTCGGAAAACTGTTAAACAACTAGTAGGTTGTTAAGTTCTTGGTTTTCTCGGCCCGAGATCCATTTTAGCCCTAGGTCTGTCTCATGCCCTAACTTGTTGTTGGTTAGTGGGTTGGACTAAGGTCTGAACTTCCTTCCGGATGTCTGGTTTCTCAATTTCTATCTCCTTTGGTTTATCAATGCTTTTGATTCTCCATTCTTTCTTAATCCCATTTAGATGTTTCCCTTGAGCTAACACTTGTTAGCATCACCCGTTGGGAAATGATCAGTGTCTACAAGTAGTTATTGAGCTTGTTTATCAACAAACTTGAACCGGCCATCCAAGATGGCATTCTTAATGGCACTTCTGAAGATTATACAACCATTGGTACCATGTATGAAAGAATTATGTCATTTGTAATATTTCTTATCTTTTAATTCCTCCGCCGTTATGATTTTCTAATCGTAGGTGAGCTTGACTTGCTTATCCTTCAAAAGATTATAAACAATTTGATCGGCCTTTTTGATGTCAAAGGAATAAGTCTCTTATGAATCATGTTTATTTGTATCCTTGCCCTTGAGGGGGTTTCAGGGCGAGGTAGATATAAGTCTTCCCATTCAGGATTTCGGCAGCAAATATCTTAGAATATTGGAACTCTTCAGGGTCAGATAAATCATCTACAATAGAAATCATAGTCTGGCCTTTCTGGAAACAATAAGCCTTTTTGTTTTATAAAGTCCTCCATTCGGATAGTCTGAGAAGCTAGCCAGGACAGATTTGAGAACTCATGGAGAATTAGGCTTTTCCTCAATTGGGGCATGATTCTGGATATGGCTATTTTGACATATTCTGATTCAAGGAAGAGAGTAGAACATCTGCCTAAAAGATTCTTGAATATTCCAGGAAGTCTTTGACTGATTCCTAAGGTTTCTATTGTGTTGCTACCAAATCGGCTATAATAAATTCTACTATTAGATATAGAATCTTTCATGGAACAGCCTCTTCATCTCAGCCCATGTATGCACAAATTTGGGCAGCAAGTTTATGTACAACTGAAAATGTGGTTACAATCAATGAGAGAGGAAACCACTGCAGCTTAGGGAGAGCTCGCTACCTCTTAAGTCATCGCATTGAGTGGTGAATTTACCAATATGTTCCATGGTGGTCTTCTTGTCATCTCTCGAAAAATGTAGTGAAATCTGGCACCTTTAATAATCTTGGAAGGCTTGTCACAATATCTATCCTTTTTTATATAGGTTTCGATACGAGCGTTTTTCTATCCAGGTGATATTTATGCCAAATTTCCTTTTAAGAGATTTGTAACCGCTCAACTTTCTACATGTTGATGAGGGTTGTTGCATGCACTACTCCTACTAGGTTGTATGGTTGGGAAAATATTTGGCGGGGACATATGTTGCGCCCACCTTGTAGAGCTGGCTGGGTAAAATGCGATGTTAGCCCTGCATTATAGTTTTCCATGAGTAAGTCTTTGGTCCGATTTTTGTAGAGATTTACCCTGCAACTTGAAAGACATGGTGCCAAATGTGAGACATTTGTCTGGCCATGGCTAGCATTTTCCCCTGGTCTGGAAGGTTCATTGTGAAGGATACGCCGTTTGTTTTGTCGTCTTTGGTATTTGCCATCCAACTTCAGAAGGTAAGGGGTATTGATTTGGCGTTTGGTAGGCATGTTGGCCTTTTTGCATATTGTTGGGGATACTTTGAACAAAGTTAGACCATCTATTTTTTTTTCCTCTATTGGTCTTGTGGCTATTGTAACATGGACATGAGTCAAAGGAAGTTGTTAGTGTGTGAATTACCAATTTTGTGGAAAGGACACCCCTTCTAGAGTCGTGACATATATTCGAGAGGCTATGGATATTTGACGACCTTCCATTGCCTGAAACTTATTTAGGATTAACGGTTTGATGACTGTAGTTAATTGTTGGACAAAACTCTGAACTTGATCGCCAACACTTTCAACAATCTGTTGCCTAAGGGGTGCCAAGGATGTTGGTAAGGAGAGTGAGCTAGAGCTGTCCGACTGCTTGCCCGAAGTCTGTGGATTCGACTATGTATTTTCAATATGCTTGTCGGATCAGAGTCGCATTCAGGAAATACACACAATAAGTGTGTCCCGCGGGGGCGTTCCAATACGTGTTGCCATAGAAAACCCGGTCGAACGTCGAGCTAAGAAGCTTTGCTAGTCTGGTCTGGTTTTCAAACTTGGAATCCATTATCTTAAGATGGTTTACACGCTGAAAATATTGGCTCGGTCGAGTATGTGTTAATGAAAAACAACTCCTCACGTAAAAAGATTGTCCGGAGCCAACAAGATTACCTGAACACTAAGTATGCATTATTGGGAAAGTCCCTCGCGCGGAAAACCTAGTCTAAGGGGTTGGATTCTTCCTGAGTATGTATTATTTGATAAGAATTCTCACGCAGAAAGCCTGACGGATTCCTAAGGAACTAATCTAATATAACTACATGAATTTAAATGTGAAAAGATGTAAGAAAATCATCTCAGATACTGTGAAAATGAAGATAACAGACATTTTTATTGTTTAGAGTTGTCTTATTCTCCTTTTGATCTTTTATTTATATTAGTTTGTGGAAGTAGCTTCCCACATTGATTTCTACCCATTTCGGCCATGTTTTGGTGAAGTATAAATGTTTCTTATACCATAACGGTAATGGGGAAGTGTACAAACTCCTTTAACTTTTCGAGTGGAAGTTGCAAAACTTTCTTGTTTCTCGGGCTGCCTTTTGGGCCACCTTCCCTTAAATATCTCCTGGCCAAATATTTTTCGCCACATGGAGAGTGGATAAGATCTTAGACCAGGTCAAAAGAGTTGTGATATAAATGCTGAGGTCTGGGAGTTATATTTGACCTTTTTAATCGCCTGTCTCGTTGTCTGCCTCTTTATTGTACTCCCCCCCGCCAACTGTATCCTTTGTCCATTTTCGAGTTCCTATCTCCTGATTGTTTCTGGCCATCTCATTTCGGTCGGTCCATAATTCTCGACCTCACAGTTTTTCGTTGACAAATATTGAACATCGACTGGGTCGTTTTGCCCACTTTCCGAGTGGTCTCAACCAGTTGAGATTTTTTGGGTGTCAACACCGTCTAAGCTTTTAGTTTCTAAATAGATATAGATAAATCTGAGAATTGATTTTTTCATTAAATAAATATTAGTACATCAGGCCCTAAAAAATATTACAATAAAACAAAATACTTGTTAAAAAAAGGGGTTCAACTTAATGAATGTAAGTCTCATATCCTAAACGTTGCAAAATATGCTTAGCGAAGTCGAGCTTGAGTTGATGATGCGTTACCCTTTCATGAATATCCGTAATTTTGTGGGGTTATGTTTGGAAATCAACCAGAAAACCACGAGATATTTCGAAAATTGAGTTGGTATTCATTGGTTGGTCATATGAGAAGTTTCATCCTCTACAATCATATTGTTCGAAATAATACACTCATAAATTTTATCTTTCAGTACGCTAGGTCTCCATATGCGTCGCGGGACCACTTACGATTGTGAAACGAGATTGGAGCACTCTGAGTCTGAAAGCCTGCCCAACATAATTTCATTCGGATTATTGATATTATGCAAACAATTTTTCTCTTTGCTCCTTGGGGCCCTGAGATGGTCTTGACGAAAGTGGTCCATTTATGAAATATTGAACCTCAGAATCTCTCCTTGCAAAACATCAATGAATAACGGAGTTTGGTTCAGGACGTTGATGACGTTGTTTGAACCCAGGTGTCCTAGAATATGCATACCTATTGCAATATGGAAGTTACTATTTATGAGTTACCTAATTAATTAGGAAAATATCTAATCCAAGTTTAATTAATTAGAATATATTCTATATTGGTTTTTCTTAATGTATAGTAGTTGCCTAAATATTGTGTAGTGTTGACTAATTAGTAGTTGACTAATATAGTGTAGATTCACATGTACTAGTTCTTTATTTTGCAAAAGTGAAATATATATTTTCCCTTCAAATCTTTTATGGCATCGGAGCGAAACGATCCTGAAAGAAAAAAGAGCATGGTTAGAAAAATTAGCCCCATATATAGCGCAGTGAACTCCTTCTGCTTTTTTCTCCTAAATTTTAAAAAATTCAAGTTTCATCTCCTAGACCAATACGTCGGAGACAAGAAGTGTCATTGACACCACCGCGCATTGCGTAAGCTACTCAGGATCAGCGCAAGTCGCGGCCTATTCAATGCAGCAAGGACCAACACAGGACGTGTCCTATTCGGTGAAGTAGATAGCTACCACGTCTTTGGATAGAGTGCAATTGAGGGAATTGGCTCAGGAAATTGCATGAATACTCCAAGAAAATAAAGTTGTGGCCTTCCACACCACTGGTAAAAACTCCGCCTTTTATTCTTTCCCATGGATTCTTGATAGCGGTGTCTCTCATCACGTTATTTTCGAGAAAAATAAATTGGAGAACTTGAAAAATCTAGTAATTCCTATTAGCATGAGTTTGCCTGATGGGAAACGTATTTGGCCACAACAGTATGGTACAGTGATTTTAAATCCCAATATTTGTCTCGCTAAAGTATTGTATATGCCACAATTCTCGTGCAATTTGATTTATATCTCTCAATTAACACGAGAATTACAATGTTGTGTCACATACTTTAATGAGTATTGTGTTGTACAGGACCTAATCTGGAAGACGCTGATTGGGGAAGGTTATCGTCTTAAAGGCGTGACTCACCAAGAAGGAGTAATAGTGGTTGTCCGTTCAGAGAAAAATTGTAAGTTGTGGTACCAAAGACTCGGGCACCCATCTTTTAGTGTTTTATCTCATATTCCTGTCTTCTTAAAACCATCAAACAATAAATCCCTACCTTGTGATGTATGTCATCTTGCGAAAGATTCCAGATTACCTTTTCTTCTTAGTCAAAATAAGGTGGAGCGTCCATTTGAATTAATACATTGTGATTTATGGGGGAAATACCAAACGCCTTCCTTAACTGGGGCACATTGTTTTTTCTAATGGGTGAATATTTCTCTAGGTGTGTTTGGGTTTATCTCCTTAAGGAAAAAAGTGTAACAAAAAATGTCTTTATTAATTTTCACAAAATGGTCTCCACTCAATTTCAATGAGTCATCAAAAGAGTTAGGAGTGATAATGGAACCGAGTTTTTAAGTCGTAGAGATTTCTTTTCCCAAACCAGTATCCTTCACGAAACATCCTGTGTCTATGCACCTAAACAAAACGGGCGGGTAGAAAGAAAAAATAGGCACATTCTAAATGTCGCACGAGCCCTTCGTTTTGAGGCCAATCTACCAATTCGATTTTTTGGAGGAATGTATTTTAACCGCCGGGGTATCTTGTTAATCACACTCCTAGTAAAATCCTACATAATAAAACTCCTTATGAAATTTTATTTGGAAAACCACCAAGATTTGACCATCTTCGAGTTTTTGGATCTCTTTGTTATGCCGATAATACAAATCCCACGAGAGATAAATTTAGGTCCACCAAGTGTATATTTGTCGGGTATCCTATTGGACAAAAGGGTTGGAAAGTCTATGACCTACACTATAGGAAATTATTTGTCCCGAGATGTTCATTTTTATGAGGATATTTTTCCTTTCGCTCCTTTGTCCAATAATATTTTCGAAAAAATACTAACAAAAACCTCACTGGAAAATAACTCACATTCAGATCTAGGCCCAGCTGAGCCACTCCAAGCCAATATACTATAGCCTTTTGAGCCAACCCAGGATGAGCCTAGTCCAGTAAGTCTTTTCGAGCCCAATCCATCGGACCGCCCAGCCCACAATCATCCCACTCCGCCACCCGGCGCTACTTCTCGAGGGTCAACTCGTGGGGCACGCAAATCTGAGATAACACTGCATGGGTCAACTCCTTGTGGGCCAGTTTCTCATCTCGTCCCAAGCGAAACTATACCTCCCAGCCCATGCCCTAATAGCCACCCACCAGCAACACGGGCCATCCTTCCGCCTAGCCCACTATCGATTCAGCCTGGTCCAGCAGATCCATTCCCCAACCAGCCAAGCTCACCGATCCATAACCTTTCCACCCCACATGTCATACAGCCGCCTGGTACAAATTCTATTCAGCCGCTTGAGACTTTTTTACATTCAGGGAGAACACCAGTTATTTTATCCCCCCATTTGAGCCCAGTCTCTCCTCAGGATGTCCCGCTTTGACGGTCCACACGAGACACTCAACCCTCTGTTCGGCTTCGCGATTATGTTTGCAACACCGTTGTCCCCTCGGCTCACCCTTCTCAAATGGCTTCTTCAGGTATGGTCTATCCACTACATAATTATTTATCTTATGGGAATTTTTCTGCTTCACATACATGTTACTTGGCTTCTCTTTCTCGTTATACCGAGCCTCACAGTTATGCAGAAGCAGCTCGTTCCCCTATGTGGCAGGACTCTATGACAGCCGAAATACGCGCCTTTGAGAGTAACAATACTTGAGTCTATGCTCCATTACCTCTTGGAAAGAAGCCTGTTTCTAATCGTTGGGTCTATAAATTGAAGTTTCGAGCTAATGGTTCTTGTCAAACCCCGTAACCAGCGTGATGACATGCCAGTTTCTCATTGGTCGATGAGACACCAAAGCCTACGATACAGAGTTACTAAAAGGGCAATTCATTATGCATTAAATCCAAAGTAAATGTTTAACAACATAAATCTAAATACATAACTGAAAATGAATCTACTTATTACATTATTGGAATAAGTCTAAGCGTTCTAAAAGAAATAACTGCAAAGGAAATAAAGTCTAGTAGCTACGTAGATTAGGATCACTCCTCAAATGGCCCCTCCCAGGTATCATTATCGTGAACAAGTTCAACATCTACATCACCTGCACAGTAAAAAGCGGATGGATTGAGCTCTGGTGCTCAGTAGGGGAGCTAAAAACACAGTTATAAACATAACAGAAAATAACACAGATAAATGAAATAGATTCCCTTTTCTCAAAATACCCCTTTGGAAAATAAAAGCTCTCGACAAGCCACTACACAAGTCTTTTAAGACCTAGAGCCTGGAACAGAACAGAGCAGAATCCAATTGGATCAGAACATAACGATACAGAACATAAAAGCAACCCAAAATACAAGTTAAAAGACTCAAACCAAGTATCAATAAGACTCAAACAAATGTTCGACTATACTTATCAAATCTGACATCCCAGATCGAAATTCATGACATGAGCATCCCATACTACTCATGCACCACAAATCAATAGTTATGTCAGACAATCGAGTATAAAACAAACAAGGACCAAACAAGTAAAGAACAACAAATAAGCTAAACAATTAAACTCTTCATGTCTAAGCACTTCACACAATCGAATCCACATCAAGCACGTCTGCCCTACAGTATCCTCGATTACACGATTTACTTAGACATTACGAACTTAGTTATCGCTATGACACTACAATCCCACAATCAAGCTCAATTGTCTAATCAGACCCATAATCACTGCTAACAGCCCCATGTAATAACCCACTGAGGATGGGCCACATAGAATCCACACAGAAACCGGCCTAAGCTTTCCCCCGGTTGGAGGCAAAAAATAAAGAATATATCCATTGTGTCATTGCCCACACATGAGCTCCACAATTTACTGTTAGCAGCCCCAACTTGTTTCTCCCCGCTAGGGCCTGGGTCCACATATCCACACAGAAATATCGCGAACACCAGGTTCTAGCGATATATAAATGGGACGTATCCTGCTACAAACCTTTCATAAACAAGAGCTCGAATGGGGCGACGACTCGATCGACCAAACCACATATGACTAAAATCAATGATTCCCAAATATGACGACCAAAGCGGTAACATTTATGCAAGTTCAATATAGGCCAAATTAATCCAAGATTAACAATTATCAGTTAATTATGACAATGTACATAAGGCAATAACAAGAACACAGTAATCAATTTACGAATCAGATTATAATGAATTTAAATCATACCCAAAACCAGTTTACACAATATCGAAAGCAATAAACACAATTTGTGCAACTATTTTGTAAATTGAATAGTTTATTCCCTTTTACTGTGCAGTAATTAATGCGAGAATTAATTGCGTAGGGGTCCCTACCTCTTACGGAGACAAAAGATAACAGAAAATTCGAAACAGCACTTGCCCAGTCTTACTCTCGGAGCTATAACTTTCTACCCCGAACTCCGAATCCCGATCCGTCTGCGCTCACTCGAAGCTAATTCGAACGTGGCCGTTTAGATATATTATGGGTCGCAAACGAATCAGTAACACTCCCTCGGTGATCCCTCAAAGACTGCCTAGAAAATAAGTCTCACAACTCACAATTCCCTCTGTAACTTGCGCGGCTACCCTAGGGTCCGCCTATCTTTTGCTGCTTGTGGAAGAAAATGCTGCGGTCTAAAATCTTACTATTCTTTTATGTTTATGTGATTGGTGGATTGAGAAGCAATGATCCCCTGCCCCTCTTGATCACTCGTATATATAGTAATCCTTTCCTTAATTTATATTTTGATTTTGATTGTGAGTGGTCATCTCACGCGGCTAAAGGCCGCTGTTTCTATTGTTTTGTTTTCTGTTGATTTGATGAATGACGATACCCGGCTCCTGTAACCTTATATATATTTATATTATATTTTTCTTTCCTTCTTAATTAATAATTATGATATTCTCCCAAACCTCTTAGGATTTCTAATTCAATTCAATACCAAATCTAATAAAATCATGCATCTAAGTGAATTACTAACAGGTCACTCAAATACGATACACATACAAAACGCCCATCACAAAACATTCCCCAAAAATAACACGTAACATGTTATAAAATTAAATGGACACGTAATCAAACGATATAAATTATGTCCACACAGTTACTCGCGAAAATTAATTACACGTCAAATATCACGTAAGCAAAAGTTACGGGTTTCACAGTTCTCTCGAACGCCCTAAATCTTGCGTGGTGGCTAAAGGTTTCTCTCAGGTGGAGGGAGAGGATTTCACTGAGACTTTTGCTCCATTTGCCAAAATGACCACAGTTCGATGTCTTTTAGCTTTGGTAGTTTCCAAAAACTGGAGCATCTTCGAATTAGATACCAACAATACATTTCTTCATGGTGATCTTGCAGAGGATATTTACATGGAACCACCACCTGAATTTCCGCCACCTAGGCCAAATCTTTATTGCAAGCTGAAGAAGTCCATTTATGGGTTGAAACAAGCTGGAAGGAACTTGTTTGGTAAGCTCACCACAGAGCTTTCCAAATTTGGCTTTAGGCAGACTGTAACAAAACCTACCATATTCATCTATCGGATATGTAATATTTTTATTGTGATCCTAGTTTATATTGATGACATCATTCTCACAGGAAACGACCTCAAAACATGCCAAGAAGTAAAAGGGTACTTGGACTTTAAATTTACAATCAAAGACCTTGGAGTTCTCAAGTACTTCTTGGGCATAGAAGTAGCACATTAACCCAAAGGTTTGTTTATGTGTCAAAGAAAGTATGCTATTGACATTCTAACCAAATGTGGTTTATCTGGTTCACGACCATGTTCTACACCAATGGACACACAACTCAAGTTGACAACCGAGGATGATAGTGGAAAGTTAATCAGAGATTTAGGACAATATAGGTAATTAGTGGGGCGATTACTTTACCTCACCATAACGAGGTCCGACATCACTTATGCAGTCCATAATCTTAGATAGTTCATGCAAAATCCAAGGGAAAGACAACGGGATGTTGCAATTCGAGTAGTTCGCTATATCAAGGGCAATCCTGGAAGAAGAATTTTCCTACCTAGAAACAATCCCAATGCAGGACTAGTGGCTTATTGTGATTCTGATTGGGTTATTTGTCCAACAACTAGGAGGTCCGTTACTTTATTCAATTAGGAAACGCTCTTATTTCTTGGCGATCCAAGAAACAACAAGTTGTCTCTCGATCTTCAGCTGAAGCAGAATACAGAGTTTTGGCAAATGCAACTAGTGAGCTAGTTTGGTTAAGGGAATTGTTCAAATTTCTTGCAGTCACCGCTAAATTGTATTGTGATAGTCAGTCAGCGCTACACATTGCGGCCAATCCAATCTTCCATGAAAGAACTAAGCATATCGAGATCGATTGTCATTTTCTTCGAGAAAAAGTTCAAGACGGAACACTTGTTACTTATCATGTGGGAACAAAGGAACAACTTGTCGATGTGTTAACCAAAGCTTTGAGTCAAAGGGCAATTTAATTATCTATTTAGCAAGTTGGGTGTTCTCGAAATTCACACTCCAACTTGAGGGGGAGTATTGGAATATGAAAGTTACTATTTATGAGTTACCTAATTAATTAGGAAAATATCTAATCCAAAAGTTTAATTAATTAGGAAATATTGTATATTGATTTCTTCCTAATGTATAGTAGTTGCCTAAATATTGTGTAGTATTGAGTAATTAGTAGTTGACTAATATAGTGTAGATTCACAAATATAAATACTCATGTACAAATTCCTTATTTTGCAAGAATTAAATATATATTTTCCCTTCAAATCTTTTAATACCATATCTAGAAATCTGGTGAAGGGACGACTTCCAGGATCCCCCTACTGAACTGCCATTTCTTTGCAAATATCTCGTTTATACAACGAACAAATTTTTTATGCAGTGCTCTCACCAATTCACACATATTCATCAACCGCGTCGGCAGCTGATCCATCAGCTAACATGCGGATAGATGTAGTGCATTTTTTAAGCGGTGAGAGCGCCTTTCTATTGGTTGCATCTAGGTTAATTTTAAGAAGAAAAAAAACCAGAGTAATTTTTTTGAGTATCCACAATGCGAAGAAACACGTGTCTTCGCATTCTAAGCCTCTGTCTACATTGAATGTTAGGTTTTCAAAAAGTAATCATTGCACAAAAGAGTGTGATATTTTTGCAATCGAGATTGATATAAGCTATTTTTCCTCTACGCGGACGGGAGCCGCTAGCTTCTTTTACTAATTCCCACTCTTTGACTATTACTTTAATTTCGTTAATAGGATTTCTATTATTCTCCATTTCCATATTTTCCTCCATGGAGTTTATGAAACTCATAATAGAATTTAGATCCAATTTTCTATCAAAGAAATATTGAATATCAGATAGTAAAAAAATAATTAAGAGTAAGATGAAGATGTCTTGAACATGGAATGAATCAAATGTAGACGAGAAGAATGTATATTTATATATATATATATATTTTTTAAAAGAAAACAAATAGTGACAACCGATACATTATTTAAAAAAAAAAAAAGAAGAGAAAATTGCAAGTTTTTTTTTTCTTCTAAATAAAGAAATTTTTCATTAATCACAAAATAGCCGAGGCCATTACAATCAAAGGAAAATTAGAAATTACAAAGAAAATAAAAGTTATACAATGATTTAAAAAACCATGATAACAGACAAAAGCCAAACTCAAGAAAACTTGGGTGGTTAGGAGATACTAATATAAAAACTAGTAAGTGTTAGTAGTGCCCTAGGACCATTAGCACATGTTGTGCGTTTTATTATCTTTTGAGCATGTAATTGAATAGTTAATTTTGCTTTTGATTATCAAATGTGTGATTTGATAGTAAAACTCATTAGCTTATGTAATTACTATTCTAGAAGTCCCTAGTTTTATGTAATGCTTAATTATTATGAAATAAAACTAGTATGATTGTTGATTGATGATCTTGTTTTACTGATCATGTGTAATGGATACAAATCACATCATAGATGCAATATATAGGGATACATTGTATTGGGACGTGATCCAGTCGAGAAGTAATACTTCATGGTCTTAAGTCATAAGTATTACTTCCTCAATACTATTTTAGAATCCTTAGACCTTATGTCTTCATTGATTCTAGTATGAATGGAGCCACGTTTTGACTCGATCGGGACGTTACTTGTATGAGTAATCAATACGATCGATGATCGGATGTAGTGTCCTATCATAGCTTGAATGTGAGAGACATTGCAATGAATTTGTCCCTCTCTATTATTAGAGTGAGATATCCATGGGCCCCTCGATAGGGAAAGACTGTTTAAATGCATGGTCGAGTGCTCAAATGTATTTGATAAAGTGGTTATCAAATGCTATTTGTCGAAACAGATCTACCCGGAGATCGAGCATAAATACAATTAAGCTTAATAATGGTGGCGACCACCATGCCTTATGCTTAATTAGGATATCGCGAGACAAAGGGGATTAAATAGTGGATTGATATTAGGTTCCGTTGTATATTCATTCACTTTGGGTAGTCACGATGTCCTCGCTAGGGACCGCTTGTGATTTATGAACTCACACTACTACTAAGTGTGTTTTCATTGCCATTGTGAGATGAACCTACGATGGTCACACGCATAGACGAGCTAACTGAGCTTCATGTCAGATTCAATGAATCTAGAATGTGTCTAGGTTCATTGTATCGACATTCACTTTTCCGAGAATAATAAAGTGTTATTATTCGAATTAGAGATAAGGGGCATTTTCGGGTATAATTTGGAATTACGTGGGAGTTATTATCCGATAAAGACTCCCACTACCAGCAGAAGTCTAGGGGGCGTGGGAGTTGAGGACTCCCACTACCGAGAGGAGTTGAGGATGTGAGAGTTAGTTGTGGGAACAAACTCTCATACCTTATATAATGCTCTCTTGGCCGAAACCCTAGCCTATGTATTTTCCAGTCGAAAAAATCACCAACTCTTTGAAATTGGATTTCGCTTTTTGGTCTCCCTTTTCTCTCATAATTCGAAACTCGGAAAGACGAAGAGCTAGCAATCGCTTTGCCCGTTTACATCGCGTGGATACCGGTAGAGGGACATTCGCGAAGGGAATTCCGTTGGTGGCGACAAAGAATCCAAGAAAGCGTCATCCTCCATTCAAGAAGTAGCTTCTTGAATCCAAGAAAAGTAAGTTCTTTATTGCTGTTTTTCGAATTGTTTCATGTGAGCGGATCCTTCAGGGGAGGATCCATGGGTGTTTGGAATGAGTTTCCGCCCATGAATCCCTTCAGTAAGATAAACAAATACATAATCTTCATTTTCGCAGCATCTCCATCGCAATCCTTGAACCACAGAGGCAGTAGAAAATCAATTTCAATATATTCCTTAGGGATTGACAATTTATAGGACTATGGGCGTATCAACAGTCCTACAAATTTCCTCGGGAAGATGTAGAAAGTTGATAAAAGAGCCTAGATCAAGTCCGGGTTTGAAGATTTCTCCTAGGAACAGAACCAAAAAGTCTAGATCTGTGAAGATCTGAGACAACTCTAACCCCCATGTCTTGAATTTTGAAAAAAAACACTTTTAAAGAAGACTCATATGATTTGTGAGTACAAAATAGAGACATAAAAATCAAATAAAAGTAATTAACTGGGCAAGATTCGACCATTGGCATGAGCCAATGGCCGAATCCAGCTAGAGACAGAAAGTTAAAAAGAAGGAGCAGGAGGAAAAGAGAAGAGAAAAAGAGATGAGAAAAAGGCAGTGAGATTTTTAGAATTGCAAGTTGCAATGGTCTGAATAACAGCAGATCTGAAGCATTTAAAAAAGAAAAAAAAGAAGGCAGATTGTTACCGTTGGAACAAACAAAATAAAAAGGGAAAACGAAATCGGACCTGGCGTAGCGGGCTGCACTGCTCCGCAATAGCAGAAGGCAAAGCAGGGCGATGCTCCACATTGGCTGGCAACGACTATGATTAGCCACATTAGTCAAGCAATCGCTGATGTGGCACACCATTAATCCAGGAGCTCTCTGAAAACCTAGATTAGTACGGATTTAGTGCAACCATGAGACCACGTGCGCCACTTCACGAACAAGCAAAGCAGCTCATGACTGGTGAACAATTTGGCTACAATGCTTATAAGGGTTTTATATGTAATGTATATATAGATTTGGGTTGTTGGGTTATTTAATCCTACGTTATTTTAAAGTAGTCATGCATAACTTTTTATGAATAATGTACACATTTTTTTATGAATAAATTTTATCATCCCACTTCTAATGTAGATCGTTGAGAAAACAATACAATAGCTCTTATGGATGCCAATGGACCCGGAGGATTCCTAGGTTAAAGTTGGGGGTGGGGATGGGGATGAATTTATCCCCGCTAGCGGGGGCGGGGCCAGAGACGGGTGGAATAATATCACCGCCCCCCATTCCGGCCCGCCCCCCCTGCATGACCCGTCTAAAATACTAAGTAGAAAAATAAGAAAATACCTAAAAAAAGGAAATACCTCAAATTTGGAGAAGACCGTGTGAATCAAATTCTCTCCGGGGCTCCTTCTTCTCCTAAACCTTATAGTAACCCTACTCCATTTTCATCGCCATCGCTCATCGCCTCTTCCATCCTACTACAACCGCTCTTTCTCTCATCAGGTACGATGATGATGTTTAGAAATTTGTATTTATCTTTGTCTTTCTTTAAATCCATTGGAATTAGAATTTAGGTATTAGTGTTAGATCCACGATATAAGATGAGTTTAGTTAATTATGTGTTTCCCAAAATATATGGTGAAGTTGAATATCATAATAGGATGGAGAAAGTTAAAAAATTGATTTGTTTACAAGTTAAAGAATGAGAAGCAACCAAATATACTAACAAGTGTTTCGCCCTCTCAATTTTATGTTCTTGGGAAGAGGTCACAAGTCTTGCAAAGTGATTTATATTATGTTGTTGGGCAACAAATGAGTTTTATCGACAAACCAGTATCGTTTAGTGAGCAAACTATCATCAATTTAGATGATGATATTTCGTTTTACAGGAATTAAATATTTTATTTTACAATTCTATATTATTTTTTCAAATTTCTATTTGGGGATTTTTGTTAAAAATTCCATAATTTTTTCTAGTCGAGGATGGGCCTCCGCTGGAACGAAAGTGGGAATTTGGGGAAGAAAATCTCTTCTTTTCCCTAGTTGGGACTTGCCTCCACCTGAAGTGGGGATAGAATCCCCATCCATCCCAGTGATGGAGCTTGGTTGGGGATGAGGATGCGATAGAAGAGGCGGGGCCGGGTCTGGAGATCATGGTCTCCACCCCCACCCGACCCCATTGTCATCCCTAACAGCTCCCATTGTACATGACTTGTATTTACAAAAGGCTTTATAAGCATAATACCCGGATCGACTGACGAAAGATGTGTAAGACTGAAAAGAGAGTATATGATACCATAACTAGGGATGGCAATTTGACCTGATCCGTGACATTTGGGGCAGATCAGACTAGCCTCGAACTAAGAACTGAGCATATCGGACCCGCCCCAAACTAAGAACGGAGCCAATCAGACCCGCCCCGTGATCGGGGCAGATCGGACATGGATCTGCTATGAGGCCCGACCTGCCCGTTTTGAACCGTTAACTAATACAATATTAATATTAATAATATCAATATTACCATTATCACATCAAGATAATACAATTATCAAGTTTTTTAGAAGAAAAAATGAACAAAACAAAGATTAATATAGCTAGGGCTTCTGACGTATCTAATCTCATTCATTGTTCTCTTGTAATCCTCTCTTCTCTCAGACGAAAATCACATAGCAGCCGTGGGCCGCCCCTCCCCATTCTTCGCCACGGGCTCCTCGGTTCTCTCTACTGGTTACTCATCTTCTTCATAGAGCTTTGGATCTGGTTCAATGATGCACTACTCATTTAGATTATTTTTTGCTTCCTCTTTGCATATTCAAATGGGAAATCCTTCAGATTTGAGCACTACAATGTAGGTGGATAATTGATTGCAAAATTTTGATTCACTATTTTTGAAACTCAGTTTCAAATAATACTAATTATGTAATTAAAAAAACAAGGTGGGGCGGGGCGGGGCGAGTCAGACCTGACCTGCACGAGGCAGGGCGCGAATTTTTTATCTGTGGCGGGTCATGGGGCAGGGCGTGGCGGTGAAGCAATACCACGGGGCATGAATAGGTATTGAGATACCCGCCCCAATCTGCCCCATTGCCATTCCTAACCATAACTTAATTTTGGGCTTCACAAACGATCAGTGGTTCCCGTGGGACATTTTTTTTTCCTGTTTGTTGAATCCTTGGAGACATTCTTTTATGAAACTAGTGTAGACTACACACACAAATGTGTTGAGAGATATTTTTTAGTTATTAATATTATATATATATATAGGCAGGGCGCGGATTTTTTTATCTGTGGCGGGTCATGGGGCAGGGCGTGGCGGTGAAGCAATACCACGGGACATGGATAGGTATTGAGATACCCGCCCCGATCTGCCCCATTGCCATTCCTAACCATAACTTAATTTTGGGCTTCACAAACGATCAGTGGTTCCCGTGGGACATTTTTTTTTTCCTGTTTGTTGAATCCTTGGAGACATTCTTTTATGAAACTAGTGTAGGCTACACACAAATGTGTTGAGAGATATTTTTTAGTTATTAATATTATATATATATAGGCAGGGCGCGGATTTTTTTATCTGTGGCGGGTCATGGGGCAGGGCGTGGCGGTGAAGCAATACCACGGGACATGGATAGGTATTGAGATACCCGCCCCGATCTGCCCCATTGCCATTCCTAACCATAACTTAATTTTGGGCTTCACAAACGATCAGTGGTTCCCGTGGGACATTCTTTTTTTTCCTGTTTGTTGAATCCTTGGAGACATTCTTTTATGAAACTAGTGTAGACTACACACAAATGTGTTGAGAGATATTTTTTAGTTTTTAATATTATGCGCGCACACACACACACACACACACACACACACACACACACACATATATATATATATATATATATATATAAGTTTAATTACCCGTTATATGTAAAGGAATAAATTTAATTGCGAAGAAATATTAAATAGCATAAAAGTGAAATATGATACTCTACACTGATATTTTTGTTTTGTTTTTCAAACCTACCTATATAGAAATAAGAACAAATATAAGAATTTTGTATTTATATGCAATATATATAAAAAAATGTTCTGGTAAGAGAATAATATTATTTCAATGATTGTTTAAGGTCGGCTACAAGTTTTCTTGAAAAAATTAACATTTTAAATGAACCATGCAAAAACAAATCAAGTCCATCTCTCTAATTTATTGGGCATATTCCAGCTCATTAATAACACGATAATGAAATACCCTAAAGGCATTTGCAATACCCAAAGGGGAGAACCTTGGAAATGGGTGAATAAGGTTTTCAAACTTTTTAAAATTTTCTACCAAATTCTTTTCCAAGTGATCACCTTAACAACAATTATGTTCATTAAGCATATAAAGTGAATTAAATGATTATCACTTAGATGACTTATATGTGTAAAATGCAGCACATAGGAATACAAGACAATGTATATGAATAAGGATTGTCTAGGTCAAGATTCATGCATGCAAAGCTTGTAAGAACAAACACACAAGTCATGAGGACTAGCATTTAGCAAGAGATATATTAGACTATGAAGATCTCTAAATGCAAGTCCTATACCCAAGCCAAGGGAAGATATAACAAGCAATTGATCTAACTCCATATAATAAATTAAAGCTCATACAATCAAGTTCATGTGAATATAAACACAAGTGATGCGAAACCTTGATGGGTTATATCAAGATTCGGCTGAAAACAGATCTTTCTCTATCTCGAATAGTTTCTATGGGAATACACTTAACACAATCCCGGAAAAGCTAAGTATCAATGGAGGTTGAAACACCACAACTAGAGAAACCAACTAGTTGATACAGTAACTTAAAGGAATATGAAATTCAACCGGAAGTTCATAAACAAGTATCAAAGGATTAACCTTAATCAAAATATCAATATATCAAGTCTAAGTAAAAGAGGTGGCCGAAATTCCCTTTAAGTAGAAGGTAATTCGGTTCCAACTCAAACTAGGAAAAGGGAAATAATAGTCCTTGAAGAATTAGGACTCTTGAATAACAACTTGCTATCAAGTAACTACCTAAACAAGATAATAGGGACATGTGCCTATTATCTTGGCGGATGAAATCAAAATAACTACCAAAACAAAGAAGAGTCCTAGTTGTATTAGGACTCTTAATAACCAACTAACTAACACATGGACAACATGTCCTTTATTTAGCATACTTGCTATTATAAGGCTAGAAATAGGAAATTAACAATACTAAAAATAATTAAAGTCTAGAATAGGCTAGAATAGACTTTAATGTGTGAAAAGACTAAAATGCCCTTTTTATCCACTTTGCTTGTTTGCGCCGATTTGAATGCTTTCAAGTGTTAAGAGTTGAACTCGTACTTCATCTTCTAGATGAAGTTTGGCTTCTTCTTTAGATTTTAACTCTTGGACCAATGTAGCTAGTTCTTGATTCCTTTGACGTGTTCTTGATCTAGTCATTGGTCTATTGATGCTTGACAAAGGATGATGTAGTCTTCTAGATGGTCCCGTATCATCCCCTCCCGCTTGAAAAGGATTCGACCTCGAATCATCATCATCATCATCAATGTAATCTGAGACATCAAAGGGAGATAGATCAGCCACATTAAAAGTAGAATGAACACCATACTGACCTTGCAAGTCTATTTGGTATGCATTGTCATTTATCTTCTTGATCACTTGAAAAGATCCATCTCCTCTTGGATGTAGTTTGGACTGCCTTTCTTTTGGAAATCTCTCTTTCCTAAAGTGTATCCAAACCCAATCTCCAACTTCAAAGTTGATTGCCTTGCGGCCTTTGTTGGATTTAAGTGCAATCCGTGCACTCTTCTTTTTGATATTTTCGGCTACTTCATAATGTATCCTTTGAACAAAGTCAGCCCTTGAATCACCTTCTAGGTTATAATACTCATCAATAGGAAGAGGAATGAGATCTAAAGGGGTTAGGGGGTTAAAACCATAAACAACTTCAAAAGGTGAATTATTAGTAGTGGAATGTAATGTACGATTATAAGCAAATTCAGCAATAGGTAAACATTCTTCCCACTTTTTCAAATTCTTTTGAATAAGTTCCCTAAGTAGAACCCCTAAAGTTCTATTTGTTACCTCAGTTTGGCCATCGGTTTGTGGATGGCTTGAAGTAGAAAACAAAAGCTTTGTTCCCAACTTGCTCCATAAGGTCTTCCAAAAATAACTTAGGAATTTGACATCCCTATCACTTACGATTGTTTTTGGAACACCATGTAACCGAATGATGTCTTTGAAGAATAGATCCGTAACATGGCTTGCATCATTTGTTTTCCTACAAGGAATAAAGTGAGCCATTTTAGAAAATCTATCGACAACAACCATTATACTATCATTACCTCTTTTGGATTGCGGTAATCCTAGAATAAAATCCATGGAAAGATCAATCCAAGGTGAAGAAGGTATTGGTAGAGGCATGAGTAATCCGTGAGCTTTTGAAGTACTTTTTGCCTGTTTGCATTTAAAACAAAGTTCACAAATTCGTTGTACATCTCTTTTCATTTTTGGCCAATAAAAGTGTTCTTGTAAAATATCCAATGTTTTAATAACACCAAAATGACCCATTAACCCGCCACTATGTGCTTCCCTAATAATTAATTCTCTAATAGAACATGATGGAACACATAGGTTGTTACCTTTAAACAAGAAGCCTTCAAATATGTGAAAATCTTTTTGTGCCGAGACATGACAAGACTTAAACAAATCCGAAAACTCATTATCATCAACATACAAAGCTTTTAAATGTTCAAAACCAAGTAATTTAGTATGTAGAATAGAAAGTAAAGAGTACCTTCTAGAAAGAGCATCGGCAACAACGTTTTCCTTACCTTTCTTGTATTTGATGACATATGGAAAACTATCAATGAAGGGAACCCATTTTGCATGTCTCTTGTTTAACTTACTTTGTCCTTTGAGATACTTGATGGATTCATGATCCGTGTGAATCACAAATTCTCGGCCAACCAAGTAGTGCTGCCATGTTTCCAAAGCTCGAACAATAGCGTACAACTCTTTATCATACGTAGGATAATTAAGTGAAGCCCCACTTAGTTTCTCACTAAAGTATGCTAAAGGTTTACCTTGTTGTTGCAAAATATCCCCAATACCTATACCTGAAGCATCACATTCAACTTCAAAAGTTATTGAAAAATTAGGTAAAGATAAAATAGGGGAAGAAGTTAGTAATTGCTTAAGCTTGTTAAAACTATCTTCTTGCGGCTTATCCCAAAAGAATGAGATATCTTTCTTCACAACTTCATTCAAAGGTGCGGCAATTGAGCTAAAATCACGAACAAAGCGTCTATAAAAGCTTGCCAAACCATAGAATGATCGAACTTGTGTTGCATTTGTTGGCCTCGGCCAGCTCATAATTGACTCAATCTTGATTGGATCAACCTGAATTCCACTTGAACTAACAATGTATCCAAGAAAGTTAATAGAATTAGTGCAAAAAACACATTTTTCAAGCTTGGCATACAAGGTTTGTTCCCTTAATATAGTAAAAACAGCTTTAAGATGTTCAACATGCTCTTCCAAGGTTTTACTATAAACAAGTATATCATCAAAATAAACTACAACAAATTTACCAAAACAATGGCGGAATATGTAGTTCATTAATCTCATGAAACTACTAGGTGCATTACTTAGACCAAAAGGCATTACAATCCATTCATATAATCCATATTTAGTCTTGAAAGCAGTTTTCCATTCATCACCTTCTTTCATTCTGATTTGGGGATAGCCTTGAGTTAAATCTATTTTAGAAAAGATAAAAGCTCCACTTAACTCATCTAGCATATCATCTAAGCGAGGTATAGGATGTCTATATTTTATAGTGATCTTATTAATATCTCGACAATCCGTACATAATCTGAAAGTGCCTTCCTTTTTAGGAACAAGAATAACAGGACTAGAACAAGGACTTAAAGATTCACGTACCTGCTCTTTCTCTAAAAGTAAATCAACTTGCCTTTGTATTTCTCGGGTCTCATCCGGATTTGCTCTATAGGCTGCCCTATTTGGAAGATTTGATCCCGGAATGAAATCAATTTGATGCTCTATGCCTCTTTTAGGAGGTAGACCTTTCGGCAACTCCTTAGGAAAAAGATCCTTGAATTCCTGCAAAACATCAACACAAAGACTAGGGAGAGAAGAAGTCACAAGATCAAAGGAAAAGTTAGTATTGAGGGTTAACCTTTCGGTTTCCCTATAAATCAACAAAACAAGGGGTTTATGTGCACGTGAAGCCCTATCTACCTTTCCAAAATTGACAAATAAACATTCTTTCTTCTCTCTTTGTGAATAAGCCTTTTTGCTCACAATACTCACGGCTTTTTCAGCTTTCTTTACCTCGGATTTTGCCTCAAGAGTATGATCACTCTTCTTTTTAAGCTCACTTTATTTTCGTCTGTTTTCTCTACTCTCGGCCATTTTTTCTTGTATTTCACATACCTTGCTTAGTGTCATAGGATGTAAATGATGCTTACTTTGATCTTTTGACACCGTATAGATATTTTTCCTTCCACAATGAGTTGCATACCTATCATATTGCCAAGGTCTTCCCAAGATTATGTGACATGCGGTCATGGGAACCACATCACATAAAACCGTGTCCTGGAAGCTTCCCACACTAAAATTTATCTCAACATGTCTGTCCACCCTAATATCACCACAATTGTTCAACCATGAAAGTTTATATGGCATAGGATGTGATTTCATTGGTAAATCTAAAGCAGTTACCATATCAAATGAACAAACATTAGTACAACTTCCATTATCAATTATTACTAAACAAAGTCTATCTTTTATTTTGCACAATGTATGAAAGAGATTACTTCTATGTTGATGTACTTCATCCAATGGTTTAGTATGTAGTAAATTCATAGTGACTAAAAGAAATGTACCTTCATTCTCCGGGAGGGCATTGTTACCCTCGGATTCATCCTCAAAAATAGGATCTTCCGTTGTTTCCTCATCACTTACCCACGTTCCATCGTCCAACATGATCATGGTACTTTTAGTTGGACAATCCCGAGCAAAGTGACCCTTACCATGACATTTAAAACATTCCCGATCATGTGTTGTAGGTGCATTAGCTCTCAAATTGGTTTGTTTTGATGCAATTGGTAACCTTGCTGCTCACTTGCAACCGTGGCTGTTTTAGCACTTCCCAAACTGCCCTTGGCTTGATTTTGGTTCCGCAAAACAGTAGCATTGTTTAGGGGCTGATTTGGCCTTTTCCAAGGTTGGAAATTAGCGAAGAAGCCCTCAAAGCTCTTCTCTTTTCTTTGTCTTTCAACTCGTTTCGACAAAATAAACCATATCAATAAGAGAAGTAAGGTTAGCACGTTCTACCTTTGGTCTAATTTTGTCATTTAGACCAGCCAAGAAATGAGCCAAAGTAGCTTCACTAGCTTCCCGAATGTTTGCTCTAATCATGGACATCTCCATCTCTTTGTAGTATGCATCAACGGTCTTTGTTCCTTGCCTCAATCTTTGGAGTTGATTGTACAACTCACGGTTAAAATTCTGAGGTACAAATCTTCTTGTCATGACCGCTTTCATATCATGCCATGTATCAATTGGTCTTTGCTCCGTTCTTATCCGTTCATTGATCTCATGGTCCCACCAAATTGATGCATAGTCTCCAAACTCCATGGCTGCTAATTTTACCTTTTTCTCTTGAATAATTATGGACATCAAAAAACATGGTTAACTTTTTCGTGTCCAATCAAAAAATAAATTAGGATCATTAGTACCTAGAAAAGGAGGGATCTTGGTCTTTATAGAACCAAGATTATTATCATACCTTTGAGCTTGATGGATTGCTCTTGGTTCAAATCTATCTTCATTAATAAAAGGTCTAGTATCATACCTTTGGGCTGGTTGGTTTTGCCTTGGCTCAAACCTCTCATTATTACCAAAAGGTCTCGGATCATACCTTACATCTTGTTGATTTTGCCTCGGTTCATAGGCAGAATTATCCATCATTCGTGGAACAACTTTCGGCTGAAAATCAAGATTGTGCCGAATGTTGTTTCTTGAAGTATGTTCAATGGATTCTTGGAAATCTTGATTATCTTGATAAACTTTTGCTGCCCCTTTGCCTTTTTCCGAGTTGGCTTTGATTTCAAGATACTCCAACCGATCTTTTATCTCATCTATGGATCGCATCAAATTTTGCATTGTTTGATGTATTGACTCTCGAAAAAGCTTGTCTTCTTCCATGGAACCTTGCTGCGAAGTACCTTCACTAAAAGACATTATCTTTGCAAGAAAAAAAACACAAAAATCGTTAGAAGAAAAAAATATGAAATATTGAATGTTTCTTTCGATTTTTCCACAAATACTTGTCAAGAACTTCCAACTTTGAATGATTGAATCGTTATAATGATGGAAGGCTGAAAAAAATATTTCAAGAAGTACTTTCTTGACCTAACAAAAAGTCCAAGGAAAAAGTATAAGAGTGAATGTAACAAAAACAAGAAAAATATGTGATCTTTACCGAGTGATCTTTATGTTTCTTGATTTTCTTGAATTTGTTTTTTTTTCTTTAATTCTTTTCTTACCTTCTTACCCGAGACTTACCCTTATCTTGGTCACACAGATCAAGAACTTCTATGGTAGGAAGATGTTACCTTGATATTTTTACCTTGATGGTGACTAATTCAAGATGAAGAGGGAACAAGAGCCAATTCCTTATGACCAAGGAAGTTTGCTTTTGGATTGAATTCCTTGTCTATTTGGGATAACCCGGCTGCCAATTTCTTTACTTCCGGGTGGCTTTTTCGTTGGGGTAAATTTTTTTTGTTATCTTTCAGCTATCTCAAGCAAACAAGAATTTTTTTTTTTCAAGAAAGCAATAAAGGTACACCAAGATAGAGATCAACCTTTTGCTCTGATACCACTTGATGCGAAACCTTGATGGGTTATATCAAGATTCGGCTGAAAACAGATCTTTCTCTATCTCGAATAGTTTCTATGGGAATACACTTAACACAATCCCGGAAAGGCTAAGTATCAATGGAGGTTGAAACACCACAACTAGAGAAACCAACTAGTTGATACAGTAACTTAAAGGAATATGAAATTCAACTGAAAGTTCATAAACAAGTATCAAAGGATTAACCTTAATAAAAATATCAATATATTAAGTCTAAGTAAAAGAGGTGGCCGAAATTCCCTTTAAGTAGAAGGTAATTCGGTTCCAACTCAAACTAGGAAAAGGGAAATAAGAGTCCTTGAAGAATTAGGACTCTTGAATAACAACTTGCTATCAAGTAACTACCTAAACAAGATAATAGGGACATGTGCCTATTATCTTGGCGCATGGTTGTTAAAATAGCGATTTGGATCGTAAAATCGTACGATTTTACGATCCAAATACCACAAATCGAGTTGGATCGGGTTAAAAATCGCAGGAACCTTGGATCGTAATAGATCGTCGATCCAGATCGTAAGATCGTAGGATCGAACGATCCATAACGATCCAAGATTTTCTGAAAAAACAGAAGAAAAAACTGAGAAGACACCGACCGGAGAAGACTTCGACCGGAGAAGAAAAAAATTGGAAAATAAAATAAAGGAAGGCTTACCTTACCGGAGAAGACACCGACCGGAGCAGAGAAAGGAGGCGCTGAAGGAGAAGAAAATAGAAGAAAGAGAAAGGAGAAGATGGGTGGTAGTATGACGGAACAGGAGGGGCGCCAGGGGGTGGAGAAGACGAGAGAAAGAGAAGACGAGAGAAGGTGAGTCTCCAAATTACGGAAGAAAGAGAAACACCTAGATCTTTAGGATAAAATTTTTGAAATTGCACAATCGGTCCCCTCGAAGAAGTTAGGTATAAAGTGTAGTAATTCGCACAATAGGTCCCTCTTGGGACGACAATTAATTTCCTTGACACAAAGGCGTTAAAATGTTACTATTAATAACTTTTAAATTAAATACGATTTAGTCCTTAAAATCTTATTATTAATAATTGTTATAGGTGCAAGATTAATAAGAACTAAGGAAAAAATAAAATTAATAAAAAACAAAAAATAATTTATCATAAAATATTATTTTAATAATTTTTTCGGATCTTCCGATCCGTGTTACGATCCTCGAGTTTACGATTCTTGAGACCCCTTCCTTTCCGAGTCAAAATTACGATTTTGACAACCTTGTCTTGGCGGGTGAAATCAAAATAACTACAAAAACAAAGAAGAGTCCTAGTTGTATTAGGACTCTTAATAACCAACTAACACACACATGGACAACATGTCCTTTATTTAGTATACTTGCTATTATACGGCTAGAAATAGGAAATTAACAATACTAAAAATAATTAAAGTCTAGAATAGGCTAGAATAGACTTTAATGTGTGAAAAGACTAAAATGCCCTTTTTATCCACTTTGCTTGTTTGGGCCGATTTGAATGCTTTCAAGTGTTAAGAGTTGAACTCGTACTTCATCTTCTAGATGAAGCTTGGCTTCTTCTTTAGATTTTAACTCTTGGACCAATGTAGCTAGTTCTTGATTCCTTCGACGTGTTCTTGATCTAGTCATTGGTCTATTGATGCTTGACAAAGGATGATGTAGTCTTCTAGATGGTCCCTGTATCAACAAGTGTGAAGTAAGAAGTTGAAAGTAAAGAGATAGAGTTAGAAGATCAAACACAAGGATATAGAGCGGTTCGATCACAAAGATCTACATCCACTACCTTGGGACACACCCAAGGATTTTGGCAAATTCCATCAGCTTGTCCTGAGAGAACTTACAAGGAAGGACAAACCAACAAATGGTCTTTTACACACTCATGTAACCTTCCAAGGGAAAGATCAACTAATGGTCCTTTTATGCACACATGCAACCCTCTACTCATCAGAACTCTTTCTCTAACCTAGTCTACTAAGTGAGGAGGTTTTACGAATACATCAACCGTACTTGTATTTTGGGTTCACCACTCACTCTAGTTTCTATGATTAAAAGAAAGATACATTCCAACACATTGGAGGCCCAAAACCACCCTCTCACAAACAAGCCTTGCCAATCAACCCATTACAAAAAATGTAATCTCAACACATGAGATTGTACAATTAACCTCTAAAAATAAATCCCCCTAAGGATTGGATAATACAATGAAAGCTCCAATTCATATTTGAGAATGAAAGAATAAGTATATGAGAATTAGAAATGTTTTGATGAATGATTGGAAGAATTAAGCTCATGAAAAGTGTTTGATTTGCTTGTCTAAAATGTGTAAACTTAGGCCCCTCTATTGGCTTGAGCAAAGAACAAAAAATGAGTCTTAAAGGTTATTCAAAAGGGTCCAAAAATTGCAAGCAAATCGAGTTAAACGGCTATATTTTTTCCTTGATAAGACAGCTTCGGTCGACCAGACTAGGCAGTAGGTCGCCCGATGTGATTCTGAGTTAAGTTCAAAGGATTCTGTCTTGATCTCGGTTGACCGCGATATGTGGTCTGGTCGAACGAAGCAATGTCCGGTCCACCGACCTAAAATATGATCTTCCGAGATTATATAGCCGTTAGAGTCTTGGAACATTAAAAAATGACTAAGTACAAAAGACACTTCGGTCAACCAGACAACACATTGCAATATAAATATGCAGAAGCCTCCTCAATTTAATACACAATGCTTGAATTATGGTAAAATCTAGCCTTAGATGTGAATTGATCCAAAGGTTAAAAATATTATATATATATATATATATATATATATATATATATATATATGCATAAACGGACCCAGGTGACCCGGATCCGATTTTTAATATTTCAGACCCGTAGTCATTTTATTACTCTTATACGGATTCGGATTCAGATGCGGTCATATGGTCTGGAGTTCTTACCGAGTCCTAACCGTTTTTTAGAATTCGAGTCGAATACGGGTCTAAACCCGATCCGTTTGTAGGCCTACTTCTGCATAACGTTGGACCAACGAAGTTTATTAATTTAGAGAGATATTAATTAATTGATATATCAATAATTTATATATTTAAAGTGAGTGGTTTCAATAAAACTTTGTAATCACATATTGAACTAGATATTCGATTTAGGCAATCAAAGTGTAAGCCCGAAGGGCAAAGTGATCAATCTTGTTTTAATGATAACAAACCATTGATAATTTTAATGTTTGTGTGAGCATGTTCTAAATGATAGGATCCTTAGAAATCACACCAACATTGATGAAAATGGTAAGTTAGTTCCTTGTCTACACCAAAGGTATCATCATACACATTAGGAAGCTACACTTTGCAAAACTTCATCACAAGCTTGAAGTTAATCCACATGCTATGGAAGTACTTGCAAAGTCAAGAAGAAGGAAGATCAACAAGTCAAGAGCTACTCAATCCAAGTGAAGAATCAAGTGGTATGCTCCTTGGCCAAGAAGAAATATGAAGTCCAATACTATACAACTCAAGATTGCTATAGGACTTCATCACCTTAAGAAGATGTTGATCAAAGGCTTCAAAGTCCAAGCTCTAAGAAGAAACAACTTGAAGACCTTAGGAAGATTAGTCTAAGTTTATAGGTAATCTTTTGTGACTAATCTTTCCTTTGAGAATACTAGTATATAAGATTGTTTGAAGCTCAACAATGCATGTTTTCAAAACTTCATGTTTACATTTATTCAAGTATTTTGAAAAGATTTTTGAAAACAAGTTGGTCAATGCCTAAGTACTTTAAAATGTGTTTTCTATCTTTACAAAACACTTAAGCTTGTGCATGATAACATTAGAAACTTAATTAAGTTTAAAAACCACTTTGTGACTATCATCCGATCGACCTAGGCTTTGTCTCGGAACACCAGAGATGTCCGGTCGACCGGCAGTGCTGATCCGGTCGACCAGTGAGTTTTTGTCCTTATTCAAGTTTTGAAAGTTCCAATGCTCCAACGGCTATATTCTATCCGGACGACAGAGATATCTGACAACTGAATTCCGGTCCACCGAGATAGAGACAGTAGGCCTTATACCTTTGATTTAAGGCACTTCGGTCTACCTACTGTCTAGTAGCGGTTGATCGGAGTGTCATTTCAAGACCAAAATTATAGTCGTTGTGACCAACAAAGCTAGTGTATTCTTTCCCTATAAAAAAATTTCAAAGCAGAAATTTTCACCATTAATCAAGCCATAAGAGGGCACAGGCATATACATTTTCTAAACACACAAGTTTACACTTTTATGCTTAATTGTAAAATCATTCAAAGCATTTGTGTTGAGTTTAAACTTCATCTAGCCATATATTCTCAAAGAGTGATTAGAGTTTAAATTGTAAATCTATTCTAATAGGGAATTCACTACAAGAAAACAGTTAAATAGCGACCGACTTTAGCGACCGAAATTTTCGGTCACAAATTTAACGACGGAATACCGACCGAATAGAAACCGAAAACAAATCGGTCGTTATTCCGTCGCTCATCCGTCGGCCACATCGGTCTCGTTGACCAAATTGAAACGTCGTCATTTTGTTCACCATTAACGACCGAATACCGACGGAAGTTAACGGCCGAATACCGACGGAACACATAACGGTGTTTATTTGTATAGTAATAAATGAAGGACACAAAACGACGTCATTTTATTTTCGTTAACGACCGACTATCGACGGACTTTAACGACGGATTACCGACGGAAAATATACCGACGGAATAACGACCAATAATAGCGACCGAATAGCGACCGAAATTAGGGTTAGGGTTGGGCGACCGAATAGCGACGGCTTTGGCCAATTCCGTCGCTATTCGGTCGCTATTATTTTCCCGATTTCCGTTTTTTTTATAAAATAGCGGGGTTTTTAAGGATACATAGAAACATTTTACCTAATAGTAACTAAAATAGGCAAAATACATATACAAAGTCTTAGGTCAGCGGAACGACGAATCGCCGCGACGCAGACGGCGGTCCCGCTAACCGGTTAGCGGGCGGGGGGTCAAGGGGGCAGCGCCCCTAGAAGAAAAATCTGATTCTTCATCTACTCATCGAATGAGTTTTCAGTCCCGATTTATAAAAATACCGATATATACTCGAAGCAGAACAATTCAAGTAATACATTTGTGTGTGCATTTATGTGAATCATTAAGTGATGGAGTTAAAATTTTATTAATTGATTATTAATAAACAAATAATTACTAAAATATTAATATTAGTTTGTACTCACATTCAGAACGATGTCGGTTTTCGGATTTATAAGTTTTTACTAAATCCGTCGCTATTAAGCTAAGGGGCGACCGATTAGCGACGGAATTTGCGAAGGCCGTCGCTATTCGGTCGCTATTATTTTCTCGTATTCCGTTTTTTTTATAAAATAGCGGGGTTTTTAAGGATATATAGAAACATTTTACCTATGTTAGTTACTATTAGGTAAAATGTTTCTATATATCCTTAAAAACCCCGCTATTTAAAAAAACGGAATTCGGGAAAATAATAGCGACCGAATAGCGACCGAATTTGCTGTGTCGGTCGCCCTACCTTAACCCTAATTCCGTCGCTATTATTAAATGCCTAAACGACGTATTTTTACCATTTCGCGGGCTCATTTATTTGAAAACTGGACAAGTGTTAAGCATGCTAAGTGGCGACCGAATAGCGACCGAATTTGCCAATTCCGTCGCTATTATTAAATGCCTAAACGACGTCTTTTTACCATTTCGCGGGCTCATTTATTTGAAAACTGGACAAGTGTTAAGCATGCTAAGTGGCGACCGAATAGCGACCGAATTTGCCAATTCCGTCGCTATTATTAAATGCCTAAACGACGTCTTTTTACCATTTCGCGGGCTCATTTATTTGAAAACTGGACAAGTGTTAAGCATGCTAATTGGCGACCGAATAGCGACCGCATTTGCCAATTCCGTCGCTATTCGGTCACTATTATTAAATGCCTAAACGACGTCGTTTTGCCATTTCGCGGGCTCATTTATTTGAAAACTGGACAAGTGTTGAGCATGCTAAGTGGCGACCGAATAGCGACCGAATTCTCCAATTCCGTTGCTATTATTAAATGTCTAAACGACGTCGTTTTGTGCGTTTTATTTCTATAAAAATATCTAAGCCAAGAAGCCTCTCCCTCCTTCTTCATTCTGCCCAGCCGCGACCTCCACCTTCACCACCACCTCTTCCGGCAATTTCCCCCCAAATCCCCTCCCTCCTTCCATCGCCACCACCTCCGGCACCTCCAAGGCGTCGCCACCACCTCCGATTTCAGTTGGGTTTTTTAGGGTTTAGGTGAGAATATTGCATTTTCTAGCTTTTTTTCTTAACAATTGGAATAAATACATCTATTTTGAGAAGATTAAAACAAAAATGGAGGGGAGGTAGTACTGATTTCTGCTTGGATTTTAATATATGGGTTTTGTATAATGTCTTGCAATTCTCATAATTTCTTGCAATATTTTTGCCAATTCTTATAATTTCTTGCAATTTTTTTTGCCAATTCTCATAATTTTCTTTGTTTTTCAGTGAAAGAAGGGGATAAGCTTGAGTGATAATTAGTAGCAAATTAAAAAAAATCTCAACTTTTTCAAGAGATTTGTTGGGTTTTTTTATTACTCAAAAGGTATGTAATTCTACTGTTTATATATAATGTTGTGATAATGTACATGGGTTTTTTTAAATTTATTGGAGTTTTTTAACATCCAATGTAGTTTTCTTGGTGTATTATTGAAATGTATGCTAATTGTATAATTTTAGTTCCAATAAGTAAATAATTGATAATCGAACATAATTAACAAGACTATTCATATTAGTTCTATTGCCTGATACTGTGTAGTATCATCTTGTTATGAACGAATTTGTGTCTAACTATTTTAATTGGACATGTCATGGTGAGGCATTCATTCCAATGCCTCAAATCCCGTTTGTTCATGATATGGATAATTCTAGAAGACATACGACACAGAACAAAGTGTGAGTTTTGATAATTCAAAGTGTGTGAGTGTTGTAATGTAAATGAGAAGTGCACACTTTGATTGTGAGTGTTGTAATTCAAAGTGTGGACTTTGATTGTGAGTATTGAAATGTAATGAGAAGTGCACACTTTGATTGTGAGTGTTGTAATGTAAATGAGAAGTGTAAACTTGTGTTTTTTAGTAAGATAATTGGTTATGTAATGTTATTTTTTTGGGTTTATTGATTATTTTTGCTATTTGGGATCTTATTAATACTGTTTCTGGTTTGTATTTCTGTGCGTATTGCTGTTTTTTATAATAGGGATTTAATTTAATTTCAAATTTTTTTTTAAAATTAAATACAATTTAGCGACGGAATAGCGACCGAATATTCGGTCGCTAAATTTCCCGTCGGTATTCGGTCGTTAACCAGTCAAAGTCAAAAGTCAACAATATTGACCATTCGGTCGGTATTCAGTCGGTAAATAGCGATCGAATAGACTTTCCGTCGGTATTCGGTCGTTAACCAGTCAAAGTCAAAAGTCAACAATGATGACTATTCGGTAGGTATTCGGTCGGTAAATAGCGACCGAATATTCGGTCGCTATATATTCCGTCGGTATTCGGTCGGTAATTTGCTTAGCGACAAAAAATACACGACCACGTCATTCGGTCGTTAAATTATCGACGGAAACGGCCGTCACTGTTTCCCTGTTTTCTTGTAGTGTAGTGAGCTAAATTGTAAATCTCCTTAGAAAGAGATAGGTTACCCTTTCTTCTCATTAGTTGAGAACTAGTACTTTGTGAGCTAGCAAAAAGCTCTTAGAGAACTTCACTCTTTATGAGTGTTTGAAAGTCCTAAGAGTAGGCACAAGACCTCTTAGTGAGGCAAACACTCTTTGTGAGTGGAGACTTCTTAGTGAAGCAATAAGTCCTAAGAGTAGACACACGTTCTCTTTGTGAGGCCAAACACTCTTGGTGAGTGGAGTCTTCTTTGTGAAGGAAAAGTGCTCATTTGTTGAGGCAATTGTAAAAGGTAGAACCCACCTTACATTTGTTGTGAAGGGTATCCACTAGTAGATGTTGAAATCCTTAGGGTGTGCCCTAAGGTAGTGGATGTAGATTCTGTGTGAATCGAACCACTATAAATCCTTGTGTTAGTTTTCTTTATCCCTACTCCTTTTCTTCATATACTTGCTATAACTTGCATATTTGATTATATGAACATATGTGCTTAGGATAGAAAGTATCACATGCTTCCATACTTTATACAATTGCTTCACTTAAGTCATCTAAGTTTCCTTGATCATAATTGAATCACCTTATATGTTTAAACAACATATCTGTTGTTAAGTTGAACACTTCGGCAAAAGAAGTTTTAAATAAGTTTAATTTTTTTTTAAGAACCTAATTCATCCCTTCGTAGGTTCTATACCCTCAAAGGGTATTTCACTAAGTATTCAATTTAGGTGATTAAAAATACTTTAAAAATCTCTTAGAATGTCATGCAACTGTCTCAAAGAGTCCATAATCAAATTTCAATTTTATAATAATGAAAAAGTAACACCAAGTTGCGGTGAAAGTAAAATCTTAAAATGAGTATTAAATAACTATTGGATTAAACACGAGAAAAATGAAGAATATACAGATATTCAAATATTTGAATATATAGGGACTAATGCATTGAAATCCCAAAAATGATTATGCTCCTTTTTGTAGAGGCAGTCACAAAAAAAAAAAAAGCACTCATAGACATAGCCGTGATAACTCTTTATAAGTTTTCATTGCAGTGTGAGAATATGACATCGAAACTTCGACGGTAGTGAGAAAGTTAAAAATTAAATCCACAATTAATCAAAGGCAATTACAGAACAGAGACAAAACTATACAAAAAATAGTTTACGTGAGTATTGCAATTAACGAAAGCGATTGAAATTCATATATAGGCATGCTCAAATCATCCAACAATTCAATAATTCAAATACCATAATTCATGCTTGTATAAAAATTATGCATGCATATAATAATTATGAGTAGAATTTTATATTAAATATAAAATATAACAATAATGTAAACAGTGGTGAACTTGCTGTAGGTAAGTAGACAACAAAACCAAAAACAAGCATCTAAAAGCATTAATTTATTCAAAGATAATAAAACATTAAAAATACATATATGCAATATAATATTATCTACAATAACATCAAATTCCATCTCTCACAGTTTATGAAATCAAATAACCCCAAATACAGTAAATAACACCAGAACAGAAATTCAACAGTAATTTGTACAATTATTTTGTAAATTGAAAAGTTTATTCGCTTTTACTGTGCAGTTATATGCGAGAATTAAATGACGTAGGGGTCCCTACCGTTACGGTGATAACACGATGAAAATAATTCTGAAAATCTGCTTTGTGATTGACCAAAACTGGACAGAAAATATATTTAACCCACTTTTTTATTTTTACTGTCTGGCACAAATTCCGAGAGAAAATAATGACTTGTCTCCTTGCTGCAAGTCGAGAGAGAGAGAGAAGAGCCGAGAGAAGCCGCCGCCGTTCACTTTCTCCTTTGTTATTTCGCACGGTTTCCCAGAAAACCCTTGATCAACAAATGACTTCTTTTCTTTTCTTTTTTTTTAATCACCTCCCAGACCCCACGAAGTCAGCAATATAAGTACCCTCTTTCTTTTCTTATTTTTTTTTTTTTTATAAAATCCAAATCTAAATTATTCTCTATAATAAATATCTTTCCTTAAATTTATTTCCTATATAATTATTATGGTGATTCTCCTAATCCCAAAAATATTACTAATTAATTATGTAATTAAATTAATCATCTAGATGAAACACAAATAGATCCCAACTACGATACGTGTACAAAACGTACCCAAAAGTAACATGATAATGTTATAAAAATTAAATAGACACGTAATCACGTAATCGCATAAAATAAATTCCAACCAGCGTAACAAGTCGTGAAAAATTAATTACACGTCACTAACACATAAGCAAAAGTCACGGGTATCACATGAAGAAGGAAGATTAACATGTCAAGAGCTACTCAATCAAACAGGAGTAGAATCAAGTGGTAGACTCCTTGACAAGAAGAAGTATGAAGTACATTACACTACAACTCAAGGTTGCTAGAGTACTTCATCACTCCAAGGTCGACCGATATGAAGACAGATGGCCTTTACTCTTTTCTTTAAAGCACCTCGGTCGACCTACTGTCTAGTAGTGGTCGACCAGAGCTGTCTAATCATGGCCAAAATTATAGCCGTTGTGATCAACTTTGCTTGTGTATTCTTGCCCTATATAAGACTTCTAAAACTGAATTTTCATAACTAATCTAACCATAAGAGGGCATAGACATATACACTTCATAAACACTCAAGCAAACACTTTTGAGCTTAACTTCATATCATTCAAAAGCATTTGTGCTTGAGCCTTAAACTTCATCTATCTTTATATTCCCAAGAGTGATTAGAGTTTTCATTTGTATATCTAATCCATTTGAGGGATTTGTTAGAGTTTTCAAGATGCTTAAGCACACCTTCAAGTGATGAACTTGATATTCTTAACTCTTGTGTGGATAATTGCACATGCTCTAGAGATGTACTTGGAAATGTGCTTATTCCTCTATATGCTTCACATGATAGAACTTGTTTATATCACAAACACACACACAAAAGCGTGCCCACTCTACTTCTTATGATGCTAGAACATCACATTCCACCAAGTTAAATGATATTTGCTCATATTGTGGTAAATTTGGGCGTCATGCTATTTGTTGCATCATTAAAAAGAAGATTGAGAGATGTGCCAAAACTGTATGGGTTGAAAAGAACCCTAGAACTAACCTCCAAGGACCCAAAAGAAAATTGGTACCAAAATTACATTGTATGGCAGGAAATGTAGCACCCCGCTCCGCGAGTATATTGTAACACCCCGCTCCGTAAGTATTTTTACGTGCACTCATTTTGAGTTAGTTCTCGATTCGATGTTCAATTTAGTGGTTGAGACGTATAGGAATGATAATACTTTTATCTCAACAAGTTAGAACAATAATTTAACTAGCTTGTATTTTTTGTGTTACTGTAACTTTAACTTCTTGTTTAAATAATAAAAAAAAAAATAGACTTGGCCTTTGAGTAGCTTCCAAGTATGTGTGGTGACCAAGAAAGAATTTATATTACGAAAATGCCACGACATTTCCTTTATATATAGGAGGTTCAGTATCCATTTGTTCTCTTTTTTTTTGCTTCCGTTTGTTTTTGAGAAACATGGGCAGTGCACTCTAGCTATAAAACTTTCATTTAATCATCATATTTGTATACCCTCTCTGAGCATAATATATCATTTCTTTTCTTGTTGCGTTTTATTATATATCATTTTCTAATTGTTTAGTTTTTCTCCCTCGTCTATGTTTTTATCAATTTTCTATATTCAAATTCTTGCTTCTGTTTCCTATTTGTCCAGAAAATAAAGACCTCAGTTTGTTGATCCATTTCTACTTTCATTTTGGGATAAGATTTATCCAATTGACTGGAAACAACAAGCTTTACATCTTTAATTCTCATATCCGCCTCATATTAATTATTCCTATAATACACTAAGGCTTTATATAATGTCTTCTTTCGTGACAACCTTTGGGACTCAGTTCTAAGACTTTGAGGTGTTGCAATTCTATTAAGGATCCAATTAAATTTAAGGAGTGATTATTTCGAAGGTGAATAGTTTATCTGGTGAGTGGTCACCAAGAATGGAGCCTAATTACATGAATGCCATTCGAATTGTCTATATATATAAGGCCAGTAGCCTTATTTTTCTCTTCTCATTCTTGCTTCATGCTTGTAAGCATCAGAGTCTTTTGTTGGATTTCACTCTTAGAAGTTCTCCTCTCCTACTTCAGGTGAGTCCCCCAACTTAATCTTCTCGAAATATTTGGTAAATTATGTACTTTGTCATATTTTTTAATTGGATATTATGTATTGATCTTAACATTGAAATTTTAGTGGTTTATGTTTCCTGTTTCAATTTCTTATGTCTTTTTGGAACCATAAACTGCTACATGAGAAATATATTTTCATCATATTTCGAGAAGGTTATGTAAATGTTCCGTTCTTAAGTACTCTTAATTCGGAAGCTTGATATCCTTGAACACTCATAATCTTCGAAACTCCTAAAGATAAGAGGTTACTATTCGGGAAACTTTTGTCTTGACAAAGTATTCCTTCTGACGAAAGCTTTGGTTTAAACGAAGCGTTCGTTCTTCAGATCGTTTTTCCTAGTAACCATTCCAAGTTGAGAAGTTTACCATTTTGTAACTTTTCGTCACGAACTTGAGCTTCAGTGGATCTTTTGAAAATCATGGTCTACTACATGTGTTTTTACACAAAAATTGATAAGAAAAAGATTTGTTGGATTTGTTGGGAAAAACGGGTTCTTTTAAGCATGAACAAAAATTGTACTCCATCATCCCATTTAAATTATCATTACTCAAGTCATGAAAACCCCGTTCGACCCCTGAGCGTCCCTCGGGATGCCGTCCGCTCTTCGAGATTCGCAAGGGTACGAGGCTAGTCACCCGTACTTGGGCTTCTTTCTCGACTGAGTTAGGACTTAAGTTTTGGCGGATTCGAATCCGGGCCTGTCTGGTAACTACGGGACAGGGAAAGCTTTGGGCTGACCGGGATTTGGCCGCAAGTGCCCACAGTGCTCTTTCTTCTGATATAGGATGATTTGCCTAGGTTGGGAGTTCAACTTATGGCGATCGTTCTGGGACCCTATGCTGGGCGGGTACCCCCAATACTTGGATGTCTCCTTTGAACCGGTGGATAAGGTTGAAAAGATTATGATCAGGTGTACGACAGGTATGACAAAAGGATTTCCGGGCTTCCGCCTGATGTACCCTTTACTTTGGGTTGAGGGTTTCCGGACGGCATCTGATGTACCCTTGACCAATCTGGTTTTGTTTAAAATAAAAATTATGAAAATCACTTCGCTTTTACTTTATTGAATTATCTTTAAACTATATATGTCATTTGCATATTTGGCATGTAAAAGTGAAAGTTCATTCAAAAGATTATTCACCAATATTTTTCTTATGTTTCTCCTCCAGAACTTGGTGAACTAATCAAAAGAAAATTCTCACACGATCGCACACACGGGGATAACTCATTGAGCTCTTTTGAGCTCACACCTTTTTGTTTTCAATATTTCAGGTTGGATCAAGTCAAGAGATTCAGTTTATGGCTGCCTTTGTACGGTTGACTAGTTATACTACTTATTCTTAAGTAGAATTTTATCATTGATGTAGCCGTTCGTTTGAATAAGGATTTATTTCCACTGCAATGAATTTAAGTTTACACTGATGTATAAGTTTTCAGACTCTATGATTTGCTATATTAGAGTGCCGAGAGGCACGCGACACCCTTCTCGGCTGCAGTGGCACCTAGCGGAAGGGTGGGGTGTCACAGTTGGTATCAGAGCTAAAATGATTTAAATGGTTGGAAATGTCCACTAAGTTTGATCTGCCGAATATAAGTTTCAACATGAGATAACTGTATTATAGTGGATATAAATCTTCGTCATAAGGTTTCGTTCTCTGTCTGAGACTTGCAAGGATGCTAAGATTCACGTGTTTATGTGATTTCGAGAGTTAAGGAGACTTAAAATCTTGTTTTGAGTCGAAATTTTAGAACTCTAATGGTTAATGTGTTTCGGTATCATAACTTTGATATTTCGGGCTAGTGCTTCGCCTTAAATTGATGAGGATTTCTTCGAGATTAGAGATTGTTGGCCTATCTTGTGGTGTTAAGCTAACCATGAAGCATTTAGCAAGTACATCAATTGTGTATTAAGGAATTCGATAAGTAACATAAGGAATTCGATAAGTAACGCGAAGACTATATGATGTATTAGAAAAGAATAGAGATCCTCATTCACTAAGGACATGTGCATATACCAAAGGTATCAGAATTGGAAGTTATATGATTCTTGTTTTAGATAGTGGTCCCTTTTAGAGCATGAAATTGAGCTCCCTCTAAAAGTTTGAGCCTAATGTGGATGTGATTGTACCTGATTGTGAAGTTGTTATATTTACTTTTGAGATTTTGCCTTTTGTGCCTAGCATCTCTTATACATTCAGCGTTGGACTGTTTCGGTTTGCAAGTAAGGATAGAGAGGAACTTATGAATGAGACAATTCACATGATTAGAGGATATATTTGAGATCCCTCTAGATTTAATAACTTTCTTTTGGGAAAATATAAGGTGTTGGTTGTTAGAGGACACGGATATCAGACTACCATTGATTGGTTGAACAACTAGGGTTGAACTGTTACTAAAGAAAATTCAGGTTAAAGAGGTTGTAACGTCTTCTCTATGGTTTTCGTATGATCAGGCTGATAAACATTCGTAGATATAACACCGCCGATAAAGAGAAACTTTGTTTCGAATAAGTGATGATATTTTGGCTGGCATTTATATTGGTATTTGATGTGATCCATATAATATGTTATTTTCATTCATGTGATAGACCAAGAGGAAAATTTAATAAGACAACGAGACAGGACATAAGTGTGGAATTTTGACCTTCCGAGAGGTCTATGATAGAGATGAGATATTCTTTAAATTTGCATGGCAACTGTTGAGATTTTTTATATTTTTTTAGTGATATAATTCTCTTCAAGCAGAGTTTGAATGGTCTTTCAAGGTGAGGCTCAAAAATAATTTTGTTGAATCCCGGTGGAGTTTGAACATGATTTAGTAAATCGATCATAGCCTGAGATTTAGATTTCCTATTGAAGTGATTTAAGATGTTCTGGAAAAATCCTGAAAGAGGTTATAACTTTCTTGAAGAACTAAAGATCTGATTCTGGTTCTAATATACCGAAAAAAGGAATGTGAAGACTTATACTTGATGGAGACTATTAAAATAGTATTTCATGATAAATTTATGTCAATAAGACATCATTTTTTATGCAATTGAGCAAACAAAAAAATATTACAATACTTCAACGGGAAAAAATAAGAATACCAATAGAACTAAAAAACTGAAATTAAATCACATACTAACAAGTGATAAACTTCGGAAGCAAACCAACAACTCATAAGGTCTTTTACTCCAACAAATTTCATAACAACAAGTCTATCTTTCTAATGTTCTAATCTATCAAACCATTCAAGGCGTTATTATTATCCTCCATGTAATCTCCACCTCAACTCACATCGATGATGAACGATGAAACTGGGAGTCTGAGACTTGAGAGACTTGAGATGTTGGCTTGAATACAATTGGGTATTTTTTTATTTGAGATAACCCGTTACCGACCCAGTTGAAAAGAGGCAAGATTGAATTGACAACAAAGCTCAGCTAATGCGATTAGACCCTTCACTTCCAACCGGTAGGTCGAGAGTTCGAGTCATGATGGAGGGGAAGTGGGGAACCACTATTAATCCTCCTTTAATAAAATTATAAAAAAAAGGCAAGATTGAATCGCAGCGGATCGTGCGATTCTACGATTTTATGATTTAGATCGACGATCCTCTACGATTCAATCCTCCAGCGATTTTTAGTACGGTTTAACTCGATTTATACCTTTAGCATCGTAGAATCGTATGATCTTACGATCCAAGTCGCGATTTTGACAATCTTGGTAGAAAGGGTAATGATAAGGTAGGTGGTAAGTGTGTTGTCAAAAGAAAATCTAACATTTCAAGAGAACTTTATGATGACTTTGCTCAGGGAATTATGTGGTATTCCTTTTGTACATGCTTCTTGTGCCATTATTTCCATATGTGATGATGTTGAGGATTATGTGAGTGAGGTGTACCATGTTAAAACCTACATGAAAATCTATGAACCAATAGTCAGTCCCATTAGTGGAGCTTTGTTCTGGCAAAAAACATGTTTACCCCCTTTGTGGCCCCCAATTAAGATGAGGCTACCTGGAAGACCCAAAAAAGCTGAGGAAAAGGGACTCCTTAGAGAAAACAGAAAAGGGTGCAGATAAGACTCTTAAGTTGTCTAGAGTAGGAAAGGTTTCGAAGTGTAAACTATGTTTGGCAATGGGCCATAATATAATGTAAGGAAGTGTCCTTTTAGGGAGGAAAATGTCAACACTAGTGACTTTGCTGAAAATGAAAGCAAATTGAGTCAAGTTCAGTTTGTAACTCCAATTCTGCCTACCAACAGCAACGATGCAGTACTTGTTAACAACTTGGGCATAATAGAAGAATATGCAAGCTGAATAAGGCTAAGGCAAGTGGTTCTGGACTCGGCAACAAGAAGACAAATAAGGGAAAGACTATGGTTAGTGAAGACGTCTTAACAGATGATGATTTTGAAGAGGTAAACATGCATTTCTATCTATATTTGCAGCTTTCCTATTTTAGTTAATACACTGTACTAATATTCCAAAACTGTGTAGGAGGAGGTTTTACTTGAAGAGCAATTACTAATGGAAGAAGCTAAGACAACAGCTGTTATGGATGAACAACAATCTCAAGTTGTTTAGACAACCCCAAAGCAGTCCCAAAGGCTTAAGGAAAAGGCCCTAACAAAGGATGTCTAGGAATAGTTGGTTTTTGGCTATATGTTAGCCTTACTTTTTTGTTGTTTTTGGCAGCATGTGTGCCATGATTTGGATACAATTGAACATCTCTAAAACACTTATGCTTTTGTACATATTTCGGTAGGTTTGTATTGCTATTTTTTGCAGTTTAGGCAAAAAAGCAGCATAGTACTTTTTTGTGTGAACAAACTAATGGTATTAAGTAATGAATGATGCAATATATATGCATTTTGGTTCCAACTCAGGTTCAATTCACATTTCATTCTCATTTTTGGAATTGAAATTTAGAAATATTTCAGACAAAGAAAATTCACTACAATCACAGCAAATCCATTCCAATTCACCCAATAAAGATTTACTTGTAACAACATATATTATAACGATTAAAAGTGTACTCAAACAAGAATACAAGAACAATGAAAAAAATAGAAATTTCTTGAATTTCTTGATTTCGTTTCCATCTTCACAGCAAATTCATCATTCATTGCAGCATTCTGTAGTTCCAAATTGTCCAATTTTCGCAGCAACCCAGAAATGATATCTTTGTCTTGCTTCTTTTGGGGATGATCAATCCACTCAAAGTAACTACACTCACCCACCTGAATGTAATACAAATAAGATTATTCATATTTTAAATAATAAAAAAATTGGAAAAAAAATAATTTACCCTCGATTTAGAGCAGTTCAAGAACCTTTTTCACGGATTCTCTTCGGTCCATGAAGTATGCTTTCCAACAATCTTTGGACATCCACAACCAATTTCATCTCTTGAATTATACCTCGAATTGGCTGACCTAGATGACATAATAGATGGGTTTTTACAGAGAAATTGCGAAATGGGTTTTGAAATTTTCTGCTAAAAAACTCAAATAATAAACATAAACTAACTCCCTAAGTAATAATGGATTGAGAATCAAGAAGGAATGTAAGGATTACGAGGTGTGGGAAGGAAATTTCTTCATGGAAATCATTTAAGAGGAGCTTGGAATGCTTTAAAGAAGAAGGAAATGGAGGAAGAGGCTCTAAATACGTATTTTTTTCTGTTGACGAAATTACCCCTCACGTGGCCGGCACATGAGGGCTGATTTATTTAAAATTGTCAGAAAAGTCACCGGAATCTAACTTCAGCAGCCCGTAAATTTTTCATGACAAAAAATGGAAGAAATAAATGTTTTAGGCCTTAGCTCGAAATAGTGAAATACTTTATGATTACACAAAAAAAAAAAGCTTTCTCAACATTTATTTCCCTTCCTTTTTGTAATGGATGCATATTTAGTATGGTTGTGATTCACACTTTTTGTCCGCACGTACATGTACATAAACTGAACTATGAATTATGAAATCTTAACATGAAGAAGTTTAAGCTCTCATCTTCTTCCTACAATTCACTGCATATAATCCTTTCCCCATTCAGTGTATTCAATAATTGTTTACAGATATCTCTGTATGTTTACTTTTATTATAAGATCATCACTGTACATATGATAGGTCGTCACCAGATTAGGCACATTTGGAGCTTGAGAAACATCCTATTTCAATTTTACTGTCCTTAGGTGAAAGTTAAATGCTTAAAACATCTCATATAGTACTAAAGATTCTAAGATTATATTACTCGATGGTCAGTGAATCACTGGAAATGACCAGGATTCCTTGCAGATTTTGTTAAAGATGTAATCATTTGTAAAGATTAAGATAAGATGTAATCAATTCTTGATGTGTTATGTTATTGTAGTTGTTGGTGGTGTCTGTTTTCTTTTCATCATACGAGCCTCAATTTATTAACAGTTGAATCCATGGTGTACCAGTCTGCTGATGATATTAAACTTGTGTTGAGGCCAGACACTCGGTCTCTTTGAATTTTAAAACGTATTAGTGATATAAACTATTAATATTTGAGGGGTATTCTTTAAGCAGTCACTTTGTTTATTCATTTTCAAAGGTTATGTCAATATTCAATTTACCTGTTTCAGTAGTATTACGAGAACAGTCACTTTGCGCATTTATTATCAAATATTAGGAATGTCTCCAATTTATCCCGCTTATATTCATAATTATGTGAGATTTAATGAGTTATGTTATTCTGAAGCAATAAACTATTGGCTTCGGTGACAGAAATTTCATTTTTTTTTTTTAATTATGTAACAAAATCAAGGAAAGTAGGTGAACTTGGTGATGCTGCTATAAAAAAATTCTTCATTAACCTTAATAAGTTTCCTGTTGTCTTTGTTGAACATTCCTGTTTCCGATACTGCTATTTGAATGTTGTATTTGACTAAGAGCCAAATAATTGAACATTAACTTATACGCTATATGCTGTGTACTTATACTTCAGGAAGTATCCCTTGAAAACAAAAGTATCATTGAATGTAATATTCTGTGAGAAAGTTTTAGGATGATATTTCGAATAAATAGCCATTTTGGTCACTAACCTTTTTTCGTCCTACCACTTTGGTCAAAAATGAGTTTTTTAAACTTTTTTCATCACTAAAGTTTTTTAATTTTGCCATTTTGGTCAAAATGAGTTTTTTTAACTTTTTTTGTCACTAAAATTTTTTAATTCTGCCATTTTGGTCACTAAAGTTTTTAATTCTGCCATTTTGGTCACTTAAGTTTTTGACCAAAATGGAAGACCGAAAAACTTAAGTGACCAAAATGGCAGAATTAAAAAACTTTAGTGATGAAAAAAGTTAAAAAAAAACTCATTTTGACCAAAATGGCTGAATTAAAAAACTTTAGTGATGAAAAAAGTTAAAAAAGAACTCATTTTTGACTAAAGTGGCAGGACGAAAAAAGGTTAGTGACCAAAATGGCTATTTATTCTGATATTTCTTTAGAAAAATAATTAATAACTAAGTAAAATTGGATAAAATTAATTAAAAATTCAAAGGAAAAAGCTCAAGAGCTAAGCTCTTTTGTCTAAAAATTGGCTAAGGGAGAAAATGACCTTTCTGCCCTTTAGGGGGAGACAGCTACCGAAAAAAAGGTAAAATGTTGGGTTGAGTTGTAAATGAAGTTGACATGGTAAATGAGGGGAGGGTGACATGATTGGATTTTAGGTGGTTTACGTGGAAAGAAAGGGAATAAAAACTGAAAAAAGGCTTTGAAAATGAAGGTCAACATCAAATCATTGGATGTCGGAATGATGTAATGGTCTGACTTTTGTAATTGATATATAGAGTGAGTTCAAGTTTTTGGGTTTATATGTTGCAAAATTACCCAAAAAAAACACAATAATTCTTTCCAATTAACATATCCCCACGCCTAGCATTTCCTTCTAGTGGATTTTCCAGCCGAAAAATAAAACAATCATGGCTAGATAAAATGGAGTGATTTTATTGAGCGATGATGAACAAACTCCTCTTCAAATGGATTTTTCTGAAGCTTATTATGGTGGGTGGAGAAAATACGGTGGTTTCCGGACAGATGGAGGAGAAAATTCAAAATCAGGTATTCTCATATTTAAGAGTTAGATCTCTTGTTAATACTATGGATGAGTCATATGAATGCTATCCTGAATATGCTAAGGAAAGAGGATACAATGTGACCAAAAAATGCGGTTCAAAGGGTTATAATAGTAATGTTAGAAAATACACCTGCATTAGTTTCTATAGAGGTACAAGTGGATCTCACAATAAGCGCACTAAAATAATTAATTGTCCTGCGAAGTTGAATGCAATATTAAAGGATAATGGAATGTGGCAGGTATTCAAAATTAATGAAATGCACAATCATGAGTTGGTACCGGAAATGTCGAGGTTTATGAGAGACCGCCAAAAATTTCCTCCCACAGTAAAGAGAAAGTTGGAAGCTAATAATAGGGCAGGTATTAGACCATGAAAAAGTAGTATAATGTTAGAAGTTGAAGCAGGTGGACTTGAAAATTTAAATTTTCTTAGCAAGGATTGTCGTAATTATATTGATATCATTAGAAGGACGGATTGGGTCAAGGAGACGCGGATTACATTTATAACATGTTCAATAGAATGCAGTTGAAAAATCCAAACTTTGTATACACAATTCGGATTAAGGGGGAGAGTAGACTTTGTTGGAGTTTACATTTGATGTATGTGCTCAATTAGATTAGACGGGCTCAATTGGATTGTGCAGATTAATACTAGATTAATCAAACCGATCTGGTTGAACCGGACCCGGTCGGCCGAGAACCTTTTCTCCGGTCGACCGAATCAGTGTGACAAAGTCAAAATCTCGGTCATGTGAGGGGTGTGTGCAGTGGGCATCATGGAAGAGTAAATGGAGGGAAAGTGAAGAAGTGGGTGAATTAACTTTCACCCCACTATTGACTTCTCCATATCATCAAGTGTTGATGAATTAATTTTCTCCTCAAGACTCACAAAAGGCTGCCGAAATATTGAGAGATTTTTAGCCATACATCTCCAAAAACACATAAAAGTTAGAAGAAAAATAGTTTTTCTTGCTTTCTTTTTTTTTTTCTTCTGGATTTTGTACTTGACCTATATACCAAAGCTCCCGAAGAACGTCTTCAAGGTTCGACGTACTCATGACTAGCATCAGAGACTCGACGAACAAGCACTAGGTTGATTGTGTGGATACCGGTAGAGATGGGAGTTTCACACGTTGCAGTTGGTGATTCAAAGTAGCAAAATCCAGGCTAAAATTTGTCTCTTTCAATTAACATAAAGGTAATATTTCTATTCATAAGGTACTGGTTCTTTCTCGTAAAAAGATTTTGTAAAGGAACGAAATCCTATTTTATTTCCGCTGCTATTTTGTGGGGATTTCGAATTTCTTCATTTCAGTGGTATCAGAGCCTATCACGAGGACCACATGCCTTGATTATGTGTTATCGTGATTTTAGTAGTCAGATAATGCATGTCATATAATATTTTTTTACCATTGAACAACCTCTGGGAAGTCGTTTAAGTGTTAAAAAAATCCCGTAACGAATTGTTTGTTCATTTTTTTGGCTGTTATCTGCTTTTTGGAAAAGGTTCGATCGAACGGAAGAGCTTCTTGGCAGACAGAACATTTTCTGGAAAATGAGATTTTGCTACTGCCTAGAATTCGAACGACTGGTGAGCAATCCCGGACAACCGAAGTTGGTCTGTTTTTTGGTCGGTTGATCAGAAGTGTTCTGGGTCGACCGAGGTGGCCTGTTTTTACACTATTTTGGTTACTGCATTTATCGTGGTCAACCGGATTATGGCTTTGGTCGAACGGGCAGGGGTAGTCAGTGTATATTTATATTTTATTAACATGATTGTCATGTTATGATGCGGGACCATCTAGAAGACTACCTCATTACAAGCATCCCCTAGCAAGCATCATTGGACCAATGACTAGATCAAGAACCATTCAAGTTGAACAAGAACTATCTACATTGATCCGAGAGTTAAAGTCTAAAGAAGAAGCCAAGCTACATCTAGAAGATGAAGTACAAGTTCAACTTCTAACTCTCAAAGACATTCAATTCGGCCCCAAACAAGCAAAGTGGCTAAAAAGGGCATTTTAGTCTTTTTACACATTAAAGTCTATTCTAGACTTTAATTATTTTTAGCAATGATATTTACATTATGTTAGGCGTGTATAACCGAATTATAGTCAATAAAGGACATGTTCAAATCATATTAGGTAATGCTTTGTTTTAGGAAGTTTACTTAAGTTGGGATTCAAGAGTCCTACCTAAAGTAGACTCTTCTTTATTTGTTGGTTGGAACCGAAATCTTCACTCTATTTAAGAGAGATTTCGGCCAACATATTACTTAGACTTGATATATTGATATTTTGATTAAGGTTATTCCTTTGATACTTGTTTATGAATTTTCGGTAGAACTTCATATTCTTTGAGTTACTGTATCAACTAGCTTGTTTTCTCTAGTTGTGGTGTTTCATCCTTCATTGATACTTAGCCTTCCCGGGGTTGTGTTGAGTATATTCCCATAGAAACTGTAAGCCCTAAGGGCGAACAAACTCAGTTTTTTATATTGGACAAACTTTTAATGTTGTGTCTAATGATCTTAATATTTGTGATAGAATATCGGAACTCATTATGGAAGCTCTAAGTACTTCAATCAAGCCATTGAAAGCCATTGATATCAAGATTCAAAGTTATACAAGGCTCATCCATCAAGATTGAAGATTGAAGACTTAGGTTTGGTTAGTTTAGCTTTGTTCTTATTAGTTGTTATCCTAGAAAGCTCTAACCAAAGCTCGTATGAACATAAGCTCTACACTCATAGTCTTGCATGCACACAAACACGTTTTCAAAAGGCTTAGTTTTCGAAATGATTCTTAAATGTGTTTGTATCTTCAAAGCCTTTGTTTTCTAAGTCTAAGTCCTTTAAAATGGTTTTCCAAGTGTTCTTACTTATTACCTTTTGGGAAAACCTTTTAGACTTCAAAAGACTTCAAAAGATTTCAAAACGTGTGAAAAATAAGCTTTGAAGTTCGGTCAACCGAGCTCAAGCTCGGATCAACTGAGCAGAAACTGAGAAGTGATCTGCCTAGCCTTGGTCGACCGAGGTCATTGGAAGGTCGACCGAACTTGTGCTTCGGTCCACCGAGGTCAGTCTTCGGTCAACCGAACTCTGCTTTTACTAGCCGTTTTCTGACCGTTGGAGACTCGATTTTCAGCCATATTTTGAATTGTATATATTCTCTAAAGCTAAAAATCATGAAAAGACTTTGAGACACTTTAAACATTCATTTCTTATCAAGTCTAAACACTCTTAAAGCAAAAACACTTGATCTCCATGATCTAAATCATTGAAGAGTGTTCTTTCAAAAGCAAGACAAAGTGTGGAATTCATATGTTCAAAGAGCTTAACCATTCTTGTACTTCAAAGGTATAAATTCTCACTTAGAAGAGTGATTTATCTTTCTCTTTAAACATTCAATCCCCTTTCTAAGTGATTGGGTAATTCTTGTAAAAGTCCTACTTTGTGTGGGCAATTTGTAAAGTCCTACTTTGTGTGGGCAAGCTCTTAGTGAGTTTCTTTGTAGTGTGGTTGTGTTGTAAAACTCTTAGTGAGTTAGCCACATTTGTAAACATTCTTCTTAGTGAAGCTGTTTGAAATCCTTGGGTGCGGCTCAAGGTAGTGGATGTAGATTCTAAGTGAATCGAACCACTCTAAATCCTTTGTCTTGTTATTGAGTTTTACTTTGCTTTCAATCATCTTGCTCAAACTTACAATAGCATTGCAAAGAATCGAAAAAGTTGTATAAGATTAGTTAAAACCCAATTCACCCCCCCCTCTTGTGTTTTACAGAAACTATTTCGAGATAGAGAAAGATCTGCTAAAAAGCCGAACCTTGATATAAAACATCACGGTTTCGCATCAAGTGGTATCAGAGCAAAAAGTTGATCTCTATCTTGGTGTACCCTTTACGTTTTTCTTGAAATTTTTTTCTTGTTTGCTTGAAATAGACCGAAAGATAACAAAAAAAATTATTACGACCCCTACGAAAAAGCCACCCGGAAGTAAAGAAATTGGCAGCCGGGTTATCCCAAATTAGACAAGGAATCAATCCAAAAGCAAACTTCATTTGTATAAAGGAATTGGCTCTTGTTCCCTCTTGTTCTTGAATTAGCCGCCATCAACATCTTCAATCAAGGTAACATCTTCCTAATTCGGACTTCTTGATATTGTGTGGCCAAGAAAAGGGTAAGTCTCGGGGTAAGAAGGTAAGAAAAACAATTCGTCAAAAAGCAATTTCAAGAAAAATCAAGAAACGTAAAGATCACATCTTTTTCTTGTTTTTGTTACAGATACTCTTATATTCTTCCTTGGACTTTTTGTGTAGGTCAAGATAGGATTTCTTTCCATATTTTTTCAGCCTCCCATCAACACAACAATTCAATTTACCTAAATCATCTAGAATTGAAAGTTCTTGACAAGTATTTGTGGAATTTTGAGAGGGGAAAAAAAATTTCGTGTGATTACTGTTCATCCAAGAACAAAATCAGATTTTACTACTGTTCACGCTACTGTTCATCCAAATTTTCGTGTGATTTTTTTTTTTTTTTTTACTAACGATTTGTGTGATTCTTTTTTCTTTGCAAAGATAATGTCTTTTGATGAAGGTACTTCGCAGCAAGGTGCCATGAATGATGACAAACTTTTCAAAGAATCAATACAACAGACAATGAAAACTTTGATGCAATCCATCAATGAAATTAAAGATCGGTTGGAGAATGTTGAAATCAAGATCCATTCGGATAAAGGCAAAGCCGCAGCAAAAGATGATCAAGAAGATCAAGATTCTCAAGAATCCTTTGAGCAAATTGCAAGGGACAACTTTCGGCACAATCAAGATTTTAAGCCGAGAGTTATTCCAAGGATGATGGACAATTTTTCCTATGAACCGAGGCCAAATCAGCAAAATCCAAGGTATGATCCGAGACCATTTGTTCATGATGAGCCGAGAGCAATTCAGCATGATCAAAGGTATGATCCGAGACCACATGTTCATGACAACCGATTTGAGCCGAGAGCAATTCAGCAAGAACAAAGGTATGATAATAATCTTGGTGCTATCAAGACTAAGATATCTTCTTTCCAAGGTACAAATGACCCTCAATTATTTTTAGATTGGACACGAAAAGTTAACCATGTTTTTGATGTTCACAATTATTCAGAAGAGAAAAATGTCAAATTGGCAGCTATGGAGTTTGGAGATTATGCATCAATTTGGTGGGATAATGAGATCCATGAACGGAGAAGATCGGGGCAAAGACCAATTGATTCATGGGAGGATATGAAAGCGGTCATGACACGACGATTTGTACCTCAAAGTTTTAATCGTGATTTGTACAATCAACCTCAAAGATTGAGGCAAGGGACAAAGATCATTGATGAATACTACAAAGAGATGGAGATGGCCATGATTAGATCAAACATCCGGGAAGATAATGAGGCTACTTTAGCGAGTTTCTTGGCTGGTCTAAATGACAAAATTAGACCCAAGGTAGAACGTGCTAACCTTCGTAATCTTATTGACATGTTTTATTTTACTGAACAGATTGAGAGGCAGCAAAAAGAGAAGAGTTCAAGGACTAATTCGGCAAATTTCCAATCTTGGAAACGGCCAAATCAGTCCCTAAACAATTCTACTGTTTTGCCGAGCCCAAATTATGCAAATGGCAGTTTGGGAGGTGCAAAAACAGCCACGGCTTCTTTTGGGACAGTAAGGGTACCAACTACTTCAAAACCGACCGATATGAGGGCTAAATCAACTACATCAAATGATCGGGAATGTTTTAAGTGTAAAGGTAAAGGTCACTTTGCTCGGGATTGTCCTAATAAAAGTGCCATGATCATGATGGACGATGGAACGTGGGTTAGTGATGAGGATGAAATATCCGAATAGGCTATTTTGGAGGATGAAGCCGAGAATATGGAGACTTTTCCGGATGATGGTAACAATTATCTTTTGGTAAATATGCAACTTTTACATTCTCAACCTTTAGATAATTTGCATCAACAAAGGAACAACCTATTTCAAACTAAGTGCACAGTTCAAGGAAAGATTTGTTTACTTATTATTGATAGCGGTAGTTGTACTAACGTTTGTTCCTTTGATATGGTTTCCGCTTTAGATTTACCCTTGAAAGCACATCCCATGCCCTATAAGCTTTCTTGGTTAAATGATAGCGGTGAGATTAAAGTGGATAAGCAAGTGGAGCTTAAATTCAGCATTGGAAACTATCAAGATTCGGTTATTTGTGATGTGGTCCCGATGACCGCAAGTCACATCATTTTGGGAAGACCTTGGCAATATGATAAATGTGTAGATCATATTGGTCGAAGGAATGTTTACATGGTGACAATGGATAAAATTCGCTATACTTTACATCCTATGTCACCCATTCAAGTTTGTGAGATGCAAAAAAGATTAGCCGAGGGTAGAGAGAAAAAAAGACAAGAGCGTGAGTTGAAAAAAATGAGCGACCCTACCCAAAAGGTAACAACCGAGGTAAAAAGTGCTAAAAAAGCCGTGAGTATTGCGAGAAAAAAGGCATACTCACAAATAGAGAAGAAAGAGTGTTTGTTTATCAATTTTGGAAAGGTAGATAGGGCTTTACGTGCAAATAAACCCCTTGTTTTACTAGTTTTTAGAGAAACCGAGAGGTTTTCTCTAACTAACAATTTTAATTTTGATGATTTAACTTCTTCTCTACCTAGTCTATGTGTTGATGTTTTTCAGGAATTCAAGGACATTTTTCCTAAGGAGTTGCCGAGAGGTTTACCTCCAATCCGAGGCATAAAACATCAAATCGACTTCATTCCAGGATCAAATCTTAGAAGAGCATGTTCAACATCTTAAGGCTGTTTTTACTGTATTAAGAGAGCAAACATTGTATGGCAAGCTTGAAAAATGCATTTTTTGCACTAATTCTATTAACTTTCTTGGATACATTATTAGTTCAAGTGGTATTCAGGTTGATCCGGCCAAAATTGAGTCAATTATAAGCTGGCCGAGACCAATATCAGCAACACAAGTCCGATCATTCTATGGTTTAGCAAGCTTTTATAGATGATTTGTTCGTGATTTTAGCTCAATTGCCGCACCATTGAATGAAGTTGTGAGGAAAGATATCTCATTCTTTTGGGATAAGCCGCAAGAAGATAGTTTTAACAAGCTTAAGCAATTACTAACTTCTTCCCCTATTTTATCTTTACCTAATTTTACACTAACTTTTGAAGTTGAATGTGATGCTTCAGGTATAGGTATTGGGGCTGTTTTGCATCAACAAGGTAAACCTTTAGCATATTTTAGTGAGAAATTGAGTGGCACTGCCCTTAATTATCCTACATATGATAAAGAGTTATACGCTATTGTTCGAGCTTTGGAAACATGGCAGCACTACTTGGTTGGCCGAGAGTTTGTGATTCACACGGATCATGCATCAATCAAGTATCTCAAAGGACAAAGTAAGTTAAACAAGAGACATGCAAAGTGGGTCTCCTTCATTGATAGTTTTCCATATGTGATCAAATACAAGAAAGGTAAGGAAAACATTGTTGCCGATGCTTTATCTAGAAGACACTCTCTACTTTCCGTTCTACATGCTAAATTACTTGGTTTTGAACATTTAAAAGCATTGTATGAAGATGATACTGATTTTTCAGATTTGTTCAAATCTTGTGAGGTTTCGGCCCAAAAAGATTTTCACAAATTTGAAGGTTTCTTGTTTAAAAGTAACAAATTATGTGTTCCCTCTTGTTCTATTAGAGAATTAATTGTTCGGGAAGCACATAGTGGCAGATTAATGGGCCATTTTGGTATTTTTAAAACGTTGGATATATTGCAAGAACACTTTTTTTGGCCTAAGGTGAGAAGAGATGTGCAGAAAATTTGTGAACTATGTTTTAAGTGCAAACAATCAAAAAGTACTTCAAAAGCTAACGGATTGCTCATGCCTCTACCAATACCTTCTTCCCCATGGATTGATCTTTCAATGGATTTTATTCTAGGATTACCGCAATCCAGAAGAGGTAATGATAGTATAATGGTTGTTGTTGATAGATTTTCTAAAATGGCTCACTTTATTCCTTGTAGGAAAACAAATGATGCAAGCCATGTTGCGGATTTATTCTTCAAAGACATCATTCGGTTACATGGTGTTCCAAAAACAATCGTTAGTGATAGGGATGTAAAGTTCCTAAGTTATTTTTGGAAGACCTTATGGAGTAAGTTGGGGACAAAGCTTTTGTTTTCTACTTCAAGCCATCCCCAAACCGATGGCCAAACTGAGGTAACAAATAGAACTTTAGGGGCTCTACTTAGGGCACTCATTCAAAAGAATTTGAAAAAGTGGGAAGAATGTTTACCTATTGCTGAATTTGCTTATAATCGTACGTTACATTCAACTACTAATAATTCACCATTTGAAGTTGTTTACGGTTTTAACCCCCTTACCCCTTTAGATCTAATTCCTCTTCCTATTGATGAGTATTATAATATAGAAGGTGACTCAAGGGCTGACTTTATTCAAAGAATACATTTTGAAGTAGCCGAAAACATCAAAAAGAAGAATGACAAAATTGCAACTAAAGCCAACAAAGGCCGCAAGGCAAACCTTTGAAGTTGGAGATTGGGTTTGGATACACTTTAGGAAAGACAGATTTCCTAAGGAAAGAAAGTCAAAGCTACATCCCCGAGGAGATGGACCTTTTCAAGTTGTTAAAAAGATTAATGACAATGCATACAAAATCAACTTGCAAGGTAAGTATGGTGTTCATTCCACTTTTAATGTTGCTGATTTATCTCCCTTTGATGTTTCAGATTACATTGATGATGATGATGATTCGAGGTCGAATCCTTTTCAAGAGGGAGGGGATGATGCGGGACCATCTAGAAGACTACCTCATTACAAGCATCCCTTAGCAAGCATCAATGGACTAATGACTAGATCAAGAACCATTCAAGTTGAACAAGAACTATCTACATTGATCCGAGAGTTAAAGTCTAAAGAAGAAGCCAAGCTACATCTAGAAGATGAAGTACAAGTTCAACTTCTAACTCTCAAAGATATTCAATTCGGTCCAAACAAGCAAAGTGGCTAAAAAGGGCATTTTAGTCTTTTTACACATTAAAGTCTATTCTAGACTTTAATTATTTTTAGCAATGATATTTACATTATGTTAGGCGTGTATAACCGAATTATAGTCAATAAAGGACATGTTGTTCAAATCATATTAGGTAATGCTTTGTTTTAGGAAGTTTACTTAAGTTAGGATTCAAGAGTCCTACCTAAAGTAGACTCTTCTTTATTTGTTGGTTGGAACCGAAATCTTCACTCTATTTAAGAGAGATTTCGGCCAATATATTACTTAGACTTGATATATTGATATTTTGATTAAGGTTATTCCTTTGATACTTGTTTATGAATTTCCGGTAGAACTTCATATTCTTTGAGTTACTATATCAACTAGCTTGTTTCTCTAGTTGTGATGTTTCAGCCTTCATTGATACTTAGCCTGCCCAGGGTTGTGTTGATATATTCCCATAGAAACTATTTCAAGATAGAGAAAGATCTGCTAAAAAGTCGAACCTTGATATAAAACATCACGGTTTCGCATCATGTTATTTGAGCATGGTGCATAGTAATAGCCAAAGACCAAGTGATTTTATTATAATACGGCATGCGTGTCGTGCATTATCTCTTTATTCTTGTTGTAATTTACTCTCGAATGTAACTCGAGAATTCTTTTCGATTATGTAAAAGTATACAATAGGATGATATTGTTAGTAGTGCCCTAGGACCATTAGCATATGTTGTACGTTTTATATCTTTTTGAGCATTTCATCTGAATAGTTAATTTTGACATCAAATGCGTGATTTGATAGCAAAACTCATTTGCTTATGTAATTACTATTCTAGTTGTCCCTAGTTTTATGTAATCTACTTTACAATGAAATAAAACTAGTATGATGTTTGATTGATGATTATGTTTTACTAATCATGTGTAATGAGTACAAATCATATCATAGATGCAATATATTGAGATATATCGTATCGGACGTGATCCGTTAGAGAAGTAATACTTCATGGTCCTTAGTCATAAGTATTACTTCCTCAATACTATTTTAGAATCCTTAGACCTTATGTCTCCATTGATTCTAGCATGAATGGAGCCACGTTTTGACTCAGTCGTACGTTGCTTTTAATCGAGTAATCAATACGACTGATGATCGGATGTAGCGTTCTATCATGGCTTGAATGTGAGAGGCATTGTAAGGAATTTGTCCCTCTCTATTATTAGAGAGAGATATCCATGGGCCTCTCGATAGGGAAAGACTGTCTAAATGCATGGCCGTGCTCAAATGTATTTGATAAAGTGGTTATCAGATACTATTTGTTGGAACAGTCTACTCGGAGATCGAGCATAAATACAATTAAGCTTAATAAGGGTGACGACTACCATGCCTTATGCTTAATTAGGATATCGCGAGACAAAGGGATTAAATAGTGGATTGATATTAGTTTCCATTGTATATTCATTCACTTTGGGTAGTCACAATGTCCTGCTAGGGACCGCTTGTGATTTATGAACTCACACTACTACTAAGTGTGTTTTCATTGCCATTGTTATATGAACCTACAGGGTCACACGCATAGACGAGCTAATGAGCTTCATGTCCAAATTCAATGAATCTAGAATGTGTCTAGGTTCATTGTATAGGACATTTATTTTTCTGAGGATAATAAGACGTTATTATTCGAATTAGAGATAAGGGGCATTTTCGGTATAGCTGGGATTACGTGGGAGTTATTATCCGATAAAGACTCCCACTACCAGCAGAAGTCTAGGGGACGTGGGAGTTAAAGACTCCCACTGCCAGAAGAGGTGGAGCGGACGTGGGAGTTGTTCTGGAAATAACCTCTCACTCCCTATATAAACCTCTCTTGGCCGAAACCCTTGCGTGAGAGATTTTTTCAGCCGAAATACCAAGAAATCCAGAAAACTGTTTTCTGCCTCCCTTTCTCCCTAATTCCCGAAACGAAGAGCTAGCACTCGCTGCCCGTTTCGTCGCGTGGATACCTGTAGGGAGTAATTCCGCAATGGAAGACTTAAGGTGATCGTTGCTGAGAGCATAAAGACAAAATCTTTCATTCAAAAATATGCAGAAGACAATAGATATGATTTATTGTTTTTCACCTTAAATTGACTTAGGATTTTCCGATGGCTCAGTAAATCCGAATAAGAGCTATTACTATGTCACGAGTTTATTTACTGTTTTATGTATATAACATGAGATGCCTATTGCATGATTTACCGCTTTTATAACATGTAATTCAGATATATAATCAGATTATACGCCGTTTGGTGAGACAATTAAATCTCTCAAATTCTAACATATTAAGTCGATGACTTCCAAGATTGGCCTTCGTCAAGGCCTAGATCAATAGTAGTGTGAACTTGCGATTGCAATAAGTGCTTGTCATACTTTGTGATATCCTCCGGTACAATCTTGGGTCATACTTAACTGGATTACCTCAATCATTAAGAATCTAGAGGGAAAAGGGTTGAGATGTGCATTAATGTACTAAGGGTAATTGTTACCTACTTAACCAACCAAGAGTCATATAATTGATGTGATTAGCAAATGTTGCTTACCTAAAAAGTCGTTCTTGAGTATAGTAGCCAAAGCTGCCTTGAGAATGGTGATATATGGATCTTGACCTACTATAAAGTTTTAAACTTTCCGAATGAATACTCGAGGGTTATTCGTTTGAAGAAAATAGTAGGAGAATCATTAAATAAAGCCCTATTAATGATTTTAAAATATTTCAACTAAAATTTTGCAAACTATTCTCTGTAGAATAATGGCAATTGCAATAGTTGCATCAAACTCTTTATCATTACGATTTGTCCTTGAGAATGACAAACTCGAGGGAGGAAACTTCCTTGATTGGTATAGGAACTTAAGAATCGTTCTCAAGCACGAGAAAAAGCTATATGTTCTAAAGAAATCCTATTCCTGAACAACCAGTCACTGGTCTTCAGCCACTAAAAGAAATGCTTATTGTAAGCACTTAGATGACGTATTAGATGTGTCAAGTCTTATGTTGGTGACCATGAACTCTGAGCTTCAAAAGCAACACAAGGAAATGAGAGCTTTTGACATGATTAATGATCATTTAAGGCAACTCTTTCAGGGTCAAGCTCGCTAGGAGAGATTCGATGCATCAAAGTCTCTGTTTTAGTGCAAAGTGGAAAAGGGAACACCAGTCGAAACTCACATTTTGAAGTTAATGGGCTATATTGAGAGCCTCGAAAGACTGATATTTGCTCTTGGCAGGGAGCTATCCACTAACTTGATTCTGCAATCGTTGCCTGAGTCATACAATCAGGTTGTATTGAACTACAATATGAACGAGATAGGCAAACCCCCTCCCATAATTATTGAATCTGTTGAGGACTGCCGAAAAGGAAATAGATAAGTCCAGTGTCATTTATATGGTCAATAACAGGGCAAACGCTCTGGTAAGACTAAAGGCAAGCTTTCAGGCAAACCTAGCCGTTCTGGGAATGCAGTGAAAGCCAAGGGTGCTGTGTCAAAGGATGAAATTTATTTCCATTGTGGAGGAAAAGAACACTGGAAGAGAAACTACCCAAGTTTTATTGTCGGGAAAAAGGTTGGAAAGTGAGCAAATGTTGCTTCTGTCTAAGGTATTTATGTTATTGAGATCAGTTTGTCTACTACTACTTTTTCATGGGTATTAGATACCGGATGTGTTTCTCACATTTGTATGAATGTGCATGTGCTACAAAGGAGTAGGGAGCTGGCAAAGGGCGAAGTGGACCTACGTGTTGGAAGTGGAGCAAGAGTTTCTGCAGTAGCTGTAGGAACATTCAGTCTTAGTTTGCAATCTGGAATTATTCTTGAATTAGAAAATTGTCTTTATGTACCTACTTTAACTAAAAATATTATTTCGATCTCTTGTTTGGACAATATGGGTTTTGATATTCATATTAAAAACCAACAAATGATGTTATCGTTAAATGATATCTTTTATTGTAGTGCTACTTTGGTGAATGGTTTATATTTGTTAGACCTCGATTCACCGGTTTATAACATAAATACAAAGAGGATAGAGACTAAAGAGTCAAATCCTACATACCTCTAGAATTGTCGTTTAGGCCATATAAACGAGAACCGCATTTCCAAACTCCATAAAGATGGATTGTTGGAGTCATTTGATTTTGAATCATATAATACATGCGAACCTTTTTAATTGGTAAGATGACTGCTTCTCCTTTTACTAGAACTGGAGAACGAGCAAAGGATTTGTTGAAACTAATACATAGTGATGTATGTGGTCCATTCAATATCCATGTAAGGGTGGTTATCTATATATCATAACTTTTACTGACAATTATAGTCATTTTGGATACGTGTTTCTTATGAAACACAAATCTGAGGCCTTTGAAAAGTTCAAAGAGTACAAGTGTGAAGGAGAAAACAAGCTTGGCAAAAGTATTAAGATACTTCGATCCGATCGAGGTGGGCAATACTTAAGTCAAGAATTCCGTGACTATTTAAAGGGTTGTGAAATTGTTTCACAACTTTCTCCACCGGCTACTCCACAATAGAATGGTATCCGAAAGGAGAAATCGAACTCTATTAGATATGGTTCGATCCATGATGAGTCACGCGAGCCTTTTAAACTCATTCTGGAGCATGCTTTAGAAGCATCAACTTTAACGCTAGATAGAGTTCCATCTAAATCTGTAGAAACGACACCATATCATATATGGACTCGGAGTAGTCCTAGTATGTCTTTCATAAAGATTTAGGGTTGTGAGGTGTTTGTGAAACGTCCATCTTTGTACAAGCTCAACCCAAAGTCGGTCAAATGCATATTTGTGGGGTATCCTAAGGAAACTAAAGGGTACTACTTCTACATCCCTAACAAGAACAAAGTGTTTGTTGCTCGTAACAGAGCTTTTCTGGAAAGGGAATTCCTTTTTGGGAACAAATGGGACCCACGTGGAACATAATGAAGTTCCGGAACTTTTTGAAGTTTTAGGCACAAGTGACGAGGTGAAATTGGAACAAGCTACACATGGTGTTGTGGAGCCAGTTCCTGAAACACAAGAATTACGTGGGTCTAGTAGAGCACGTAGATCACCAGAAAAATTTGAATTTTTTGTAACAGAACATGGTGATGTTATGTTTATTGATCATGATGAGCCTACAACCTACAAACAAGCAATTACTAGTCAAGATTATGAGAAATGGCTTGAGGCCATGAGATCCGAGATGGATTCCTTGTACACTAACCAAGTATGGATCTTGGTTGATGCGCCTAAGGGGGTAACCCCAATAGGGTGCAAGTGGGTTTTTAAATTAAAATCTGACATGGAAGGGAACATTCAAACGTACAAGGGGCAACTTGTCATGAAAGGTTTTAAACAAATTCATGTTATTGACTATGACAAAACCTTTTCCCATGTAGTTATGTTCAAATCCATTCGAATCTTTCTTGCAATAACAGCATACTATGATTATGAGATTTGGCAAATGGATATCAAAACAGCTTTCTTTAACGGAAACCTTGATGAGCACGTGTATATGATACATCCTGAAAGTTTTGTCGATCCAAATAATGCCAATAAAGTATATAAGATAATGAAGTCAATTTTGTGGACTAAAACAAACTTCTAAAATGTGGAATCGACGTTTTGATGAAGCCTTCGGTTTTATCAAGAATGTTGATGAACCTTGTGCTTACAAAAAGTTTAGTGGAACCTCAGTTGTGTTCCTAGTTTTGTAAGTAGATGACATACTACTTATAGAGAATGACATTCCAACATTGGAATCTGTAAAGGTCTGGTTGGGCAATGTTTCTCTATGAAGGACTAATGTGAAGCAAGTTTCATCTTAGGGGTCAAGATCTATAAGATAGATCATGTAGACTCCTTGGCCTAAGTCAGAGTACATATATAGACAAAGTTCTAAATCAGTTTAGCATTCAAGAGTCCAAAAAAGGATTTTGTCCTATAGCACTTGGTACTGTTCTTTCAAGACAACAGTGTGCTAAGACACTGGCTGAGAAAGAACACATGAGTGAGATTCCATATGCTTCGGCAATTGGATCTCTCATGTATGCCATGTTGTGTACACGCCCAGATGTCTCGTATGCTTTGAGTATAACGAGCAGATACCAGTCAACTTTCGGTAAAAGTCACTGGATACCCGTCTAGAACATCCTGAAGTACATACGAAGGACTAAGGATACGTTCTTAATCTATGGTGGGGAAGACGAGCTCATTGTAAATGGTTACAATGATACTAGTTTTCAAACCGATAGAGACGACTTTAGATCGCAATCGGGTTATGTATTTTGCTTAAACGGTGGTGCTGTGAGCTGGAGGAGTTCAAAGCAGGCAACCGTTACTGATTCTACAACCGAAGACGAGTATATAGTTGTATCAGATGTTGTTAAGGAAGCAGTTTGGATATGGCAGTTCTTTTCTGAACTTGGTGTAGTGCCTAGAATTTCTAATGCGATTGATCTCTATTGTGACAACAATGAGGCCATAGCTCAGTCAAAGGAACCATGGTCTCACCTAAGGTCCAAACATATACTGCGACGATATCACCTGATCCGTGAGATCATTGATAGAGGAGAAGTGAGTATTTGCAAAGTACATACCAACAACAACATCGTCGACCCACTGACAAAGTTGCTGACACATCAGCAGCATGATCGTCATACTTGTAGCATGGGTATTAGATACTAAAAGGTCTGGTCATAGAGATAGTTCTTATGTACAGTATGTACTAAAATGCAAGGTTGTTGTCTTTAGTGCAAGTGGGAGATTGTTGTATTTTTATTTTAATGTGATGAAATATTAAAGGCAAGAATTCCATTATTATTGTTTTGATTACGTATTTGTTACATTGAACTATTCTAAATATCCCCCCTAGTCAATCATTATTGTGGAATGTTCAGGACGACAATAATGTGTGAAGACTAGTATGCGTTGTGATTAAATATGGTGATATTAAGTCAAACACATGGGTATTTGATATTGTTGACCCGCTTATATGAACACTTCATGGATTGTTATATGAATGTCAACTGTGTTCTTATAATGATTATGTTTGTATATGAATCCTTCGACTTGAGATCACACAAGATTTCCTACTTGGCTAATGACATGCTTTGATGGTGTCAAACGTCGTCTGTAACAAGATGGTCTATAAAGGCATTTGTTGGGTGTATTTATGCCCCTTGATGGAGTTAGACTAATTCATGGCCATGAACAAATGAATTAATATGAGACATTAATGCCCTTTGATTAGTCTACTCGCGAATCAAGAAACTAATTGATTTAACTATACAAGTGTGACATTCTCCGTGACTTGTGTTCAATCAAGATATCGAGGACAAAGGGATTAGTATAAAAGATCATAATTGTGATTGCTTGAATCACTGGACTATTTGTGAATTGTGAGTAATGATGTGTTCCTAGATACCTCTCATTACTGTTGACAATTGTTCTCACGGACAACATAGAAAATACGTAAAGGGTCGCACGCCATAATCAACTAGATTAGGCTTGTGGGAGTTTACATTTGATATAGGTGCTCAATTAGATTGGGCGGGCTCAATTGGATTGGGCGTTCAATTGAACTGGACAGATTAATACTAGATTAATCAAACCGATCCGGTTGAACCGAACCCGATCGACGAAAACCTTTTCTTCGGTCAACCGAACCGGTATGACAAAGTCAAAATCTGGGCGGTGTGATGGCCACGTGAGGTGTGTGTAGTGGACATCATGGAAGAGTAAATGGAGGAAAGTGAAGTAGTGGGTGAATTAACTTTCACCCCACTATTCACTTCTCCATATCATCAAGTGTTGATGAATTAATTTTCTCCTCAAGACTCACAAAAGCCTGCCGAAATATTGAGAGCTTTTTTAGCCACAAAACACATCACCATAAACACATAAAACTTAGAAGAAAAATAGTTTTTCTTGCTTTCTTTCTTTTCGAGATTTTGTACTTGACCTATATACCAAAGCTCTTGAAGATCGTCTTCAAGGTTCGACGTACTGGTAACTAGCGTCAGAAACTCGACGAACAAGCACTAGGTTGATTGTGTGGATACCGATAGAGACGGAAGTTTGACACAGTGTCGTTGGTTATTCAAATTAGCAAAATTCGGGCACTGGTTTGATTGACATAAAGGTAATATTCCTATTCACAAGGCACTAGTTCTTTCTCGTGAAAAGATCATGTAAAGGAACGGAATCCCATTTTATTTCCGTTGCTATTTTGTGGGGATTCTGAATTTCTTCCTTTCAGACCTGGCAGTCTTTTTTGGGTGCACCCTCATGGTAGAACTGCGTACCAAGTTCTCGGATATAGTGAGTATAGACTCAACATATTTGGTTAACAGATACCATATGTCGTTTGTTTACATTGTGGGATTTAATCATCATGGTAAGTCAATTTTGTTGTGGTCAACCCTTTATGTCATGAGGATATTGCTACATACATATGGTTTTTTAGAACATGGTTGGATACAATATGCAGACACGTTCCTATTGCTATTATGAGTAATCAATGTGAAAGTATTGGAAATGCCATTAAAGTTTAGATGCCGGGAACAGTTCGGAGGTATTGTATTTGGCACATACTTATGAAAATTGCAGAATAGTTTTAAGGCATCCAAAAAATTTTCCGTGCAAAGAAAGAATTCAAGACCATTGTATATGAAAGCTTGAGTAAGGACATGTTTGTTCGAAACTGTGATTTATTTATGGAAATGTATAATCTATGGCTGCAAAAGTTATTTGTAGAGAGAGAAATATGGGTTCCTGTGTATGTCAATCACATTTTATGGGCAGAGATACTGTCTACCCAAAGGAGTGAGGGAATGCATGCTTTCTTCGATGGATATTTACGTTCTACAAGTACTTTGAAACAATTTGCGGAACAATTTGAAATCGCCCTAAAAAATAAAATCGAGAAAGAAGTTGCCGCTGAATTCAAAATAAAGAATGTGTTGGTGAATTTCATAACAAATTACGGGTGGGAGAGACAATTTCAACAATGTTACACAAATGAATTATTTGAGGAGTTTCAGGGTGAAATTAGACGGATGTTGTACTGTAATATGGGAACGAATCAGATTGAAATTGAGGATGATGTTGGTAATGAAGATTTTAATTTAGATGAAGGGAATTATGAGGAGATAAGAATAATTGAGAAAATTAATAACGGCCCTTGGGTACGTTAGTGAATATGTTTACATAGAGATGTATAAGGCTGAAGGTTGTATTTTGAAGTGAAACTATCGAAAATTTTAGTCAAAGGGTATTTTGTGTGCACATATTTTAGCAGTTTTGAGGCATAAAAATGTTGTGAACATTCCAGATAAATACATTTTGAAAAAAATGGAGAAAGGGTGTTTTCGGAGGCATATATTGATGTTTAATGATGACAGATATCCTCAAATGACTCCGTAATACAAGAGATTCAAACACTTGGACTCCATTTTCAATCAGTGTGTATAGATTGCACTGTCTACTGGTTCGAGATATGAGATGACAAGGGTGTATTTAGAATACACTTTGGATGAGCTTAAGAAATTTGCTCCGCCAGCAGATGACCATTTAATTGACCGTAGTGAATCAAGCGTACAGAACAACCAATCATTCAAAATTCGCGAGTTACACGAACGCGTGGACGGTCCAGGACCAACAGATACATAGGGCGTATTGAAAACTTAGGTCGTGCACGCAGCTGTAGTAATTGCGGCAGTCGTGGAAGGCGTGTTAACCTGTTGCATACAATGACAAATTCGGAAGAAGTGAATGTATAAGACACTTTTGTTGCTATTTAATTAGTTGGAACACGAATAATGCATCATTTTAATTATTATTATTATTATTATTTTTGCAGGAATCTCGATAAGAAAGAATGATCAATTAAAATATCAGACCGACTGAAGATTAAATTTGGCAAAAGATTGAGTTATGTTGTTTGAGAGTGTGGTAATGAGAATGGGTTTGAGTTGTATAAAATTCAAAGCACGGTTTTCAGTGGGGTTTCGAATGTAAGAATGTATTGGAAACACAAAATGCATGCGGTTAGGTTGGTGGTGGCAAGTGATTTTGACGAGACATGGCAAATGACGTGACAGGGCGTGTAATGTATTGGAAATCACGTTCACACACATATAATCGTGGTGAACTCTTCACTTCGAGATATGATTATCTTCATCTTGGTCTGGATCTGGATAGGCCGGGAAGGTGAAAGTGTACACATCTTCTGATTTGCACCTCCAAACAAACCCTGACCACCAACCGCCATGACTCTTGACGTCTACCTCATCGCCTCTCGAGAATTTGCCTCTCGGATCGGATGGGGAACGTGGACGGATCCAGTTGAAAGTCAGAGTCTCCTGAAGGGGGGCAGTCTATTCATCGTTTGCCAAATTAGAGTAATATACCGAATATTTATTGTTCGGGTATTTCTCAAGGACAGTTCCCCAGAAGTATGAACCGTATACGCATCAGTCTTTAAATATGCAAACTCATTTTCTAACCACTTAACACCACTTCCACAGTATTCATCTTTGATCCATCGGAAAAAATTGCATCTTACATTTGCTTCCTACATAATGCAAAGTACTAGATTTAAAAATTAATAATTTTAAATAAAAAAGTTACTCAATGTTTAAAAAGAAAGAAATATATACCTTGTAATAATGACATCCAAAATATTTTCTTCTTTTATTTTTATTGTGTTGGCAGTTATAAGCGGGGAAGGGTATCCACGATCACATAATAGTATGTTATTTGGAGGATGGCGGTTTAAGTGTGTGGCAGAAGAACTCGACATGAAAAAGGATGCTAAAGGAAGAAGAAATGAATAGATTTACCTTGGAAAGAAAAATTGAAGGAAAGGGGAATGGTAAGGAAGATTTGGTACAGGTAGTAAGTATAAGGTGGGTGGTTGAAGAAGCTGGTTTAAAAAAGAGGTCCGGCTAAAGTGGGAAACAATTAGTGTTCCTATGCTCGAGGGACATCTTCGGACCTTTGGATCAATATTCCGACAACTCATATAATTTGCATTTAGATTCAAATCATAATAGGTGATGAAAACCATAATGATCGCAACCTTCATCATAATGAACTGTCGACCATCATTAGTTCGGTAGTGTGTGGAACAATATTGGTCCACACTTTAGCCTTGGCGGTAACAAGTAATGAATTGGTAAATGTGAAGTAGAATCATTTTAGATTGTTAGATTGTGTTCTACGGACGTCTAGATTAACTACTAGGGTATATCAGGATCGATGATGTGGCATACAAAACTTTCTTGTTTTATTTTTACCCTAAGTACTCCTACTTTAAAACATTTGCGAACCTTAAGTCCTTATACTATTTGAATTTGCAACAATAAATACTACAAATATATTACATTCTGGACCCCCGAATTTTAAAATATGGAAATTCATCCCGTGTGTTGTATTAAAATAAATTGCATATGGACCCTTATATTTTATTATAGCTTACAAATTGACCACATATATTAAAAAGTACATTTTAATTGTCCAAATTTAGTTGTATAATATGAAGATTAGAGGTGAGTAATTTAATTTGTAATGTTTATTTTATTATGTACTTTTCATTTTAATTTGTAATTTTTATTTTATAATGTACTTTTAATTGAAGTTTAGTACTTAGAAATATCAGATTGTGCCATGTAATTTTATTTGGGAGGTTTAGGCCCCCCAAGTCCCCCTCAAGTGTAAGTCTAATTTTGTTATTAATAAAATCAATATGGTTCATGTCAAAGCCCCCATCACTACAAGGTGACATTCTCTATATTTATTTCCAATTTACACTTATAAAAATAATAATAAAAAAAAAAAAAACAAGCCCGCCCTGCTAGGGGTGACCATCGAATTCGAATTCGATCATTTGAATTCGCTTTTTTCATTTTTCTAGAAACCAAAAAGTTGACCTAATTCATATTCGAATTCATAATTACGAAATTCGAATTGACCGAATTAAGAATTCTCTTTTTGCCGAATTGACCGATTTCACAAGAAACCTAATTGAACACCAAGACAAATTTAAAATCAAAATTAATAGTAAAATCGCCAAAATGCCAATTTAAAAAAAATAAATTTGAAATCAAAATTAATAGTAAAATCGCCAAAATGCCAATTTTTAGGGTATATTTACTTTATATATTCTCTATATAATAAAATTAATAAATTATTAAAAAATAAATTCGAATTCGGTCACACCGAATTCAATAATAGCCCAACCGATTTCGTCCAATTTTCGACCAAATCAAATTCGGATGTCTTCGAATTACCGAATTTACATCGAATTACCAAATTCAAATTGCCAAATTGAATTCGAATTCGGTCGGTAATTCGGTAAAAACCAAATTTGCTCACCCCTACGCCTAATCTGTCACACCCGTAACTAGAATGATGACATGGCAGCGTCTCATTTGCTAATGAGACACCAAAGCCCAAAACGGAGTTACTAAAAAGAGAATTGATTATGATATTAAAATTCGACAGTTATAAAATATAGCAGCGGAAGTCTAAAGTACTGAAATGAAAATAGTTCTAACATTACATAGGAAATATGTTCTAATGAAATAAAACGGAAATGAAACTAGGTGTTCAACTATTACATATCAAATTATGTAATCACTCTTTATAAGGCCCCTCCCAGGAATCCTCCTCATAATATGGCTCATACGACCTCTGGGATGAAGTATCAGATAAGACACAAAATAGTTTCCCATTTTCCAAAACCCATTTGAAAGTAACTTGACACAACATAGAGCACAAATCATAGCACGACACTCTAAAAACACTACAAAAAATCCATATCTCATTACCCTTGAAGACTGGATGAAACATAACACAACACGACTCATAATGACCCTTCGGTCGACCTGGAATGGGGTCCGATCGATCAGTGGTCACCCAAGATTAGGACAAATATTTTGTCCCAATAGCCCGGTAGACTGAAGACTAAGCTCGGTCGATCACAGCAACCCCGGTAGATGGGGTTTCCATCTCGGTCGACTGAATCCACTACTAGTCGCCCACGATCAGTCCTTGTAGTTTTTCTGGATGATGGACTGAAGGTCCGGTCGACCGCACCTGTCAACCGAGATTTAGTCAAGACAAAAAACAGTGTAAATTAACAAAGGAAAAGAGCATTAGTGCACTATCCCAATCCTTGCCCCAAAAATACTGATTTTTTTTTTTACAAAAACCACATAACAAATAAGACGAAAACAAGAACAATAAGTAAGAACACAATTAAGCTAAATAACCACATTCTTCATGTCCAAACACTTACACAACTGAATGGACGACAAACACCATGCTTTACCCATACGGTACACACGATTATCCACATTGTTTAGACACTACGAACATAGCTACCACTATTACATGACTTCCCACAATTCGAGCTCAATCATCTAATCACGACTAACTAACAAAATAAGATGGCCCAAAAATTTCAACACATGAGTTCAGTACGACCCCCCGAACTAAGGGTACAGAGTTTAAGGATCCATTCTTACATTGTATCATCATCCATCACCATTGACTCTACAAAACCGTTACAGTCCTAATGATAGTCCACATCCAAAAGTTCAAAGTCATATAATCTCCCGGGGATCAACACATCACATTATATAAAACGAATGAATCATGCTAATCAATTGATCCTAGACAAGAGCTCGAAACGGGGCGATGACTCGGTCGACCAAACCAAAGAGACGACAATGACATTATCAAATAGACGACAATCCCGACACTTCCAAATAGACAAAACCAAACGATCCAATTACCAATTAGAGACAACAATTAACAATTAAGCAATTTCTGCACCATATAACAACAATTACAATAACCCAAAACATGTAATACAAAAAATTGAGGATCAACCACATAATTCAAAATTATAACCAACACTTCATCCGTTTTATGCATGAAAACATGATTAAGCAGTCCATGCTCATAATCAACATATAAATGAATGATTTCATGAGTTTTATGAATGAAATTACTGAGGTGTAGGATCATTACCTCTTATGAAAGAAAAATACACAATTAGAAAGAAGAAATCTAAAATTAGTAATACCATCCCCGCTCCCGTGCTTTAACTTCTCGCTTTAAACTCCGATTTCCGATATGTCTACGCTCACGCGCAGGTCATTTGAATACCTTTAAAACGATATAAAGATCGTTCTAAACGGATGTCGTTTACCCTCTCAATTGGACTCTCAAAGTTCTGCCCATAAATTATCTTCTCTCTTTTCCTTCCTTTTATTTCCTCTCTCACTTTTGGTAACTCCAAAAACTGCATGAATTCCTGCCATAACTCCCCCTCAATAACATTCCAATAATTACACAAATGGTCCTCACGCTCTTAAGTATTGCATCCATGGCCTCACATACTTAAAACATAATATAACACATTAATTAGTCACATAACACTTAGCATAGAATTCATGGAATTAATTGTAAAACATATAATCATGCAATAAAATAATTTAATCATGTAAATCAAATAGGAAAAAAGTCTCAGGTATTACATCATTCCCCCTTACAAAAGTTTCGACCCCGAAACTTAGTAACCTTGGTTATCGTACAAATGAGGGTATTTCTTCAGAGCTTCCTCTTCTAATTCCCAAATGGCTTTCCGTTCTGAATGGTTAGACCATTGTATCTTTACATAGGTATAGTTCTTCACATCAAAACTTGGTCCTTTTTGTCCACTATTTGATCTGGTACCTCAACATAAGACAAGTATTCTTGAACTTCCAATGGCTCAGCTTAGATCCGACACATACCGCCTCAACTGCGACACGTGGAATACATTGTGTACCCGTGATAACATTGGCGGAAAGGCAAACGATAAGCAAAGTCATCAATCTTTTCCAACATCTCATAAGGACCAACATACCTCGGACTTAGCTTTTCGCGGCCTAGCTTTCCGCTATTCCTGAACCTCATAACTCCCTTCGTTTGCAAAAATCGAAGATACACCTTATCCCCAACCTCAAAATCCATCGATCTTCGCTTACTGTCAGCTCAACTTTTCTGCCTGTCCTGAACTGCCTTGATCCGTTCCTGAATTAACGGTACTTTTTCCATAGTTACTTGAACCGATTCCAGCCCCGTTAATGTCTTCTTTCCTATGTCATCCCAGCAAACCGGTGATCTACATTTCTCCCCATACAAAGTTTCATACGGTGCCATCCCGATGCTAGGCTGATAACTGTTATTGTAGGCGAATTCCACCAATGTTAAGTGGTCCACTCAACTACCCTTGAAATCCAAAACAAAGGTCTGTAACATATCTTCCAAAGTCTGAATCGTTCTCTCGGACTGCCCATCGGTTTGAGGATGATAAACAGTACTTAGGGACAATTTCGTCCCCATAACTTCGCTGAAACTCTTCCAAAAACGTGATACGAACCGAGTGTCCCGGTCCGACACAATATTAACCGATACCCCGAGAAGACGAAAAATTTCATCCATATATAACTGAACCAAAGTATCCATAGTTGTTTAAATCTTCATTGGTAAGAAATGAACGAATTTCGTGAGTCGGTCCACAATCACCCAAATAGTGTCTTTCCCAATTTTATCCCTAGTCAATCCCGACTATGAAGTCCATTGTTATGTGTTCCCATTTCCAAACGGGAATCTCAAGAGGTTTAAGTAAGCTGGCGGGTCTTTGGTGTTCCGCCTTTACTTGTTAACAAACGAGACATTAGCCATAAACTCGGCTATGTCCCGCTTCATACATCTCTACCAAAAGTTTCCTTTCAACCCTTTACACATTTTTGATGCCCTTGGGTGCATCGATAATCTGGAACTGTGAGCTTCTGGAAGAATATTCGATTACAACCCCAAATCCGAAGGTACACACAATCTGCCCCGACACCGAAGACTACAATCTTCGTGTATCTGAAATTTCGATTCTACCTCCGACTTTACCAAGTCCCGTTCCTTACCCAATTCTGAATCTGCCAACTGCGTTTCCTTAATTCTTCTAAAAATTGTTTTTTGAGCTTCTAAGGCTGCCAAAACGTTCCCGGTAGATTCAACAACCTCAATTTCCAACTTTCCGAACTCGGCAATGAACTCTAGCTGATCGGTTATTAACGCCGGTAGTTACCCTGAATTTTTTCTACCTAGTTACCCTAAATTTTTTCTACTCAAAGCATCGGCTGCTCGATTAACTTTACCGCGTGGGGAGGGGGGTAGCTAATTGTGAGGTCGTAATCCTTCAACAACTCTAACCACCACATCTGTCTCATATTAAGTTCATTTTGTGTGAAAAGGTACTTAAGGCTTTGGTGGTCGGTGAAAACCTCACATGGTTCTCCTTACAAATAGTGCCTCCACAACTTCAAGGCAAACACGACCGCTGTCAATTCCAAGTCGTGTGTATGGTAGTTTTTCTCATACAATTTTAGCTGTCTAGAAGGATAAGCTATAACCTTCCCGTTCTGCATCAACACACAACCCAAACCAATCCCCGAAGCGTCACTGTAATTTGTAAAAACCCCTGATTCAGATGGCAAGGTCGAAACCGGTGGTGTAGTCAACTTCTCCTTAAAAATCTGAAAACTATTCTCGCACTCCGGCCCCCATTCAAACTTAACTCATTTTGTGTTAAACGAGTCAAAGTAGTTGCAATGCACGAGAAGTGTTGCACAAACTTCTTATAATAACCGTCTAACCTCGCAAAACTCCTTATCTCACCCACGGTCTTAGGTGTAGGCCAATCCACTATTGCCTCAATCTTTCTTGTGTTAACTAATACACCTTCTGCTGAAACTAAATGTCCCAAAAACATAATACTCCTCAACATAAACTCAAACTTTCTAAATTTGGTGTATAACTTCTCATTCCTCAAAATCATCAACGTCAATCTCAAGTGTACATCATGAGCTTCATCCGACGGTGAATAAATCAAGATGTCGTCGATGAAGAACACCACAAACTTATCTAAACAATCCCGAAAGACTCGAATCATCATTCCAAGCCGAATTACAATGAACTTGTAGTGTCCACAACGGGTTCAAAAGGCACTTTTCGGAATGTCCTCGGGTTTGATCCTTAACTGATGGTAACCCGACCTCAAGTTAATCTTAGGGAATACCTTCGCCCCCATCAACTGATGAAACAAGTCATCGATACGAGGAAGGTGTATCGATTCTTGATTGTTATCTTATTCAACTTCTAGTAGTTGATACACATCCGCATACTACCATCATTTCTTATTCACAAACAAAACCGGTGCGCCCCATGGTGAAACACTTGGTCTTATGAAATTCTTATCATGAAGCTCTTGGAGTTGAGTCTGCAACTTCTACAACTCCGTTGGTGCCATTCGATACGGGTCCTTAGAGATTGGCTCCGCATCGGGTTGCAACAAAAATCTCAAAGTCGATCTCCCAGGCTGGTGGAATACACAACAAATCATCGGGAAAGATATCCCCAAAGCAATGACCAATGGATTAGGCCTCAGCCTGTTGTCACCCACCTTTGGTATAGTACCCGAAGTCTGACCCGTAACTTGTAACAAAGTTCTACACTGGATGACCCTATGTTCCATCATCCCACATCTGAAGAAAGCCCCAGATACCCATCTGCAGTCCCCATAATGACTTCTACCACATCTCTCACATAACCTTGAAGGTTGAGTAGCACTTGGTTCCCCTATGGGTCCCCCAATTCTAGACAAGTTAGCTCCCGTCCTTACCCCTGGCCTAAAGGTGTTGATTGGTCCCGATGTTGGAGCGAACCACTTCCTAGCCAAAGGTGCAGTAGTACTGTTAGAACGAGAACCTTAGCCTTGTGACATAGCTGAAAAGGTCTCTTCCTATCTACATTAGTAGTTTAGAACTCTTTCTCAACATCCAAACTCCTTTGATACGCGCCCATATAGGTAGTAGGACGGTACCCTGACAATCTTCCTCTAATACTAGGCAAAAACCCTCGTACAAACCTCTGGGTCCTCATCTCCCAATCTTGGATAATAGTAGACGCATACTTCCCCAATCTGTTGAACTTGCTAGCATAAATCGAAACAGACATCGCCTTCGTCTGCCTCAAATAAAAAAACTCGTTCTGACGAGAGCCATCTTGAAAGTCTGGGGAAAATACTAATCTAGGAAATCTTTCTTGAATCGGTCTTAAGTGATAGGCCCGCCTTGTGCATAATCAGGCCCCTACACCCTTCCACCATTTCGATGCTTCCGAAGTTAGGAATGGTACCACCACATCGAATTTCATGTTCTCCGACACTCTCATGATGTGAAAATGCTACTCTATCTCTTCCAATCAAGTTTTCACTTGATCTGGACCCATACTCCCATCAAATGAAACATAAGCATATTCTTCATGCGCTCGCAAAACATACCCGGATCTGCCTCAGCCCTCTGAACCCTCGCAGCCCCAACATACTGATTCTTTGGCTGTTGTTGTTGTTGCTGGGCATGGAACTTTTGGGCTAGCATAACAAAGACAGCTACTACATCAGGAGCCGCCCATGTATTGGCTAGTGGGAGTGGTTGTGGTGCATTGTATTGGAGGTGTGGTACATTGTATGGTGGCGGAGGAGGAGAGATATTGTATTGTGGTGGTGGAGGTGGAGGATTATATGGTGGTGGTGGTGGTGTCACAAGCCCAGCTCCCTCATTCTGATTCTGTGGTGGAGAAACCTCTGGTTGCTGCTACTAGAAGACCCAACATATTGTCGTCTTCCACCCATTTGCCCCCGACAATAAACTGCTGCAATTGGAAAGTCGTAATCAGTATTACTTCCTTGATTTGGGTCCATCATAAACCCCCACAATAATATAACAGATAAGGTAAGCGATAAAGCAACTAGCAAGTTATACATGTGAGACAAGGACAACATAGCATGGTATAGTATAGCATATAAGGGTAACATAACATGTATAACACATAAGAATAACATATCAAAATGTATGATAACATATAAAGCAATAAGTAAACAAATATATCCTAGTCAATGGTCTCTACCCATCAAACACCTCACATTATGTTTCGTGTTTTTCCTAAGTTCATTACATGTTTTAACCTTAAGGTTCGACCCGCTCTGATACCACTTATGTCACACCCCGTAACCGAAATGATGATATGACAGCGTCACATTGGCTAATGAGACACCAAATCCCAAAATAGAGTTCCTAAAAAGGGAATTCTTTATGATATTAAAATCCAACAGTTATAAAGTATACAAGCGGAAGTCTAAGTACTAAAATGAAAATATTTCTAATATAACAAAGGAAATATGTTCTAATGAAATGAAACGGAAATGAAACTAGGTGTTCAACTATTACATATCAAATTATGCAATCATTTTTCATAGGGCCCCTCCCAGGCATTGTTGTCATAATATGGCTCGGCACCATCATCATCATCTGCAAAATAAGAAAAAAGAAAGGACTGAGCTATGAGGCTTAGTAAGGATCATACGACCTCTGGGATGGAGTATCTGATAAGACACAAAATAGTTTCCATTATCTAAAACCCATTTAAAAGCACACTTGACACAACACAGAGCACAAATCATACCACGACACTCTAAGAACACTACATAGAATCCATATCTGACTAACCTTGAAGATCGAATGAAATAGAACACAACACGACTCACAATGACCCTTCGGTCGACTTGGAGAGGGGTCCGATCAACCAGTGGTCATCCGAGATCAAGACATATACTTTGTACCAACAGCCCGACAGACTAAAGACCAAGCCCGATCGACCGCAACAACCCCGGTCGATCGAAATGCACTCCTAGTCGCCCACGATTAGTCACAGTACTTTCGCAGGATGATGGACTGAGCGTCCGGTCGACCGCACTGATCGACCGAGATTCAGCCAGGACAAAAAAATAGTGTAAATTAACAAGAGGAAATCAATATTTATGCCCCTTTAACTATTTTGAAAAGCAAGTTATACCTTAAATTTGTGTGCCTTTTATACCCAAACCTATTTACGGGGTGCCCAAAATACCCACTACTGGCGGAATCCGGCCAGCTGCGGTGATTTTTCTCACGTGCCACGTACAACACTCGATATGTAAGGGGCATATTTGTCCTTAAAACTTCTTTGACTGGGTTCCCTCCTACCCAATTTCTAACCCGCTGGAGCAAACCGACCCATGACCCATTTGAAGATTATATATAAGAATAAAACCGACCCATTTGACACTTTACCAAATTCCCTTTGCATCATTTCAGAAAAGACGATTACATTTATTTTTCCTTTAACAAACCATAGCAACATTTCTTCAGATTTTGCTTATACCTTCTAGAATCTGAACCAACAAAGCTTCAACAAACCCAAAATCGTCACTTATATGTCGCGGATGAAGCTTCGTCCGACAGAAGAAAGGGAAACCCCTAACAGCAGTAGGTGTGGATCCAAACAATTGTCTTTATCCAATAGCAGTAGCAGTTTGTGAAGCTGAGAATTCTGACACATGGGAATGGTTCTTACTGAAATTGGTGGAGCATTTGGACCTTGAGGAAGAAACTCTAACAATAATTACAGATAGGCAAAAGGTTAGTACATTTATGTTCATTCATATAATTTTTAATGTACAACAATGATATTTAACAAAGTTTATTCATTTTGTAGGGTCTGATTGGTGTGATTCAAGATATGTTTCCAAGATCGGAACACAGGTTCTGTGTTAGGCACTTGCACAACAATTTGAAGAAAAAACATCCAGGTAATGCCCTTAAAGATTTAGTTTGTTCTTGTGCAAGGTCAACACATGTTAACAATTACAAGGATAATTTCAAAAAACTTAAGGTTCTAGATGTAAGAGCTTGGGAATGGATAGTTGAGAATACAGATCCACATAATTGGGTCAGGGCTTACTTTAGACATAGTTCAAAGTGTGACTTGTTGTTGAATAATCTTTGTGAATCTTTCAATAGTATTATTTTTGTAAGGAATTGATTTGAGAAGGGATGAAGATGATGAATGAATTGGGTCGTTATAGGAAGAAGATGAACTCCTCTGGACGATTTTGCCCCTTACATCTTGAGTAGTGTGAGTGGCACGGATTCCGCCAGTAGAGGGTATTTTGGGCACCTTGTAAATAGTTGTGGGGTTATAAAAGGCACACAAATTTAAAAAGGGGTATAACATGCTTTTCAAAATAGTTAAAGGAGCATAAATAGTGATTTCCTCAATTAACAAAAGGAAAAGTGCATTTCTTCACTTTCCCAATCCCTGCCCAAAAAATACTGATTTTTTACACAAACCACATAACAAATAAGACGAAAAGAATAACAACAAGTAAGAACACAATTAAGCTAAATAACCACATTCTTCATGTCCAAACACTTACACAACCAAATGCATGACAAACACCATGCTTTGCCTATATGACACGACGAACATTGTTTAGACACTACGAACATAGCTACCTCTATGACACGACTTCCCAAAATTCGAGCCCAATCATCTAACCACGATTAACTAGCAATAACTGTAACTGTCCTAGTTATAGTCCAAACTATGACGGTCCAAAAATTTCAACACATGGATTCAGTACGATCCCCGAACTAAGGGTTTATAGTTTAAGGATCCATTATTACATTGTATCATCATCCATCACCATTGACTCCACAAAACCGTTACAGTCCCAATGATAGTCCATGTCGGGTTAAGGCCCAAAAAGTTCACATTCACATGATCTTTTGGGATCAACACATCACATTATATAAAACGAACTAATCTTGCTAATTAATTGATCCTAAACAAGAGCTTGAAATGGGGAGACGACTCGGTCGACCAAAACAAATAGAGGACAATGACATTATCAAAAAGACGACAATCCCGACACTTCCAAATAGACAAAACCAAACGACCCAATTACCAATTAGAGATAAAAATTAACAATTAAGAATTGAGGCATCATATGACAACAATTACAATAACCCAGAAGATATCATACACGGAATTAACGATCAACCACATAATATAACCAACACTTCATATGTTTTATGCACGAAAACATGATTAAGCAGTTCATGCTCATAATCAACGTATAAAGCACTAATTTCATGAGTTTTATGAATGAAATTACAGAGGTGTAGGATCCAACCTCTTACATAAGAAAAATACACAACTAGAAAGCATAAATCCGAAATCAGCAATACCAGTTCCGCTCCCGGTGCTATAACTTCTCGGTCCGAACTCCGATTCACGATCCGTTTACGCTCACGCGTAGGACTTTCGAATACCTTCGAAATGAAATAAATATCGTTCCAAACGGATGTCGTTTATCCAATTGGTCTCTCAAAGTTCTACTCTGAAATTCTCTTCTCTCTTTTCCTTCTTTTTCTTTCCTCTCTCACTTTTGGCAACTCCCAAAAGTGCAGGAATTCCTGCCATAACTCCCCCCTCAATCACATTCCAATAATTGCACAAATGGTCCATACACTCCCAAGTATTGCACCCATGCCTTGACACACTTCGAACATAAAATAACACATATAACACATTAATTAGTCACATAACACTTAGCATATGATTCATGAAATTAATTGTAAAACATATAATCATGCAATAAAATAATTTAAACATGTAAATTACATAAGCAAAAAGTCTCGGGTATTACACAATCCGGACCGCTCGGTTACGGGGTTTCCTAGCGGGGTGAGCCGCGTTCGACATTTTATGTGCTGGACCCAGTCGCCTCGCCCTGTTGACCAGTCAAACCTGCTCAGCCCCTACTGTTAACAACCCGCCCCGGACCCGCAGGTTAGACCTGTTTGTCATTGTTATTCCCTGGATAGTACTGTAACTATATCTTACCATGTCCATCATAAGCTTCATGTGAACTTGTTGACTAAGTCATTTTTTATTTACAGTGATATGTTATACTTGATGTGCCAAACGACAGATTTAATTCATTCTTTTTTTGGGTCTAAGTTCTAGGAATTTTGAGGATGGGTTTGTCTTCACAACTTGGGAAATAGGATTTGCAGAGAATTACAGCCCAAACATCAAGAGATTGGGTGAATCTCTCTTCGCAACTCTAAATAGTTTTTAAATTCGTAATATGTAACTAAATATTTGTTACTAGTTTAATTATTGTGTGTCTTTTGTATGTTTTGATTTTAGTTCTAGTGGGCTGAAGCTCAGTGTATTTGTTGACCCATTTTAGTTATTTGTTGTTTTGTTAGGTCATTGTGTGCTTATATATATTTAGCAAAGACATCAGAAGTTGTGTGTTGCTTCCGCTTCCGCCGCTATGTAATCTTCAATTTGCCTCATATAAAATCTTCTCAGTTTGTTGGTTCAATTTATGTTTCTTAATTACATTATTATTAGGTCATTTAAAATCTTCAAATACAAAGCTGGTGATGTGTGATGGATCCCCGAGCTTTGTGTGCTTGTGATGTTTTTTCTGTATTTGATGAAAAAAAAGATTTCGATATGTGAAAAAAATATATGCAAAATTTATTTCAAGTTCTTGGAGTGTGGAAGATTATTGAGGAAGGTTATCATGAACATCTCACGGATATTCCAATAACAAATGTACAAGAGAAGAAACAAGAAGCGGTTACGATTGCAAGACATCATTTGTGTAATCAGGAGCTTTTGGATGTCGCAATCAAATTTGTTCTTACTAATACAACAAAGGAGATATATACCATCTTTGTAAATTATAATAAAGGGAATGAATATGTGAAGCGGACCATATTACAAACTTTGAGGAAGGAGTATGAATTGAACCCAATCAAATCTACATAGTCAATTAGGAATTACATCGGCAAAAGTCAAGATTTTTACTAATGATATGAGATCAAATGGTGATACATTGAAAGCGTCACAAGTTGTTGAGAAAATTTTGCGGTCGATTATTTATAAATTTCATACCAAAAGGACAATTTTGGAAGCTAAAAATGACTTGGCAAATTTGACAGTTGATAAACTGTAAGGAGAATTATTTTACCATAAGTTGTCTTTGAATCAACAGAGTGTTCAAAATGTTCCTGACGAGAAAGAATTGCAAACTCAGGTAGATGTGAAAAAGGAGAAAGCAGAATCTTCACATGTGAATCAAGTCAGGAAGTTGGTCAGAATTTCCACAGAAGAGGCAGAGGAAATTTCAGAGGCAACAGCAGAGACAGAAAATTTTATAGGTCGCTGTAGAGTTAATTTTAATTATCAGCATAATTACCAGATGAATAATAATTCTTATCAGAGGTTGAATAAATATAAAATTCAGTGTTATTATTGCAAAAAAAATATTGTCATATGAAAAAATATGGTTTTCATAAAAAAAACGATCAGTTGAGACGGACACAAACAAAATTTGCTGAAACAAATATTGATGGTTCTGAGGTGTATTATTTGCTTCCTCTGGTGGTAGTGAAACTGAAAATAATGTACGATTTTTAGATTTTGGTTGTAGTAATCACACGTGTGTAAATAAAAATTGTTTACAAATTTAGATACATATGTTCAGAGTATTGTAAGATTTAGAAATAAGGAACGAGTAACAGTTACTAGATAGGGAAAAATTGCTATTACTCTAAAGGATAATTCTTCTAACTTTAATTCTAATGTTATGTATGTTCCCAGACTATGGCAATTAGATGCGAAAGGGGACAATATCAATTTATGTGGTAAAATTTGCACATTTATTGATACTGCTAAAAAGGTTATTTGGAAAGGTAAATATAACTAGTAACCGTTTATATCATCTGAATATCAATTATGATGGTTTACCTAGTTTTATTACTTTTGTATTTGATTATAATTGGTTGTGGCATATGCGGTTTTTACATGTAAATTTTTCTAGCTTGAATTTACTTGCCATGACGAATTTGGTTTTGGGATTTCCTTCCTTTTTTATGATAGAAAATGCGAGATTTGCATTGTTGGGGAAAAGCATATAGATTATTTTCCTAAAGATAGAGCATGGAGAACATATTCACAATTACAGTTAATTCATTTTGATTTGTGTTCTGTGGAAGTTCATTCTTTGAGTGGTAAAAAGTATTTCATTACTTTCATTCATGATTTCAGTAAGAAGAATTGGGTGTAGTTTCTACGAAGTAAATCTAAGGCTTGCGATGTGTTTAAAAACTTATGTTGAGAAACAATGTGACTATGATTAAAACTTTGAGAACTGAATTTCTTATTTTTGTTGATATTCTGAGAAAGTATGTGAAAAACACTACGGGGGTTAATTGAGTTTTTGTAAATTTTTAAAACTTTCTTCTAAATGAAGATGAAATGTGTTAAAAAAAAAACAATAATAAAAGCGTGTAAAGAAGAAGAACAAAAGACGAGCAATTTAGAGTGGTTCGATTTACAGAGAATCTATGCCCACTACCTTGATACACACCCAAGGATTTCAACACTTCACTAAGAAGTTCTCTTCATAACAAATTGCAGGGTGTAATCAACCTTTTACAACAAGTGGACAACTCACAAAGAGTTTTACTTGAACCACTCAACTAGCCCACAAAGAGCCTAACTCACAAAGAGTTGTTACAAATCTCACAAAGAGTCTTTCCTATCTCACAAAGAACTAATCTCACAAATGAAAGGGGGAAAGGGAATAACCAAATATTATATCATCTTGAAGTGATGTATTTGTTACAAGTGTAAAGCTCAATAAATGATATAACTCAAATGATTTTGATCAAACTTGTTTAACACATGAAATTGATTGCAAAGAGTAATAAATGATGCTTTTAATGAGAGTAAATTGAATGCACTTAATGGAATGAGTAGTGTGCAAAATTTCAACTTTGGGGTTTAAATAGGGGAGAGAAAAACGCTAGCATTAAATGCACCAACGACTATAAATTGCCAAAAATCGGCACTTTAGTCGACCAGACTTGGGTCCAGGTCGTCCGGGGGTGCTTCCGAGCTATTTTATGAAAATGCTCTGTCTTGATCTCGGTCGACCTAACTATATCCCGATCAATCGGAGCATTATCTCGGTCGACCGAACTGAATTAAGCTCGACCGAACCAAAATAGCTGTTGAGTGATTGAAACCATTTGAAAAGACAGAGTGATGTGACTCACCTCAGTCGACCGACCTTCAACCGGTCTTCCGAAGTAATACTTCAGTCGACCGAGGTGAAGGTTAAAAGTTATTTTCCCACTAAGTCTCAAATCAAATGATATCTATCTCATGTATAAACTATCATGTATGGCTCTTGAAATACTTTGAAAAACCTTTTCAAAAAATATTTTAACATGATTGATCTAAGGATAAAAAACAAGTTTTAAAATCAGAAGACATTTTAACATGAAAACATTTTTAGTGTGTGCATGGCAAGTATGAACATTATTATTTGATCTTTTCCTAAGGGAGATTACAAGATATGAAATATCCAATCTAGCATATCATATACCGAAGTCTTCAAATACTTCTTGTAGGCATCTTTGGGATCTTCAATGTGTAAGATTTCATTTGTCTTGTATGTGCTTTCTTGATATACTTTGTACTTTGCTTATAACCTATCACATAAACAATCATTACATTAAATCTCATCAATGGTTTGACTTTCAACAAAATAGAGAATTTAGCCTTTAGGGCTTACAATATGACATTAGATATCAGATGACTGCCAGATATACTCATCATCATAATGAGGTAGAAGAGAGGAAAAATATAAATGTGATGGATATGGTAAGGTCCATGATGAATGCTAAAAATATACCTAAAGAATTTTGGGCAGAGGATGTTGGTTGTTATTGATGTTTTGAATAGGTGTTCTACAAGGAGTAATGATAGAAAGACTCCACAAGAGTTATGGACTGGTAAAAAGACAAATATTAGCCATTTGAAAATCATTTGTTGTGTTTCTTATGATCATGTTCCAGATCTTTTGAGGAATACATTGGATGACAAGGCAGAAATTGTGTTTTCCTTGGTTACAGTTATGGGACTAAAGGGTACAAGTTGTAGAATCTTGATACTCAGAAGTAGTAATTACCAGACCAATGTCACTTTTGATGAGAAATTTATTTGGGATTGGTCTGTAAGAAATTTGTTCATATATTCTAATCCAATCACCTTAAGAGAGGCCATCAAATTTTGTGCATGATAGATATGTTCAACGTGATAGAGAGCAGACCGAGCAACTAGTTCATTTGCAGTCCATTTCTGCACCATCTTCAAGCCGCCCTTAGCGGGAGACTACAATGCTTGCTCGTTTGAAGAATTGTGTTACCGGTTCCGATTTATCTGATGAAGATATTGTGAATTTTGCTTTATTTACAGATTGTGATCCAGTTACTTTTTAGAATGCTATTAAATATGATAATTGGATTCAAGCAATGGATGATGAAATTCATGCCTTTGAGAATAATGACACTTGGGAGTTGACTTCACTTTCACTTGGTAAGAAAGTTATTAGTGTTAAATGAGCTATAAGAATAAGTATAAATCATCTACTGGTATTGATTATTTTTAGGTATTTACGCATGTTGCTAGGCTTGATACAATCCATGATTATTTCTCTTGATGCTCATAATTCTTGATATGCTTATCAAATGAATGTTAAATCTTATTTGTTGAATGGAATGTTAGAGGAAGAAGTATGTAGTGAGCAACCTGCAAGTTATGCAATAGAATTTTTACAGACTGAAGAAAGCATTGTATAGCTTGAAGCAAGCACCGAGAGTTTAGTACACTCGGATTGATTCTTTTTTTCTCAGTCATGATTTTGATAGATGTCCTTATTAGCATAACCTATATGTGAAGTCTAATGATAATGGTAATATTCTTATTGTGTGTTTGTATATTGACGATCTTATTTGGAAACAATCCCAAATTGTTTTCCGAATTCAGGGACGCTATGATTAATCATTTTGAGATGACAAATTTAGGGTTTGATGTCTTATTTCCTTGGCTTGGAGGTTAATTAGTTTGATGGAAGAATTTTTAGGTCTCAGGAAAAATATGCATATGATATTTTGAAGAAGTTTAAGATGTATTTTTTTAATCCTGTTATTACTCATATTGATGAAACATTGAAGTTGTCTAAAGAAGACACCGAATAATTAGTAGATGCTACTAATTTCAGAAGATTGGTTGGAAGTTTTAGATCATTGACTTCTACAAGACCTGATATTACTTATGGTGTTGGTTTGATCACAAGATTTATGAAGTCCCCTCGACAATCTCATTTCCAAGTTGTAAAAAGAATTCTTAGATATGTCAAATGTAGGCAATCTGATGATATTCTTTATTCGCGTACATATGATTTTGGTATTTTTTAATATACTGATAGTGATTGAGCATGTGATATTTTGAAGTACAATAGAACTTCTGGTTATGCATTTTACTTGGGTTCTGGTGTATTTTCTCGGTCTTCTAAAAACAGCATATAGTAGCACTTTCTATTGCAGAGGCTGATTACATGAAAACTACAAATTGGTCTACTCAAGAAATTTGGTTGAGACAGAATCATGATTTTCTTAAACATCAACAGGTTGAGTCTACTACAATTTTTTGTGATAACAAATCATCCATTGACTTGACCAAGAATTCTGTGCTACATGGTCGTAGCAAGCATATCCAATGTTAGTCCGGAGGGAAAAGTGATCAATCTTGTTTTGATGATGACAAACCATTGATAGTTCTAATGTTTGTGTGAGCATGTTCTTAATTATAGGATCCTTAACACTCATACCAACATTGATGAAAATGGTAAGTTAGCTCTTTATGCACACCAAAGGTATCATCATACACACAAGGAAGCTACACTTTGCAAGACTCCATAATACAAGCTTGAAGTCAATCCACATGCTATGGAATTACTTGCAAAGTCATGAAGAAGGAAGATCAACATGTCAAGAGATACTCAATCCAACAAGAGTAGAATCAAGTGGTAGACTCCTTGACAAGAAGAAGTGTGAAGTCCAATATACTATAACTTAAGATTGCTATAGGACTTCACTACTACAAAAAGATGTTGGTCAAAGGCTTCAAAGTCCAAGCTCTAATAAGAATCAACTTGAAGACCTTAGGAAGATTTGTCTATGCTTATAGGTACTATCTTGTGACTAATCTTTCCTTTGAGAATACTAGGATACATAGATGTTTAAAGCTCAACTATGCATGTTTTCAAAACCTCATGTTTTACATTGTTAAATTCTTTGAAAAGGTTTTTGAAAACTTTGTTAAGTGTTGGACAATGTCTAAGTTCTTTAAAACGTGTTTTATATCTTTACAAAACACTTAGGCATGTTTGAGAACATTGAAAACTTGACTAAGTGGAAAAACCACTTTAAGACTACATTCCAGTCGACCCAGGCCTAGCCTCGGAAGAACAGATGAAGTCTGGTCGATCGACATGTGTTGTCAGGTCGACCGAGGCTGTTTTGTCCTTAGTCAGATTTTGAATGTTCCAATGCTCCAACAACTATATTCTCTCGGACGACCTTGCTATAGGTCGGTCGACCAATCATTGCTTCGGAAGACCTGACCCCATCCTGTGCTCGACCGAGATGAAGACAGATGGTCTTTAATCTTTAGTTCGGAGCACCTCGGTCGACCAACTGCATAGTCTGGTCGACCGAAGCTGTCAAATCCAGGCCAAAATTATAGTCGTTGTGACCAACTTTGCTTGTGTATTCTTGCCTTATACAAAGCTTCTAAAACTGATTTTTCATAATCAATCTAGCCATAAGAGGGCATGGGCTATACACTTCATTCGGAAGACCGGACCCCATCCTGTGCTCGACCGAGATGAAGACAGAGGGTCTTTAATCTTTAGTTCGGAAGCACCTCGGTCGACCAACTGCATAGTCTGGTCAACCGAAGCTGTCAAATCCAGGCCAAAATTATAGTCGTTGTGACCAACTTTGCTTGTGTATTCTTGCCCTATATAAAGCTTCTAAAACTGATTTTTCATAATCAATCTAGCCATAAGAGGGCATGGGCTATACACTTCATAAACATACAAGCAAACACTTTTGAGCTTTATTTTCCAAATCATTCTTAAGCATATTTGAGTTGAGCTTAAACTTCATTTATCTTTGTATTACCAAGAGTGATTAGAGCTTTCATTTTTATATTCAATCCAAGAGGGATTATTTGTAAAATAGCAAAATTGTAAAGTCTCTTTTAAAAGAGACCTAATTTCTCTTTGTGAAAACTAGTTATGTGTGAGCTAGCAAAAACTTCTTTGTGAACTTCACTCTTTGTGAGTGTTTCTACGTCCTCATTGGTGAGGCAAAAGTCCAATTTGTGAGGCAAGTATCTCATTGGTGAGATTAGCTCTTTGTGAACTTAACACTCTTTGTGAAACACAAGTCCTCATTTGTTGGGGAAATTGTAAAAGGTAGAACCCACCTTGCATTTTTTGTGAAGGGTACCCATTAGTGGATGTTTAAATCATTGGGTTTGTCCTAAGGTAGTGGATGTAGATTCTTTGGGAATCGAACCACTTTAAATCCCTGTGTTAGTTTTCTCTATCCATACTCCTTTACTTCATTGTTCATATACATGCTATAACTTGTTGACCTGATTATATGAACATATATGCTTAAGGTTAGAAAACAACACATGCTTCCTTGCTTTATTCAATTGCTTCACTTAGCCATCTAAGTTGCCTCGAACATAATTAACTCACCTTATGTCCTTAAACAACATACTTGTTGTTAAGGTGATCACTTAGGCAAAGAAGTTTTAGAAAAGCTAAGAAGTTTTTTTAAGAACCTAATTCCCCCCTCTCTTAGGTTCAATACCCTCAAGGGGGTCTTTCAATTGGTATCAGAGCCTAGTCTCCTTTTTATTGGACTTACATCCTAGGAGGATCTATGGCTCAAAGCTTTTTAAACTTAGATGACCGATCTCCATCTAGACAACCTCTATTTTATGGCTCCAACTTTGCTTGTTGGAAATACTTGTTTAAATCTTATTTGTCTTCTAATAACATTTCCTTGTTGAGCATTATAGAAAAAGGTCCTTTAGTTCCTTCAATGTTTCTAAAAGGTGTATTGGTGCCAAAGTCTTGAAAAGACTACAATGAAGAAGACTACAAGAAGATGACACTCAACTTCAAAGCCTTAAATGCCCTTTGTTGTGCACTAAATGAAGAAGCTCTCAACAAAGTGCATGAATGTGAAGATGCTCATTCCATGATGAATATGCTTGAAGTATCCTACAAAGGAGAAGTTGAAATGCAAGAGCCAAATGTGGCAATTCTAGAATTGGGGACTCATTCTTGTGAAGGCATTGAAGAAATCTCAATCACACTCCAAGCAAAACTTGATGACATCAAAGAGTGTGATTTAGGAGAAATCGAAAGTAAATCTTCAATGAGCTCAAAAGACCTTCAAATTGAGCCTTCACAAGATGAGGTAGAAGAAGAAAATATGGAAGCACAAGATGATGATCTTTACATGGACATAAACTATGATGGAGACAATGAAGATCATTCATCTTGCAAAAGGAAGAGAAAAAGTTTGCCACAAAATTTCAAAGAAAGAAATGCAAAGAAAAGTGGCTCGAAGCTTGAAGATTTTAAATGGAGATGTTCAAAGAGAAAGAAATTACAAACACTCCATAGCACTTGGATTCCTCAAAGCTCCATGGAAAATACACCCAAGGAACCAATATGCTCAACCACAAGTGATGATCAAGACTTCAATAATAATCTACAATCATCATCACTTGGTAAGAAAGCTAAGATATTAAATTCACCTTCTCTCAACTCCTTAATTGATGATATCAAACATTTGAGAAGGGATTTTGGTATTTATGCTTACAATGCTTTTGATGTTTCATCTTGCACCTCCATTGATTATTTTAATGTAGATAGCTTAAGGCATGACTTTCATAGGTATGATTCTCTATCCAAGCTATCTATGAGATGCAACATCACAAACTTGAATGATTCTTGCTATTTTTTGCTTGACTCTTATGAGAATCATTCATGTAGCTTTAATATTGGTAATGTTGACCATTGCACACACATGCCACTTGAGAAATTAAACTAACATTGAAGAACCTTTCCAAGAGGTACCTAGAAAGTCTCAAGTTCCCCTTGTAGGTTCAAAGAGAGCTAAGCTTCACAATGAAGATTTGAATCCCAATGAATGGCATAAACAAGCTAAACTCCAAGAAAAGAGTCATGTGCCAATGTCAACAAAGATGTAAATAATTCATCAAGAAACTCAACTCATCCATCCAATATGACTCTACAAAGGACTACTCAAGGTGCCTCATTGGACTACTTGATAAAGAAGATCAATTTGCAATTCAAAGTCCAAAATCCTTGAGTAATGAGGTACAAAACTTAAATTCAACTCTAGATAGTGATATTGTTAGTAAGGATGATCCCCTTGTGCTATTAAGTGATTTATACGTTGAGTTGAAAAAGATAGCCAAGAAAAACATATTGATATGTGAAAACTTGCTTGCTCACTAAAAGAAAGACCTTGTATGCAAGTAGAGTATATTGAACTTCTTGCCTCTTACACTAAGCTAGAAAATTAGCAAGAGATTGCACTTTTTTCTTTAGATGCTTTATCTCTTGAAAACCATGAATTACTTGACAATGTGCATAATGTTGAATCTAAACTTGTTGAGTATGATATCTTGAGGCACAAATTTGATATTTTAAATGCTTATGTTGTTAAGTGTACATGTGCTAGAGATATCATTTCCTTATGGTCATTTGTTAATAATTTCCTAGAGCACAAGCACACACAAAAGTATGGACACTCCACTTCTTATGATGCTAGAACGTTACATGCCACCATGCTAAATACTAAGTGCTCTTATTGTGGTAAATGTGGTCACCATGTTATTTGTTGCTCTTATTGTGGTAAATGTGGTCACCATGTTATTTGTTGCATCATAAAGAAGAAAATTAAAAGAGGTGCTAAGTCTATTTGGGTTGAAAAGAACCCCAAAACTAACACCCAAGGACCCATAAGAAATGGGTAGCAAAATTGCATGTTATTGCAGGAAACAGGGGAATTCTGGCCGACCGGACAAGGCACCGGTCGACGGTAGTTATGGTCAAAATGCCTCAATCAAAGATAGGATATCTCGGTCGACCGAAATCGAGACATAAATAAATTCGATTTTAATAGGACGAGCAGTCGACCAGAAAGGACCACGGTCGACCCAAGAGTCGCGATACAACATTTTTAATAAGGGTTTCAGTTACAACTTTTAAAATTCCAAACTTTTCCTCTTCTAAACTTTCAAAGCCCTTATTACAAATCATCAAAGATCAAAGCCCAAACACTTTCAAGTACAAATTCCTTCCATATTCCTTTAATTCATATCAAGAAGAGGACAAATTTAAACACCAATCCTTCTTCCAAATCTTCCAAAGACCAACCCAAAGAAAATCCTCCAAAGAAGAAACCCAACTCAAAAATACCTCTAGAAAAGGCTTTAATAATTGGAGATTCAGTTGAGCCCACTCCAAAGAGAGAAAATACAAAGAGAATGGTTGATCGAAGTAACGGAAAATCGAACACTCCGTCGAGGAAACAGAGTCCGATGATGATCTCCCAATTCCACCTCATTCTCCTCGATTCGAAGGTGAATCCTTCTCCTACAAAACCAAGAAGGTAAATTCTAGATTCTATTCGGAGAAAGTTAAAACTGTATATGAAAATCTAGTAAAGGAAATAAGGGGATTAGTTCATGGTTATATAATGGATAGTGATATGTACCATGGGACATTGGAAGAGGTTGTAGAATACTTCATTGATATGGGATGGGTACCTCTATTCTCTCATAAATGTGAAATATACCCTCTCACTGTCTATGAATTTGGGGCAAATCTAAGAGAAGAGGGTAAGAAGGATGATGGTTTGTATTGGTGGACATCAAGAGTTTAGGGATTGGAGCTTAGCTTCTCGGACACTATGATATGTGAAATACTTGGAGTTAGATTTTAGAGGGACTCAATTAGGTATTTTAACAACTCCGGTAATGTGCCTAAGGATGAAGACTTAGACATTGAAAGGTTCAAAACTTACTTCAATATTCAAGGACCTTTCAATAAGTCTAGAGAGAGAGAGAGATCAATATGTTAGATGGATATGGTAGAATCATTCACCATATGGTCTCTAATTTGGTTGTCCCCGTATCCTGTCATAAGAGCTCCATCACTTATCTTCGAATGACCATGATGCAATGGTTGGTTAAGAGAAAGAAGGCTAGCTTTGGGTACTTGGCCATCAAATATTTCATGGATAGCATCAACTAAGTCAACAAATTTATACCTTATGGGAGAAAGTGGACATTTCTATTCAAGAAGTTCAAATTCACTCACAACTCCCACATCAAGAAGTGAAAGGTATAATATTTACAATGATGGGCAATTTTACAAAATACACATGATAATAGTGAATGGAAAATGGAAATTCCATTCAAGATGCACAAATGAGGAACTTTTGGCCGCCTTAATTGCACACAAAAAATCACCAAAAGTGTGTGAAACTTTGAAGAAATAGATGGAAAATATAGGCATTCAAAGGCCACATGTGCAAAATGTTCAAGAAGAAGATGTCCAAAGAGATCAAGGACAAGGATATGAGGACATTCACTTTGAAGTTAATGAAGAAGGGAATGTCCAAGCAAATGTTGGATTTCAAGAGGAAATCCCAAGGGAAAGTGTTGATAAAGAAGATACTCCACCTAGAAATTAGGCAAGAGATGCCATTCTCATGCAAATATTGTCATCCCTAAATGAACTCAAGGATAGCTTTAACTTGAGGATTTCAAGTGTGGAAGAGAAGCTTGGGGAGTTCAAAACAAGATTTGATGAGTTGGAGTACAAGGTTGATGATGTTATTAGAAACACAAAGTCTAAGAAATCAACCTTGGTGGAAAATGAGGAGGAGAAAGAAGAAGAAGAAGAAGAAGAGGCAAATGATGATGTATTCATCAATGAAAATGATGGAAGTAATGAAGAGAAGGAAGAATAGGAGTAAAAGGATGAAGAGCCCAAAAAGGTTGTTAATGTTGAAGATGATGATAATGTTGAAGATGATGATAATGATGGGAATGAGGGTCAAGGAGATGATATGGATTTTGGTGAAGATGTTGAAGATAATGAAGATGGGAAGAATGAAGAGAAAGAAGAAGGAACAGATGATTTGGGTGAAGAAATTAGAGACAAAGAAGATATTCCATCAAATGATGAAGCTTCACCAAAGGATGGCACCCAAGAAGATTGATGAAAATCAAGGAACTCATGGTGGACTCAAAGTGCAAGATACAATCATCAATACATGAGAATTTCCTAAACTCAATCTCTTTAATTTCCTTGTTTTTATCTTATTTCCTTGTATTTCCTCATTGTTATACCTTGTGTACCCTTATAATAGCAATTGTTGTTCTTGCATTTCCATTTCTTGTATCAATTGCATTTGAAAGGGACACCTTGATGTATAAAATGTCTTGGCTCTTATTGTTTTGATCTTTTATGAGCATGTTATTGTTAGAAAGATTAATCATTTGATCATTGTGATGAAAGCTCAATTTGTACCCCCCTATATTTTTTATGCCATTTTCTTTGGGGGAGTTCTTAGATGCTATGCTTGGTTTTTAAATTGATCTATATAGCATTTGGTTTTGTTTTGGTGCTTAAGTTCAAGTCAAAAGCATGAATCTTATGTGGTTGAACGTCTAGATGCTTGAGTTAGGATATAATCTGTGTGTGGCATTCAATATGCCTTGGTTGTGTATTTTTGCTATTTGGAATTGGTTTAAACTGAAAATTGCAGGTTTTCCCGTTTTCTGCCGAAAGATCGGTCGACCGGACATTGGGGCTTAGGCCGACCGAAGCTTTGCGGTCAACCAGAGGCACTCCATGCGCTTGACCGGAACAGTCACAATTCAGCATTTCTTGAACTTCAACTCAGTAAGCTGTAAGTTTTGTTGTTTTATTCATATAGGCACAACCTTAAGGGAGCATTCAAATGTTTTTCATCCTATACCCCCTCATTTATGTAATGTATACTCACTTGTTCAAGTTTTACATCATCACATCACTTGTTGGTTTGTTTTCATATTTTCATCTCTATTCGCCAACTTGTGTAAGTTATTTGAGAGTTATATGTGTTAAATATGTCTATCCTTTTCATATACTCTCCCTTATAACATTTGAGATTATATTCCTCATTTCCTTATTCTTTTGATCTCATATATAGTTCTTGGTTAGCATTATTCTTTTAAGAGTTGCCAAAACTCCTTTAGCTAACCATTAACTTGTTAGAGGAATGTGCTTAAAGTGTTATCTTACACTTCATCTAATTATTTTGGTTGTGATACATATGCTTAACTTGTATTTTCATGGTATCACTTCCATTTCTACTTTGTTAGCTATGGTTTTCAAATTATTTTCATCCTAAATAGCTAACATTGTGTTTTGGCTAAACGGGAGATTGTACTTTAAGGTTGTATTCCTTATCTCCTGTGATTTTAGTTTAGGTTGATATTCCATTTTTTATCCATATAACCAACTTTATTTCTATGTGTTATTATGGACTCCCATTATTTTGAAACTAGCCAAACTTATTCAAAAATTTATCATTCATCATAGTTTTTTTGGTCTTTAGATATGATCCTTTGGTTTATATCTTATCAACCTAATTGACCATCAAGTTTATCCACAATTTAATCTTGAATCCCTCCTTAACATATTTTCATTTTTTATCCTTTGAATCTCTATTTTCAATAAATAAATTAAAAAAAGGGAGGAGAAAATGATTTTCGTATTGGCGCTCTGATTGCCCTTTTTGATCTTGACAAAAAGGGGGAGAAATCTTAGCTTTGCAAATGTGCCAAGAAAAGTAATTTACAAAAGGAGAATGCTTATGAACTTTGCAAAATGGGAGAGATAATGGATTCTTTAAAATAGGGGGAGTGGAATATTTTTTTCAAAACAACTACTTGCCTAGATCCATAACACTCATGCATGCATGTTTATATGATTTAATGCTTTATCTTTTGTATATTATTCCCATTTGCATCAATGTTTTGTCATCATAAAAGGGGGAGATTGATAGCCTTAAGGGAAAAGTGATCAATCTTGTTTAGATGATAACAAACCAGTGATAGTTCTAATGTTTGTGTGAGAATGTTCTTAATGATAGGATCCTTAGCACTCACACCAACATTGATGAAAATGGTAAGTTAGCACATTTTGTACACCAAAGGTATAATCATACACACAAGGAAGCTATACTTTGCAAGACTCCATAGCACAAGCATGAAGTCAATCCACATGCTATGGAAGTACTTGCAAAGTCATGAAGAAAGAAGATCAACATGTCAAGAGATACTTAATCCAATAAGAGTAGAATCAAGTAGCAGACTCCTTGACAAAAAGAAGTGTGACGTCCAATACACTACAACTCAAGATTTCTATAGGACTTCATCACTCCAAGAAGATAATGATCAAAGGCTTCAAAGTCCAAGCTCTAAGAAAAATCAACTTGAAGACCTTAGGAAGATTAGTCTATGTTTATAGGTACTATCTTGTGACTAATATTTCCTTTTAGAATACTAGGATACATAGATGTTTAAAGCTCAACTATACATGTTTTCAAAACCACATGTTTTACATTGTTAAATTCATTGAAAAGGTTTTTGAAAACTTTGTTAAGTGTTGGTCAATGCCTAAGTTCTTTAAAATGTGCTTTATATCTTTACAAAACACTTAAGCATGTGCTTGAGAACATTGGAAACTTGACTAAGTGGAAAAACCACTTTAAGACTGCATTCCGGTCGACCTAAGCTTAGCCTCGGAAGACCAGATGAAGTCCGGTCGACCGACATGTGTTGTCAGGTCGACCGAGGCAAATTTTGTCCTTAGTCAGATTTTGAATGTTCCAATGCTCCAACAACTATATTCTCTCAGACGACCTTGCTATAGGGCGTTTTTCTTTTTGCCATAAGGGCATTTTTGTCATTTTATGACAAAGTATTTTCGTCATTTTTCATCAAAAAATTTTGGGTCATTTTTCATCATAGGAATTTTAAGTTATTTGAGCCAAAGATAATTTTTTTCATTTTGCACGAAACTATTTGTCATCATTTTGAGGTGAGGGTATTTTCGTCATTTTGCATCAAGAGTATTTTCAAAATTTTTTACCATGGATGTTTTGGTGATTTTATTTTATGTATGTTTGTGATTTTTAAAAAAAACGTTGGTTTGTGTCAAGGGTATTATTATAATTTTGCACTAACGTTATTTTTCGAAATCGTATAAAGGGTATTTTTGTCATTTAAAAGAAGAACATTGACTATTTTAAATTAAGGGTACTTTAGACATTTTGTACTATGTGTGTTTTGTCATTTTACTATAAGGGTACTTTGGTCATTTTATATATATTTATTTATGAGAGATAAAATAACTTGCATGTACGATATATTTATAACCTACGATGAATATTGTGGAATTGGATTTCAAATTCTTTGATTATAAAATGGAATTGATTTTGTGGAATTGAGGGGGCTGGAATTGGAATTCCAATTCCAAAATTTTGTCGAGAGCCGAACAAGAGAATTCCAATTCCAATTCCATGATTTTGTTGATAGCCAAACAAGAGAATTGGAATTGAAAAACCAATTACAATTCTAAAGCTCCAATTCCAGGGAAACAAACACACCCTAAGCATATTTGAGTTGAGCTTAAACTTCATCTATTTTTCTATTCTACAGAGTGATTAGAGCTTTCATTTGTATATTCAATCCAAGAGGGATTATTTGTAAGAGAGCTAAATTGCAAAGTCTCTTTTAAAAAAGACTAGTTACCCAATTTCTCTTTGTGAGAACTAGTTCTTTGTGAGATAGCAAAAAGTTCTTTGTGAACTTCACTCTTTGTGAGTGTTTCTAAGCCCTCACTGGTGAGGCAAGTATCTCATTGGTGAGATTAGCTCTTTGTGAGCTTAACACTCTTTGTGAGTGGAGTCTTCTTTGTGAAGCACAAGTCCTCATTTGTTGGGGCAATTGTAAAAGCCAAAACCCAACTTGCATTTGTTGTGAAGAGTATCCATCAGTGGATGTTGAAATCCATGGGTTTATCTTAAGGTAGTCGATGTAGATTCTTTGTGAATCGAACCACTATAAATCCTTGAGTTAGTTTTCTCTATCCAACTCCTTTACTTCATTGTTCATATACATGCAATAACTTGTCTACTTGAGTATATGAACATATATGCTTAAGGTTAGAAAACAACACATGCTTCCTTACTTTATACAATTGCTTCACTTAGCCATCTAAGTTGCCTTGAACATAATTAACTCACCTTATGTGCTTAAACAACATACTTGTTGTTAAGGTGATCACCTTAGGAAAATAAGTTTTAGAAAAGCTAAGAAGTTTTTTTAAGAACCTGATGTTAGCCCGAAGGGGCGGAGTGTCAATTTCTTTTTTTAAGATAACAAACCATTGATAGTTATAATGTTTATGTGAGCATGTTCTTAATGATAGGATCCTTAGCACTCACACCAACATTGATGAAAATGGTAAGTTAGCTTCTTGTGTAAACTAATGTATGTATATTACACAAAAGATAGCTACACTTTGCAAGACTCCATTGAAGGGATTCATGGGTGGAAACTCGTTCCAAACACCCATGATTCCTCCCCTGAAGGATCCGCTCATACGTAAACGAATCGAAAACAGCAAGAAAAGACTTACAATTTCGGGTTCAAGAATCCGATTCTTTAATGGAAGATGTTGTTTCTTGGATACGTTGTTGCCACCAACGGAATTCCCTTTGCGGAATATCCCTCTACCGGTATCCACGCGACGAAACGGGCAGCGAGTGCTAGCTCTTCGTCTTTCTGAGTTTCGGAATTTTGAGAGAAAAGGGAGACCGAAAACTGAAATCAGATTTCAGAGAGTTGGTGATTTTGCGGCTGGAAATTCATTGGCTAGGGTTTCGGCCAAGAGATCATTATATAAGGTATAAGAGTTTGTTCCCATAGCCAATTCTCACATCCTTAACTCCTCTTGGCAGTGGGAGTCTTTAACTCCCACGTCCCCTAGACTTCTGCTGGTAGTGGGACTCCTTATCGGATAATAACTCCCACGTAATCCCAGCTATACCGAAAATGCCCCTTATCTCTAATTCGAATAATAACGCTTTATCATTCTCAGAAAAGTGAATGTCAGATACAATGAACCTAGACACATTCTAGATTCATTGAATCTGGACATGAAGCTCGTTAGCTCGTCCATGCGTGTGACCCTGTAGGTTCATCTCACAATGGCAATGAAAACACACTTAGTAGTAGTATGTGTTCATAAATCACAAGCGGTCCCTAGCAGGACATTGTGACTACCCAAAGTGAATGAATATACAACGGAACCTAATATCAATCCACTATTTAATCTCTTTGTCTCGCGATATCCTAATTAAGCATAAGGCATGGTAGTCGTCACCCTTATTAAGCTTAATTATATTTATGCTCGATCTCTAGGTAGACTGTTCCAACAAATAGTATCTGATAACCACTTTATCAAATACATTTGAGCACGGCCATGCATTTAGACAGTCTTTTCCTAACGAGGGGCCCATGGATATCTCTCTCTAATAAGAGAGGGACAAATTCCTTACAATGCCTCTCACATTCAAGCCATGATAGGACCAAAGTTGTTAATAGCGTTTCACGGTCCGTCGCGGGGAGGCTTCAAAAGTTATAGCGGTGTCGTGGTGTCGCGAAGCGGTACTTTTTCGGAGTTTCTGATATGACATATTTATATAGATATATGACACAAAATTAATAATACTTGTAAACATTTAGTTAAATTCTTCCATGTTTATAACATCAAAGAACATTCAACAATAATTCGAAAGGCAAATAAATATACAAAGTAGATCTTGTAGGACTTTTTTGTAATTTAAGAATTAAATAGGACTTTATGTGCTAAAACTTTAATTGCACATTTAGTCCCGATTATATAAGCTCTCCTAGGAGAGAATTCCTAACCCTAATTTCATTTCCCTCTTCTTCTTCATGGGAGAGGCCGCCGCCGCCGCCGCCGCCTCCGTCCCCTTTCTCCTCTCACCGCCGCCGCCGCCTCTTTCTCTCCTCTCCTTCTTCTCCTTCTCCCTCATTTCTCTCTTTTCTTCTCTTCCTCTTCTCCTCCCTCCTTTCTGCCGCGCTTCTTCTCTTCTCCTTCCTCCATTTCTGCCGCGGCCCACCACCATCTTGGTTGCAGGAGGATCGATTTACTTTAAAGGAATTGGGGGAAAAAATTACAAAAAAGGGACTACCAATTTTCCGCAAAAGCTCCGCTACCGCGAGGCCGCTATAGCGGTAAATAGCGGCGAAAAATCGGAATTCTTCGTAGTCGACCGCGACGCGATGCTCCACCGCGGTACACCTCCGCGACGCGCCGCGAAGCCGCGAAATCGCCGCTAAACGCCGCTATTGATAACTTTGGATAGGACGCTACATCCGATCATCAGTCGTATTGATTACTCGATTAAAAGCAACGTACGACTGAGTCAAAACGTGGCTCCATTCATGCTAGAATCAAATGGAGACATAAGGTCTAAGGATTCTAAAATAGTATTGAGGAAGTAATACTTATGACTAAGGACCATGAAGTATTACTTCTCTAACGGATCACGTCCAATACAATGTATCCCTATATATTGCATCTATGATATGATTTTTATTTATTACACATGATTAGTAAAACGTAATCATCAATCAAACATCATACTAGTTTTATTTCATTGTAAAATAGATTACATAAAACTAGGGACAACTAGAATAGTAATTACATAAGCAAATGAGTTTTACTATCAAATCACGCATTTGATGTTCATAAGCAAAATTAACTATTCATATTAAATGCTCAAATAGATATAAAACGTACAACATATGCTAATGGTCCTAGGGCACTACTAACATCCATAACACAAGCATGAACTCAATCCACATGCTATGGAAGTACTTGCAAAGTCAAGAAGGAAGATCAACATGTCATGAGCTACTCAAACCAAAAGAATAATCAAGTGGTATTCTCTTTGACAAGAAGAAGTCTGAAGTCCAATACTATACAACTCAAGATTACTATAGGACTTCATCACCTCAAGAAGATGTTGATGAAAGGCTTCAAAGTCCAATCTCCAAAAACAAACAACTTGCAGGCTTGAAGACCTTAGGAAGATTAGTCTAAACTTATAACTAATCATTTGTGACTAATCTTTCCTTTGAGAATACTAGGATATAAGAATGTTTAACGCTCGACATTGCATGTTTTCAAAACCTCATGTTTTACTTTGTTAATTTATTTGATTTTTTTTTTTTGAAAACAAGTTGGTCAATGCCTAAGTACTTTAAAATGTGTTTTCTATCTTTACAAAACACTTAGGCATGTGCATGAGAACAATAGAAACTTAACGAAGTGTAAAACCCACCTTGGGACTGTCATCCGATCGACCTAGGCCTAGCCTCGAAAGACCAGTGATGTCCGGTCGACCGACCCGTGTTGAACCGGTCGACCAGTGTGTTTTTTTCCTTATTCGAGTTTTGAATGTTCCAATGCTCCAACGACTATATTCTATCCGGACGACCGAGATATTAGGTAGGTCGATCGACCTTTGCTTCGGTAGACCTGACCACGGAATTGCGGTTGACCGAGATAGAGACAGAGGGCCTTTAACCTTTGATTTAAGGCACTCCGGTCGATCTACTGTCTAGTAGCGGTCGACCGGAGCTGTCAATTCAAGGCCAAAATTATAGCCGTTGTGACCAACAAAGCTAGTGTGTTCTTGCCTTATAAAAAGCTTTCAAAGCTGAACTTTTCATAACTAATCAAGTCATAAGAGGGCATAGGCATATACACTTTCTAAACACACAAGTTTACATTTTTGTGCTTAATTGCAAAATCATTCAAAGCATTGTGTTGACCTTAAACTTCACCTTGCCTTATATTCTCAAAGAGTGATTAGAGCTTATATTTGTACATCCAATCCAAGAGGGAATTTTGTAAGTGAGCTAAATAGTAAATCTCCTTAGAAAGAGATAAGTTACCCATTCTTCTCATTAGTTGAGAACTAGTTCTTTGTGAGCTAGCAAAAAGCTCTTAGAGAGCTTCACTCTTGGTGAGTGTTTGAAAGTCTTAAGAGTAGGCAAAAGTCCTCTTTGTGAGGCAAACACTCTTTGTGAGTGGAGTCTTCTTAGTGAAGCAAAAGTCCTAAGAGTAGGCAACAAGACCTCTTTGTGAGGCAAACACTCTTTGTGAGTGGAGTCTTCTTAGTGAAGCAAAAAGTTCTAAGAGTAGGCACAAGTCCTCTTTGTGAGGCAAAACACTCTAAGTGAGTGGAGTCTTCTTTGTGAAGCAAAAGTCCTCATTTGTTGAGGCAATTGTTAAAGGTAGAACCCGCATTGCATTTGTTGTGAAGGGTATCCATGAGTGGATGTTAAAATCCTTAGGGTGTGCCCTAAGGTAGTGGAAGTAGATTCTTTGTAAATCGAACCACTATAAATTCTTGTGTAAGTTTTCTCTATCCCAACTCCTTTACTTCATTGTTCATATACTTGCTATAACTTGTATATTTGATTTTATGAACATATGTGCTTAGGATAGAAACTATCACATGCTTCCATGCTTTATACAATTGCTTCACTTAAGTCATCTAAGTTGCCTTGATCATAATTTAATCACCTTATTGCTTAAACAACATACTTTTTGTTAAGGTGAACACTTAGGCAAAAGAAGTTTTAGAAAAGTTTAAAAAGTTTTTAAGAACCTAATTCACCTCCCTCTTAGGTTCTATACCCTCAAAGGGTATTTCAATTGGTATCAAAGCCTAGTTTCCTTTTTATTGGATTTACATCCTTGGAAGATCCATGGCTCATATCTTTTCTAACTTAGATGACCAATCCCCTACTAGACCTCCTCTATTTGATGGCTCCAAATTCGATAGTTGGCAATGTGCGTTTAAATTATTTTTGTCTTCTAATGACATTTCCTTGTTGAGCATTATAGATGAAGGTCCTTTTATTCCTTCAAGTTACACACAAGGTGTCATGGTGCCAAAGTCTAGGAAAGACTATGATAAAGAAGACTCTCAACTTCAAGGACATGAATGTACTTTGTTGTGCACTTAATCAAGAATCTCTCGACAAAGTACATGAATGTGAAGATGCTCAATCCATGTGGAAAATGCTTGAAACATCATATCAAGGAAAAGTTGAAGAGGAGCCAAAGGTAAAGAATCTAGAAATGGGGACTCAATCTTGTGAAGGCATTGAAGAAATATAAATCACACTCCAAGCTAATTTGGATAATATCAAAGAGTGTGATTTAGGAGAAATCAAAATTCAATCTTCAATGAGCTCAAAGGACATACAAAATGAGCCTTCACAAGATGAGAGAGAAGAAGAGATGGAAGCACAAGATGATGATCTTCAAATGCAACTCAATAATGATGGTGATAATGAAGATAGATCATCTTGCAAAAGGAAGAAAAAAACCTTGCCACTAAGTTTCAAAGATAGACATACTTCAAGAAGTGGCTTTGGACTCAATCATTCCAAAAAGAATGATGAAGATTTTAAATGCAGAAGTTCAAAGAAGAAGAAATCACAAACACTCTATAGCTCTTGGATTCCCCAAACTTCAAATATATTCAAGGAACCAAGTGAAGGGATTCATGGGCAGAAACTCGTTCTAAACACCCATAAATCCTCCCCTGAAGGATCCACTCATACTATGGGAATCGAGATTTAGATAAAAAAGACTTACAATTTTTCGTTAATGCTTCTGATTTCAGATGTTGTGCTGCTGCCACCAGTAACCTTCCCTTACGGAATTGCTCTGTACCGGTATCCACGCAACGAAACGAGCAACGAGTGCTAGCTCTTCGTTTTCTGAGTTACGGAAATCTAGAGAGAAAAGGAAGGCATAAATCTTATTTCGGGGTGTGGTTATTTTGCGGCTATCAGAAGTATGACCCTAGGGTTTCGGCCAAAAGAGATTATATAGGCGTAAGAGTTGGTTCCGAAAACCAACTCCCACGTGATCCCAACCTCTCCTGGTAGTGGGAGTTTTTATCACATAATAACTCCCACGTAATCCCAGCGAAAGACAAATACCAAAAATGCCCCATCCTTAATCTTTAATTCGAATAATAACATTTTATTATTCTCAGAAAAATAAATGTCAGATACAATGAACCTAGAAAAATTCTAGATTCATTGAATCTGGACATGAAGCTAGTTAACTCGTCTATGTGTGTGACCCTGTAGGTTCATATCACAATGACAATGAAAACACACTTAGTAGTAGTATGTGTTCATAAATCACAAGCGGTCCCTAGTAGGACATTGTGACTACCCAAATTGAATGAATGTACGGTGGAACCTAATATCAATCCACTATTTAATCTCTTTGTCTCGCGATATCCAAATTAAGCATAAGGCATGGTAGCTGTCACCCTTATAAAGCTTAATTGTATTTATGCTCGATCTCCGAGTAGACTGTTCCAACAAATAGTATTTAATAACCACTTTATTAAATACATTTGAGCACGGTCATGCATTTAAACAGTTTTTCCTATCGAGGGGCCCATGGATATCTCTCTATAATAAGAAAGGGGCAAATCTCTTACAATGCCTCTCACATTCAAGCCATGGTAGGATACTACATCCAATCACCATTCGTATTAATTACTCGATTAAAAGTAACGTTCGACTAAGTCAAAACGTAGCTCCATTGATGCTGGAAAAGATGGAGACATAAGGTCTAAGGATTCCAAATAGTATTGATTAAGTAATACTTATGACTAAAGAACCATGAAGTATTACTTCTCTTTCTGATCACGTCCGATATATTGTATCTATGATACGATTGAAGGGATTCATGGGCGGAAACTCGTTCCAAACACCCATGAGTCCTCCCCTGAAGGATCCGCTCATACAAAACGAATCGAAAAATTCAAGAAAAGACTTACGTTTTCGGGTTCAAGAATCTGATTCTTGAATGAAAGATCATGTCCTTGGCCTCTTAGCAACGATCACCTCGAGTCTTCCCTTGCGGAATTACTCCCTACCGGTATCCACGCGACGAAACGGGCAGCGAGTGCTAGCTCTCCGTTTTTCTGAGTTTCAGGAATTAGGGAGAAAGGGAGAAGGCAGAATTTGAAATATGATTTCGTATGTGTTTGGTTAATTGCAGCTAAAAAACAAGAAGTAACTAGGGTTTCGGCTGAGAGATGATTATATAAGGTGTGGGAGTTTGTTCCCATAACCAACTCTCACGACCTCCACCTCTCTCTGCAAAGGGAGTCTTTAACTCCCACGTCCTCTAGACTTCTGCTGGTAGTGGGAGTCTTTATCGGATAATAACTCCCACATAATTCCAGCTATAACCAAATACCGAAAATGCCCTTCCTTAATCCCTGATTCGAATAATAACATCTTATTATTCTCAGAGAAATAAATGTCTTATACAATGAACCTAGACACATTCTAGATTCATTGAATATGGACATGAAGCTCGTTAACTCGTCTATGCGTGTGACCCTGTAGGTTCATATTATAATGACAATGAAAACACACTTAGTAGTAGTATGTGTTCATAAATCACAAGCGGTCCCTAGCAGGACATTTTGACTACCCAAAGTGAATGAATTTACGGTGGAACCTAATATCAATCCACTATTTAATCCCTTTGTCTCGCGATATCCTAATTAAGCATAAGGCATGGTAGTCGTCACCCTTATTAAGCTTAATTATATTTATGCTCGATCTCCAGGTAGACTGTTCCAACAAACAATATTTAATAACCACTTTATTAAATACATTTGAGCACGGCCATGCATTTAAACAGTCTTTCCCTATCGAGGGGCCCATGGATATCTCTCTCTAATAAGAGAGGGACAAATTCCTTACAATGCCTCTCACATTGAAGCCATGATAGGACACTACATTCGATCATCAGTCGTATTGATTACTCGATTAAAAGCAACGTACGACTGAGTCAAAACGTGGCTCCATTCATGCTAGAATCAATGGAGACATAAGGTCTAAGGATTCTAAAATAGTATTGAGGAAGTAATACTTATGACTAAGGACCATGAAGTATTACTTCTCTAACGGATCACGTCTAATACAATGTATCCCTATATATTGCATCTATGATATGATTTGTATTCATTACACTTGACCAGTAAAACATGATCATCAATCATACATCATACTAGTTTTATTTCATTGTAAATAAGCATTACATAAAACTAGGGACAACTAGAATAGTAATTACATAAGCTAATGAGTTTTACTATCAAATCACACATTTGATAATCAAAAGCAAAATTAACTATTCAAATACATGCTCAAAAGATATAAAACGTACAACATATGCTAATGGTCCTAGGGCACTACTAACAATCTCCCACTTGCCCTTGGTCCAATCATACATGATCCTCAATCCCATTGACCTATTATGACTCTCATGTTTAGGCTGTGGTAGTGGCTTGGTCAATGGATCTGCAATGTTGTCGTCTGTATGAACTTTGCAAATACTAACATCTCCTCTGTCGATGATCTCTCTAATCAGATGGAAACGCCAAAAGCAAAATTAACTATTCAAATGTCATGCTCAAAATATATAAAACGTACAACATATGCTAATGGTCTTAGGGTACTACTAACACCAAGATGCTCAACTACAAGTGATGATCAACCTTTCAATGACAATACAAAATCATCATCACTTGGTAAGGTTACAAAGGTATCAATTTCACTTTCTCATAACTTTATAATTGTTGTTATTCATAGTTTGAGGAGTAAGATTGATGCTATTACTTGTACACTTGTTGATGTTGCATCATGTTATATTAGTGATCCTTCACATAAAGATAACCTATTCCTAGAGCTTCATTCGGATGATGTTTCTCTTGCTAGGGTATCTAAAATATGCAACATCACACGATTGGATGATTCTTACTCTTACTTCTCATCTAATGAGAATCATCCTGGTACTTGTAATATTGTTAATATTTATCCTATTGCACACACTTGCCATTTGAGAAAATGCTCTAACAATGTAGGACATTTGCAAGAGGTACCATATGTTTCTCAAGTTTCCCTTGTAGGTTCCAAGATAGATAGCTCTCAATTCAAGTAAATGAACCTCAAGGAATGGAAAAGCAAAGCTAAGACTCCAAACAAAGAGTCATGTGTCAAGGACAACAAATTTGTGAAGAGATCATCAAAGAACAACAAGGAAAATATCAATGATGACTTCACAAACCAAAAGAAGATTGATTCCAATGCTTCAAATGCAAAAAACACTTAGGCATGTGCATGAGAACAATAGAAACTTAACTATGTATAAAACCCACCTTGGGACTGTCATCCGATCGACCTAGGCCTAGCCTCGAAAGACCAGTGATGTCCGGTCGACGGACCCGTGATGTCTGGTCGACCAGTGTGTTTTGTCCTTATTCGAGTTTTGAATGTTCCAATGCTCCAACGGCTATATGCTATCAGGACGACCGAGATATTAGGTAGACCTGACCACGGAATTACGGTCGATTGAGATAGAGACAGAGGGCCTTTAACCTTTTATTTTAGCACTCCGGTCGACCTACTGTCTAGTAGCGGTCGACCGGAGCTGTCAATTCAAGAACAAAATTATAGTCGTTGTGACCAACAAAGCTAATGTATTCTTGCCCTATAAAAAGCTTTCGAATATGAATTTTTCATAACTAATCAAGCCATAAGATGGCATATGCACATACACTTTCTAAACACGCAAGCTTACACTTTTGTGCTTAATTGCAAAATCATTCAAAGCATTATGTTGAGTTTAAACTTCATCTTGCCTTATATTCTCAAATAGTGTTTAGAGCTTATATTTGTATATCCAATCCAAGCGGGATTTTTGTAAGTGAGCTAAATAGTAAATCTCCTTAGAAAGAAATAGGTTACCCATTCTTCTAGTTAATTGAGAACTAGTTCTTTCTGTGAGTTAGCAAAAAGCTCTTAGAGAGCGTCACTCTTGGTGAGTGTTTGAAAGTCTTAAGAGTAGGCAAAAGTCCTCTTTGTGAGGCAAACACTCTTTGTGAGTGGAGACTTCTTAGTGAAGCAAAAGTCCTAAAAGTAGGCAACAAGACCTCTTTGTGAGGCAAACAGTCTTTATGAGTGGAGTCTTATTAGTGAAGTAAAAAGTCCTAAGAGTAGGCACAAGTCCTCTTTGTGAGGCAAAACACTCTCAGTGAGTGGAGTCTTCTTTGTGAAGCAAAAGTCCTCATTTGTTGAGGCAATTTTAAAAGGTAGAACCCGCATTGCATTTGTTGTGAAGGGTATCCATGAGTGGATGTTGAAATCCTTAGTGTGTGCCCTAAGGTAGTGGATGTAGATTCTTTGTGAATCGAACCACTATAAATCCTTGTGTAAGTTTTCTCTATCCTTACTCCTTTACTTCATCGTTCATATACTTAGGATAAAAACTATCACATGCTTCCATGCTTTATACAATTGCTTCATTTAAATCATCTAAGTTGCCTTGATCATAATTGAATCATCTTTTTTACTTAAACAACATACATGTAGTTAAGGAGAACAATTAGGCAAAAGAAGTTTTAGAAAATCTTAAAAAAAATTTAAGAATCTAATCCCCTCTTAGGTTCTATACCCTCAAAGGGTATTTCGCCTGATTCACCCCCCTCCCCCACACCCACCCCCACCTCTTAAGTTCAATATCCTCAAATTGGTATTTCATTCATATCAAGTTTCATTCTATTTTCAAATAGTACTATTAATTTTACTTTCTAGACTGTATTTTACTTTACTTTCAGCAATCTATAAAATTCGCATTTTACCAAAGTTTCATTCCATTAGTGATTTGGTTCATAACAGAGAGATTGATGTTGATTATTGTGTCCAATTAAAAAAACAAGTTGCAGACATTTTTACCAAGATATTGAAGTTCGAGTTGTTGTTGAAACTGAAGAAGATTCTTGATATTATCACTACAGGAAAAATGGTCTTTAGTGTCAACAAAAACTCGTCACTAAATCATAAAATGTCGTCAGTAAAACTCTTTAGTGACAAGATAAAGTTGTCACAATTTTGTCACTAATTCACCGTCACTAAAGGTTATTTGTGACGACATTAGGTGTCGTCACTGATGATTGTACTTCAGTGACAACTAAAATGTCGTCACTAAATATTGTCATGAATTAGTGACAACAAAACTTGTCACTAGATACTACTCTTTAGTGACAACCGTTACACTTTTCAAAAATTAAAAATTAAAAATGTCAGTGACAAGATAGTGTCATCATTAAAAAATATTTAGTGACCACAAATGTCGTCACTAAAAGTAAATGAAAAGGCTTTAAAAAATAAAAAAATAATTAATCTCCGGGGACCATGCCTAGCAGCCTCCTGGACTGCTGAAGGGACATGTGGAGCCCAGCGTTGGAAATGCATGGTGCCAAGCATTTCATTAAATCAAAATATGCTTTTGTTAATTTAAGGATTTGAAAACTTGACCTCCAATAAAGAAGTCAAGTGTTCAACCGATTGAGCTGCAAACATATTCATGTCATATTTAATATTAATACTATATCTCATACAAATTTTCATTAAATATATATTTAAATATTTAAAAAAATTTAAATTCTAAATTATTCTTTGAAGTTATTTAAATACGAGTCCTTCAAGTTTTTTTCAAGCAATAATTTTAAATCATTATACGTCTTTAAGTACAAGCAAATTTAAAGAAATAAGTTTTAAATATCCAATTTGAACTCGTATACATATTATTTATATTAAATACAAATATATTAGAAGCAAAGTGTTCTCACTCGCAGTTGTAATGATAATGTCTATACGATATACATGTTCAACACATGTAAATGGTAAGATTGATCTACATATAGTTATATTTATAAATGCGCGCAGAAAAGAAGTTTTACATATATTCATAAGCCCAATAAGTTTAAGAAAATTACATTTTTAACAAGTACTCTAAAATTAAAACATTAAAATCATTAATCAGAAAGTTCCAAATTAATGAAAACCTTTTTAGTAACATTTAATGACAACACATTTTGTCACTGAGAAAAATGAATAATGACAACGTAATTTTTTTTGTCACTATATGAGCATATAGTGACAAGAAAAATGTCGACACTATTACCTACAACTTTAGTGACAAGATTTCTCAAGTTGTCACTAATTTAAGATATTTATTGACAACACATTTTGCCAATAAGAAAAATGAATAGTGACAACGTAATTTTTTGTCACTATGTGAGCATATAGTGACAAGAAAAATATCGACACTATTACCTACAACTTTAGTGACAAGATTTCTTAAGTTGTCACTAATTTGAGATATTTAGTGACAACAATAGTGACGAAATTATTGTCGTCATTAAAATTAACCCCTCTTTGTTTTTCAGTGACAACATTAACTATTGTCACTAAATGTACAGAAGATTTTTTGTCGTCGCAATAATTCTTGTCACTAAAGGTTATTTCTCCCGTAGTGTATCAAGTTTGAAGAATTTGGTTTATGGGAGCCAACGTAGTATAATAATTCAAGTTAACTAATATTTGATTTTAGTTTAATTTTTGTGAGTATTTTGTATGGGTTGATTTTAGTTGTAGTGGGCTGTAGCCCGATGTATTTGTTGGCCCATTTTAGTTATTTGTTGCTTTGTTAAGTCATCGTGGGCTAATATATATTTAGCAGGACATCAGTAGTTGTGTGTTGCTTTTGCTTCCGTCGCTAAGCATTTCGTCATAGTCTTCATCCTCTTCATTTTGATCAATGTAATCTTCTACTTGCCTCGTATAAAATCTTCTCTATTTGTTGATTTAATTTATGTTTCTTAATTATACAGTAAAATCTCTATAAACTAATATTGTCGGGATCGAAATTTTTTTTATTTTAGCGAGATTATTTGTTTATAAAAAATAATTTATTATTTTATGAAGAATTTCTTATTATATGTATTAATTTTTTTTTTTACAAATAAGATATATATTTTTTCTCCTACTGATGAAGAGATTATTCAAGGGACTATGAGTACATCTATCAATGATGACTGTCATAGTTTATCAAGTGTTTCCGTAAAAGAAGCATTTCAACCCATAGTAACCTTACATACCTATTTTCTACAACAAGAAAAGAATATGTCACACGTAGTTCATGTTTTACATAAAATTAAGGATGAAACTGAGTTCAATTTAGGAACAAAGAAAAAATAAACAACCTTATTAATATTAATTTTATATGTTTTTACAATTAATATTATTTAATTTTGATAAAATATTACTTTATATATTTGTTGGGTTCTAAAGGATTCGGTAAAAATTATAATCTTATGCATTTAGCGAAAATATTATTTTTTTACTTTGGCCCGAGTCGGGATCTAAAGAAATTATTATTTAAGTGAGGTTATCATTTTATCGGACATTCATTTATCGAGGTTTTACCGTATTATGTGGGTTAATTTTAAAAGGCTTCAACTGCACTTATTTTCTTTTATTTTTTTCTTCTTAAAGTAAAGCGGCAATGCATTATAAGTAATATAATTTTATTTACTAGTATTAGTATCACTATAAGCTCCCCGTTTTAGGAATTTTTTTTATTTTTTTTTGCATTAATGATGTTTTCCTTCGACGAGAATAAAGAAGATATTGTATCGAGTGTATAAAAGTTGGTGATCAACCCAATTGCTAAGTGTAGTATAAAGTTAAATGAAGTACCGAATTGAGTGATAAATTTTTTATTTTATTTTTTTATCAAGTAAAAAGAAAGTGCAAGTGATAGTTAATTTGTATTGGGTCTGCTTTGGTAGCCTACAATATTGAATGCTTGATTGAAGTTCTCTCTCACTTCATCGTTCGACTAAACTAGCATAGTCGTGGCAAGAAAGATATGCTATGGTAATAGAGAATTACTAAACCATAAATGAGATCTAATGGTGCACATATGACTGTCAATTGAATCTACATGGGTCTGAAATATATGGTCTGAATTCAGATTTATCAAATGGAGATTCAAGTTGGGTTTTTATTACATTGTATCTATATTTTTTTAATTAGAGTCCGAACTTAACAATGTTGGGTCTCAAATTTTATATGAAAAATATACATATTAATTGGGTTTTTGAGTCCTTAGATCTCTTACACAATTATAGTTTAGACTCACTACTCTTTGATCATATATTTATTTGGATCTAGACTCTCCCTATTCACTCTGAATCTAGATATAAAAAAGTATGTTTAGACACAAATTGAATCCAGTAAATTTGAGTTTGAATCTGAACCTTTGAGTTTCATTGACGGGTTTAGGTGCACATGCCTCAGTCAGCAAGAATATGAGCATGTGCGTTGCCCAATCTTTGAACATGCAACTAAGTGAATGCCTTGATAATAATGTGTCCATTAAGCCAAAACTTGGGTCGACTCGATCTTCCCTTAGAAAGAAATATTTGACGTGGCTGATGAAGCAGATTATAATTAAGCCAAACATTTCATCTTTATCTACGTTCAAATAAGGGTAAAAGGTGTTTATACTCCTTAATTTTTTTTCAATTTTTATTTTTGACCTCAAATTAAAAAATGCAAAGTCTTTAACCCTAAATTTTTCTGGAGTATTAATGTTGTCACTTCCATCCAATTTCGCTGTTAAATCTGAACTGAATAGGACCCAGGCCCGGCTCCAAGGGTGTCCAAGGTGACATCCGGAACCGGGCCTCACATTTACAGGGGCCCCAAATTTTTTAAAAAATTACTTAATTTGTATATAATTATTAGTTAAAAAAATTGAAGATCTTAATGTTTTACAATTTGTTGCTCAAAATCTTTTTTACCATACACCCGTGTCGGTTAATAGGGGATGCGAGCTGAGCGACCGCAGAGGGCCCCCAAAAATCCGGGGCCCCAATTTTTTTTTTTTGTTTATATATATATACTTGGCCTAAAATTCGGGCCCCATTTTTTTTTGTTTATATATATATATATATATATATATATATATATATATATATATATATATATATATATATATATATATACTTAGCCTAAAATCCGGGGCCCCAATTTTTTTTTCGGCACAAGGCCTCGGATATGTTTGAGCTGGGCCTGATAGGACCATATGACCAAATTCGAGAGTATTTTAAAAAAAATTTGTTTTGGCCCTTAATAAAAGCGACAATGAGATAAAAAATCGGTCTTCTACGTACATAGCAGTTATTCTCGTTGCCTTATGTTTTTTCGTATCGTTCCAATCTATAGTTTTTTTAAGGCCAGAACATTGATTTTTCACAAAATTCCCCAGATTTTGGTAATGTAAGGGTAATGTGGTCTCATTATGTCCAAATTTAACATAAAAAAATGGATGAAAGAGACATCATTAATATTTCAAAAAAGTTTAGGGTTAAGAGCTTTGCACTAGTTCATGGTTAAAAACAATAATCGAGAAAAGTTCGGGGATGTGAATGCCTTTTTACCCTTCAAATAATGTTTCATAAAAAATCATTCAAATAAGGTCTAATAACCACACCCAAGAAAAGGAACTTAAACCATTTAGTCAAATCAATCCACTTCTTAGTACAATTCGAAAGGAGGTTGATATTTGCTCCAATCAATGTATATTAGGTTAGCAATTAGTGATGTTTGGTAACGTGGTTAATTCTTTGTAGATGTTGATTGAGAGGAGTCGGAAATATTAAAAAAGAAAAGTATCAGAAAAAGGGTTAAGATCAAGGGACTACTCAACGGCACCTTCATTCACTTGATTCACAAAATCACAAATATCCTATAAATGTTAGAGTTATAAATTTATTTGGATTTAAAGAAAGATTTTTTAAGATGAAGATTCGTCTCTGAGGTTGCACATTTGTTAATTTAATTGAGATGGAGTGAGTTTTCAGCATTGAGTTTGGTCACTAAATTATTTACGTTTTATACTTTTTGTCCCTCAATTATTTTTTTATTAAATATATCACCTTATTATTTGTATTTGGCTAAAAATAAACAGCTATCACTTTTTGCGATAGTTTCCGGCCAAATTAGACATGAGCCGAGTATGTTAATGAAAATACATGGGTAAAAAAGAAAATCACTTGAAACTTACTTAACCCTCTCTTAACCTAGAACTTAATTATAGATCAAAATTCGATTTGTAATCCAGATTAAGTGAATTTACAATGATTATACTTTTCTACCCCTATTTGTTTAGTCACATATGTTCGGCACATGTCTAATTAGGCCAAAATCACTGTAAAAAATAGTAGTTTATTTCTAACAAAATTTAAATATTAGAGTGATATTTTAGCCAAAAATAATTTAATGAGTCGCAAAACGTAAATCATTTAATGACCACAATAATTATTTACTCTTTCAGAATTTTCAGATTTGCCATTGAGATAATGTTCAATGAAATGCAAATACGGTAGGCAGTAGATCATTTAGTAAAGTTAGGCACCTATTTGCCACATGTTTGTAATTGTTTGTTTTTTTGGTAGATGTACCTTATTCTTTTCACTATGTATTAAACCCGCGCTTTGTGCAGATAGCTGCATATAAAAATTTAATTTTTTACATAATTAGATATTAGTGATTTTTATACACAAAAAATTAAATTTATCCATATGTATCCAATCAGACCCTTAAGAGTTTGCGAAAGATGATAGAGACTTAAATTGAGAAGTTTTAATTTTATAGTGGAAACAAATACACATTCCTATAGCTATTTGTAGGGGTTCGAAAAAATTACACATCTCAATTTTAGAAAAAAACAATGAAAATTGTGGTTTTATTTGCAAAAATATTACCTTAGAAGCCATCTTAACATCCGCGGTTGCCTGTTGGGGTCCTTGAACACATTACTCCTACTGGATTGTGAGAAAGCACAAAAAAGAAGAAAACATAGTTTTTCAACATGCAAGAAAGATAAAACATTTATCAAATCAAAATAGAAATGATAACTTAATGATAAAATGATGAAAATCTCACTTGAACATAAATGTAAGAATACCTTGGAAATTAACAAACAAAGAAAGCAACATCAGGCTCTTCAAAAAGGGAAAAAAGGAAAAATTGGAATCTTGAGAATGTCCCGTAAATTGTAAAGGTTATGAAAATGGGGTTTTATAATGATTAGAGATGGAAATTGAAGAGTTCTTTTTCCTCTATTTTTTTTATTTATAATGAGAACTTGAAGAGCGAATTTTTTTGGAGTTGAGCAAGTTGATTCATATTCCCTCTTTTTTTTTTTTTTTTTTAATGAATAATGAGAACTTGAAAAGTCAGTTGAGAGTTAAGCAAGTTTGTTCATATTCCCTTTTCTATTTTTATTTTATTTTCTTTTTTTGTTTTTGTTTTTGTTTTGGGTATTGTGCCGCTTCACATTCTTTTTTTTCTTTTTTTTTAAAATCTTGTTTATATTATCCATTTTTTGCCATTTTAAAACTATGAATTCTTGTTATGAGCTATGTGATTAAACTATGTGTATAAACTTATTACATAATTCAATATCTCTTAATATATTTATACCAATTGAGTAGTAGTGGTATCTAAAACCCTTTTAGCTTGAGATTTGTGAGATGATTTGATTTTTTTATCATGAATAAGAGATAAATTAAGGTTAGGTTCATAAAATCTAAGTAAGCTTTTGGGGTTCCCGTACCAATTGAGAATTCAAAGAGTACACGTAACAACTTCTTTTTTCCCTGACTCTTCTTTTTTCTTGAGAGTTTTTTACTAATCAACCAATAGTTCTTGACATTAGCTATTTACCATAAGAGAGCTTTTTAATTTGTGTATAATTATCTTTATATAGATGTATCTATAAGATACATATTTTTTAAATTCATAAATAGTTCTTTAATGATACATATTACTTTATTAATCATTATGTTATATAATATTCAATAATTATTTGAAATTTTAGATTCTATTATTTTCTAAATATTTCATAGTAGCCTCATTAGACCGTACATCTTTCTTGGTATATCCAGATAATAGGTAGGAAAATAAACTGAAACATTTTGGAACTACAAAGATAGTTTGGAAATTGTTAGCACCGCATAAAAATATTCCTCCTAGTGTTAATGCGAATAAGAGAAGATGAAGTCTAAGAGTTTAGAATAATATTAAATAGTTAAAGATATTTATAACATCATAGCATCTTAAAATGTGATCAACATTACTGAGTTAAAAATGTTATGAAGTCTAAGAGTTTAGAATAATATTAAATAGTTAAAGATATTTATAGCATCATAGGATCTTAAAAGAATTAATAGCCACTTTAGTCATCAAAGTATTTGCGCTTAGCCACTTTCATCACTTTTAGAAAAGTTTGTCTTTTTTGGTCATCAAAGTTTTTATGGGAGGACAGTTTGGTCATTCCGTCTAAAACTATGGAAAAAAACATCAAGTTTGACGACTTGACTAAAAGTTGACTTAATCCCCACTATCTTCGAGGGGTATTTTGGGAATTCACAATATCTCATCCCCATAAACAACTCATATCTTCGCCAACCCACCACTCCTATCTCCGTCATCTTCCGACTCAGATTCCGATTCTCCTTCTTATTTACCCCACCACCACTACCACCACCACAATGACCTCTCCTCCACCATATTCAAATCCTACCTACAACACACAAGCAGCAACCACCATTCCTCTTCACCGCCACAACAACAAGATCTTCTAAAGATCCAATATTTTCTCACCTCCTCTCGCCCCAGCGCTCTTTCTTTTTTAATCTGACTTGAACGCATCAAACCCATCGAACCCACCTGGTGCTGCTCCTCCCGCTGCTTCGCCGTCTTCTTTGGCATTGCCCGAAATGTTGAATTGAATGAATACCTTAAATCCAAAACCCCTAAATATTACAATTGTTTCTGTGGGAAATTCGAAAACCCATCTCAGAAATGCCCCCAAATTCCCAAACCCATCTTCAGGAAAAAAAATAAAACATTTGAAATCCCAGATAAATAATTATTAGAATGTGAAGAATTATTATCAAATTCAAAAAAATGATTTTCACTTCCAGTCTCAACTTTCACACTTTTCCTACCGAACAAGCCATAAGAAACAACAATTTCAATGAACAAAATCTGAAGAAGTTCCAACAACTTGGTAAATATGGTTTTTTGTTTGATTAAATCTAGAGTTTGTGTTGGAAATAGTGGAATAACAACAAGAACAAGAAGAATAACCAGAGATTTAAAAACCCAACTTGAGGTTGCTACCATTGTTAAAGAAATGGAGAAGAAGAAGAAATTTTTTTGTTTTTAAAATTACCCCTCGAAGATAGAGGGGATTAAGTTAACTTTTGGTCAAGTCGTCAAGTTTGACATTTTGTTTTTCTAAAGTTTTGGACGGAATGATCAAAATGGTTTCCCGTAAAAGCATTGATAATGAAAAAAAGATAAACTTTTCTAAAAGTGATGTAATTTTGGCTGGAGAAATAAAATGCTTTTTTTTCCTCAAAAAAAAAAAAAAAAAAGTTCCCAAATACTCTAAGCTCCTTTAGAATAATGTATATGCAAAAGCGAGGGCCAAATAAATTCATGAATATGACATTACATCACCAATTTATCCTAATAACAAGGATTTATCTATTATTAAGTTACCCTTGGATAAAATAATGCACTTTTGCACCAAAACTTGCCGGCCGCTACACTACCTCGGATTTGTTCTGCTTGTAGGGCTCATTAGATTCCATTTCCAGAGATCCATTTATGGCTATTGGCTTTGTCTCCCCTTTCTTGTTTCTATATATGGCATACAAAATCAGCTGAACTACTCCTAATGCTGATCCAAAACCATTGTTTACCTGCAAATGCAATTAATCATTCATGTTTTCAACATTATGGCCTTCTATGTTACTTTTAAATTTCTATTCCAACATATAAATTAGACCAGTCGACAAGATTTTTATAACTCAATTTGTTAGATAAGGCCACCTAATCTTAGTGTTATTAAAAATAGATTACTTACAAACACGAAAGGATCTTTCCCAATGAGCCCATAAATAAACCATGAGGTACCACAAAGGAAAACGAACAGGGATAAGAAAAAGGGCATGTACTCCACACTCTTTGTTTTGATCACCATCCTCTGCATAACATATACCACCAAAAGTATCCATTAACTTATTATTCCAATTATGTTAAAGAAAAAAAAATCATAAACAGATAAACCTAATTAAATCTTCATAAACATTATGATTTATGATTAACAAACTCAAAAATTACAAAACCTCTTTTAAATCATGAAACAAAAAATTTGTGGTAATTCAGTAGAAAAATCACACTCGTACATAAATAATGTATACCTTTTTAAACATTACATCGTTTAAATTTATGTCGCCACAACACTAGGTAGGATTAGTACAGCATTATTATGTCCAACTTAATTGTTACTAAAGCTAGTTGAGAAGATTACCAAAAGTTCGGAACGGAATGCCTTTTTTTTATTCAATAAATAGATAAAGTAAATATTCAATTTTAGGCCGAGGAAGTATTTAAATAATCTTCGAAAAGTTGAGGTGGTATAGAGCTTACCATGACTGATAGAGGTGCACCATACATAACAATGGAGAAAATCATTGCAGCATAACCACATAAAAGCTTTCTTTTCTTGCCATGGAGAGCAAGCATGGAAACCAAGGCAATAGTAGAAAATAAAGTGATCACACACACAAAAAGTCCAAACACTTTTGCCTTTTCCTTCTTTGGAGCAAATATAAGAAAGATGATCACATAGATTGTCTCAAGTCCTGCTCCTGTTCCATTGATTATTGACACCAATATGTTGTTTGGTGATATGAAAGGCAAACCATACCTAATCAATTCCATCAACAAATTAAACTCATTAATGAAAAATCTTTCAATAGCAAATTATGATCCGACGAAAGATTAAAAAATGCATACATAGGTTTCTTTCCGTAGGACGTTTATTATAATTACGAAATTACTTTTACTCTCTATAATTCTCGCTCAATCTACCTTCTTTACAGAAACCCAACTAAAATAAAGCAAATCTTTAATTTTAGAATTTTAAACAATTTTTTTAAAAATAAAAAATAAATATTTTTATGGAACAATTATACAACAATAAATTACCATTATTTTTCTTTCTTTTTTGGGTAACAATAAACTACCGTTCTTCAAAAGGGAAAACAAAAAGCTATCATACACATACATACTCATGAATATACTGTTTACACATTTTTTATTTGTTTATAATAAAAAGCTATTTTTTTTAGTTGTCAAGATTTTATCATATTCTCCTAAATTACGAGTGAGACACTCAATCATCAAACTATCTAAGTGTCATCGAAAGCCTTTTGATGGTTGGAGGATTGGAATTACGACTTATTTAGTACTCCCCGGCCCAAATTTGAATTTATCCAAAATCAAGGAGATTACTTTGACATTACAAAAGTTACGATAAAAAATTTCTTAATGAAAAGGCTTAGTGATGAGACCGTGTATTGTAGAATTTGAGTCCATAAAATATATGAGGTTTGTTATGGGAATTTAGAGATAAAATTTATACATTTTACTATAATAAATATTTATTTTGGATGAAATAAAATAATAATGTGAACACTAGATTTGAGACCTGAAGTATAACTTTTTGCAAATCTCGGATAGGGACACCAAAACCGCGAAGTATATGAATCACATAAAGGTCATCTTACTATAAAGATTTAACTCCAACGCGTCACTCTTTTAAGCTCAACTGAAAATGCCACAGTAGCAGATTTGGGTGTCCACACAATATCTTGAAAACTACACATTTTATCTTTAACAACGTGAAAAGTTTTAAAACTTTCTTTAAGTTATCAAATTTCACTCTCTCCAAAAATTCTTATAAATTCTTTACATAATTATTTTTTTGAGGAAACTTTACATAAATATTTGATATATAATTTTAGGAGTCGAATTCTGTGAATTACCGTGACACTCTTTATAACACTCCATTTATAATATAGTTACTCTTAGAGTTTATTTTTCACAATTAGAATTTATTTAATTTAATTTTAGAATATACAAATAAAAATTTATTTACCTATAATAGTGCTGCAGAAACTGTTATGTATAGAAAGTATTTAAGAGAGAGGGGCGAACCATATTTCGTTAATAACTCTGTTCTTTCAACACAAAATTAATTAAATTTTCCCGAATTTTATCAAATTCGGCTACAGTTTAAAATATACCGTGCGGAATATTTGATAACCGTCGGATTCAGAATCAGACGACTGAGATCATTTGGTTAACACCTGATGCAGAATCTTTGATGTTCTGCACTATTGAATTTTATCTCCATCACATGTGTCGACGTGTTTTTATCAGACTTTAGTATGACACCTGGGACCTTGCCCATGCAAGCTTTTCAAGTCTGTTTTTTTTTTTTTAATCTTTTTCCATTTAATTGGATATTATTATAAACAACCAAAGAACGGAAGATAATGGAAGTAGCTTCAAGAAACTCACCAGGTCGAAAGCAAACAGTTGAGCAAAGCCATGACGTAGGGTATACCGGAGAACTGTTCTGTCGACTTTTTGGCAATAATCCTCTTGAATGTAATCCTATAGCATCATTACGGAAATAAAATGCACAAAATTGGGATTAACTATTATGTAGTTTCTTTATTTAAAATTAAATATTCATTTTCTCTAATTAAAAGCTAGGAAGAAAATGATTTTAAATGCCCTTAAACTATATTCTTTTATCTATTATGTATAAAGAAATCTGACGATAAATAAACAATGTCTTTACTCCTAAAATACCAGTGAAACGGTGGGTTAGATATTAATCTAACAAATAAATGTAAAAAGTGAATGTTTACAGATTACCACTGAAACAGTAGTTCTCTATACCTTCACATTTACTACGAAATCATTCACTTAAATCAAAGTGAAAAAAATGAGTGAAAAAAATGAGAGAAGACAGATTTAAGAACCAATTTTAATTAATAATTAATTTTCACAGTTACATGGACTAACTCTTTAGGTTGTTAGTACATGACTGACGTGTAATTTTGTATTGAATTCCGCGTCAAATTTAATAATTGAGATAAAGAGTAGAACGAAAATATTTTGTGTGCAAGAAAAGATGAAAATTAAAGGTATTTGATAGTTGAAGTAAATTAATATATATTTTCTCCGGTAAGAATTGTATCTCTGTACTCGATATGAATATAGTATTTTACTTGCAATTAAAATATTTGAATTGAAGGCTTACATTGGTGCCAGCCAAAAAGAGAAACAAACCAAAAATGTTTCCTGTTACATGAAAAGAAGAAACAAACCAAAGAAGAGATTATACTGCTCAACAATGGAAATGAGTTCTCATAAAAGAAAAGAAAAGGAAAGTGAAGAACTTACCGAAAACTCCAAACACTGTATGCAATACATTCACCATCTTTTTTCAGAAAATCCCAATTAAAGACTCAACAGCTGAAAGCTATAATTAATACCAAATTCAAGAAAAGTGTTTGAAACAAAAGAAGAAGATTGAAAAGCTATGCAAAGTCTATCTATAAGCTCTCTCTCTCTCTCTCTCTCTCTCTCTCTCTGTTGACAGAGTATACATGTTGAAGAAGATAGAGGGAGAGGTGTGGCTTTATATAGAACAGAACCAACAACAGAAGTTTGTGAATTGCATTATTTTATACTACTCCCTCCATCCCAAATGGCCCAAAACCGCCTCATTTTTATATTCAACTACTCACAGTTCGTCACGTGTATATATATTTAAAAAAATGTCCACATTGATGATCGAATTTTAAATGGTAAGTAATATGTATGGGGACAAATAATTTTTACTTTCCCAAATTTTTAACATTTTGATTTTTTACACAGATTAAAAAATTACTAAAACAATAAGAGTCAAAGTAAAAAGACTAATATATCTTTATTAACTACTTCTTAAAAATTGAAAGAGTAAGAAAATAGATAAAAATGATAAAATTTCATTTAATTTTATTGATATTTGCAAATGTTAATATTATTTTGAAAAACAATCGAAATTCATTAATATTATTTTGCAATGGAAGGATCAATAAATATACATTGGGTTTCGGGGGTAGGCCCTTATCCACTGTCCTTTGGTAATAAGGAAAATGCGTCTTATTCCCATTATATTGTCACTTTCTCTCACAGGAACTCTCTTTGTACACATGCACAAAAAAAAGTGTAGATCAAGAGGTTGGTATTATGGGGGTATCTGTTCTTGAAAATGTAATCCAGAGGTCATACATATGATGTGGCAAATTTTCTGGTACTTCAACGTCATTACAAGCGGTTACTTTGTTTTTGCATAAACCTTTTGTGGATTTTGCTATTTGCTTGTGGAGATATATATTGGATAAGTTTCCATCACTTTTGGTTTTTGCTATCTAATGTAACAGATTTATTACTGGTATAATTTAGACAAAGAGAAAACTTATATATATATATATATATATATATATATATATATATATATATATATATATATATATATATATATATAATTTTCAGTTTTTTATCATTAAATTATAATTTTAACTCTTTTTGTCTTTAAACTATTTTCGAGCTATTGTATGATTTGTTCAAATTAGTGTAAAACTTATAGTTTTTTTTTCATTTTTGATCAAGTATTTTGTACATCTCTCCGGTCTTAAGAATTTAAATTGACGGAAATACTTCTTCAGACGGGTGACATACACATAACAGACGATCAAAAGTAGCTCAAAACCACCAGTTTACACTAATTTGACAAAAATAGAAGCTAAAAAATAATCCAAGGATAAAATGAGCAAAAATTAAAGTCTACCAATAGAAATCAAAAGTCAAAAATAGTTTACGTATACATATAATACCACAAGAAAGCCTGGAAACAACGAGTGGCACATTGGCCGCAACTCGGTCGTGATACATGTTTGGCGACCGAATCGAGACCAAAAACATCGGTAACACACTTTTGGTCCCAAAGCAATTTTGCAACTGATATTTCTTCTCGGTCGCAAAATTAGAAACCAAATTGTACCAAGATGTGGTTGCAAATCTGTGCGACCGATGTGTATTATCGATCGCGAAAAAATTTGCGACCGATTTGGAGTCGGTCGTAATAAGGGCAAATGTGATACCCGAGACACTTTGGTTTATGTCGTGCATGATTGTAATTAAGTTTACATGATAATGTGTTTATTAATTGTTAATGTATGAATTTACGTGATATGGAATGAGATTATCACTACAAAAAAAAATTACCGGTTATGACGAACCTTTCGTGACGAAGTCATTTTTCGTTACGAAAGGTATACTTTTCGTAACGAAATTCGGAATCGTTACTGAAAAGTTGACCTTTCGTGAAATCGAAAAAAAATATTCGTTATTAAAAGTAGTAGTTTAGCTATCTAAAGGTCTACCTTTCATGAACGAAAACACATTTTCATCACGATATGTATAACTTTTCGTGACAAATACCTTTTTCAGTTACTGAAGGTCAACCTTTCCTAACGAAACAAAAAATTTGTCACGAAAAGTTTCGTCTTAATTTTAAGAATATACATATATAAGTATGATATAATTTAGAATATAATTTTAATTTTTATATTTGTTTAGTCTTTATATTAAAATTATTACTAAAAAATAGTATATATGCAACTAGAATAATTTTATTCTGATTTTTTATAACAACTTAATACACAAATACATTGACGAAAATGTATTAATTTTAATTTTATTCATAAAAATTCACCAAACAAAGAGAAATTAAAATAATTAAAGGTTCAAAATACAAAACTTCATTATAATAAATATAATAGGAACAATAAATAACAAATGACCAACGTAGTTCAGTGGTTAAGTGCATTACATACAAGTTGGAGGTCTTGAGTTCGATTCCCACTTCTATGAAAATGTGGAGACTTTATTCCACATTATTGTAGAGGAGCTCCGGCTCGGCTCAGCTCCAATGGGTGAACTTGGGCACGGCTCGGCTCGGCTCCATGGCTTTAAATTTTAAATTTTTTGTAAAACTTTTAGTAACGAAATATTTCGTCACTAAAGGTCACCTTTCCTAACGAAACTCGCTTGTTACTAAAGACCTTTCGTAACGAATATCCTTATTCGTTAGGAAAGACCTTTAGCGACGGGGCTCTCAGGACGAACTTGGTGACAAACGATTTTCGTTACTAAAGGTCTTTAGTAACGAATTTTTTGACCTTTCCTAACGAAAATTTTCGTTACTAAAGGTCTTTTTTTTTGTAGTGTATGTGCCAATTAATGGTTATGACATGTTTTATATGTTATATGTTAGGTACGTTTTGTTAAGGGGCACATTTAATTACTTGGTAAGTTGAGAGACTAGGTATGGGCTTTACGAAGTGTTGGACCGCCACCTTTACAGATGCCTGAAGCAAACTATTGGGAGTTTTGCGGACAACTGATTGTGTATCTCGATCAACTGGGGTGTTTTGTCTATCGTCCGGGGCTAGTTTGGACGACCTCCGACCAACCGATCTCAACTTTCCATCGTCCAGAATGTTTGTCAGAATCTCTGTCTGGATCTCAGATGACCTCCGGTCGACCACATCTTTCTGTCCGTTCGTTCGGACCTCAGTTTGTCAACTATCCGATTTTTCGTTCTGACCTCTGTTCTGTCTAATGTTCCACTTTCCGTTTTGATTTTGGTGCTTTGTTTGTCTGAGTTATTTTACTTACTGTTTAAAGTATGTGTAAGCTATTTTCAGTTAAGTTCCTCATAAATAATTTGGGTTTGAGAAATGTCTTTTCGAGTATTAATTGATGCTTTAAATTTTAAATTTTTTGTAAAACTTTTAGTAACGAAATATTTCGTCACTAAAGGTCACCTTTCCTAACGAAACTCGCTTGTTACTAAAGACCTTTCGTAACGAATATCCTTATTCGTTAGGAAAGACCTTTAGCGACGGGGCTCTCAGGACGAACTTGGTGACAAACGATTTTCGTTACTAAAGGTCTTTAGTAACGAATTTTTTGACCTTTCCTAACGAAAATTTTCGTTACTAAAGGTCTTTTTTTTGTAGTGTATGTGCCAATTAATGGTTATGACATGTTTTATATGTTATATGTTAGGTACGTTTTGTTAAGGGGCACATTTAATTACTTGGTAAGTTGAGAGACTAGGTATGGGCTTTACGAAGTGTTGGACCGCCACCTTTTACAGTCGCCCGAAGCAAACTATTGGGAGTTTTGCGGACAACTGATTGTGTATCTCGATCAACTGGGGTGTTTTGTCTATCGTCCGGGGCTAGTTTGGACGACCTCCGACCAACCGATCTCAACTTTCCATCGTCCAGAATGTTTGTCAGAGTCTCTGTCTGGATCTCAGATGACCTCCGGTCGACCACATCTTTCTGTCCGTTCGTTCGGACCTCAGTTTTTCAACTATCCGATTTTTCGTTCTGACCTCTGTTCTGTCTAATGTTCCACTTTCCGTTTTGATTTTGGTGCTTTGTTTGTCTGAGTTATTTTACTTACTGTTTAAAGTATGTGTAAGCTATTTTCAGTTAAGTTCCTCATAAATAATTTGGGTTTGAGAAATGTCTTTTCGAGTATTAATTGATGCTTTAAATTTTAAATTTTTTGTAAAACTTTTAGTAACGAAATATTTCGTCACTAAAGGTCACCTTTCCTAACGAAACTCGCTTGTTACTAAAGACCTTTCGTAACGAATATCCTTATTCGTTAGGAAAGACCTTTAGCTGACTGGGCTCTCGTGACGAACTTGGTGACAACGATTTTCGCTACTAAAGGTCTTTAGTAACGAATTTTTTGACCTTTCCTAACGAAAATTTTCGTTACTAAAGGTCTTTTTTTTGTAGTGTATGTGCCAATTAATGGTTATGACATGTTTTATATGTTATATGTTAGGTACGTTTTGTTAAGGGGCACATTTAATTACTTGGTAAGTTGAGAGACTTAGGTATGGGCTTTACGAAGTGTTGGAACGCCACCTTTTACAGTCGCTCGAAGCAAACTATTGGGAGTTTTGCAGACAACTGATTGTGTATCTCGATCAACTGGGGTGTTTTGTCTATCGTCCGGGGCTAGTTTGGACGACCTCCGACCAACCGATCTCAACTTTCCATCGTCCAGAATGTTTGTCAGAGTCTCTATCTGGATCTCAGATGACCTCCGGTCGACCAGATCTTTCTGTCCGTTCGTTCGGACCTCAGTTTGTCAACTATCCGATTTTTCGTTATGACCTCTGTTCTGTCTAATGTTCCATTTTCCGTTTTGATTTTGGTGCTTTGTTTGTCTGAGTTATTTTACTTACTGTTTAAAGTATGTGTAAGCTATTTTCAGTTAAGTTCCTCATAAATAATTTGGGTTTGAGAAATGTCTTTTCGAGTATTAATTGATGCTTCATCCCATGGGTGATTGATGCTTACCTGGGGCTAGTTTAATAACTCACCCCTTATTTTTTTCCCTTTTTGCAGATGAATACGTTGATGGTATTATTGACGAGACATGTGATGAGGACTTAGTCTGATCCTGATGTATTAGCTAGTTCAGTTTACTTCCTTTAAACAGTCAGTGCTTTCCTTTATGATGTAAGAACTTATGGATTATGTATTTTCCTTTTTAGTCAATGATATATAATCGACATTTCCCTTTTAAGTATGAAGTTTATTCATATTTTTAGTATTTCTGTTTTGTGTTCGGTGTCTCATCGGCGAATGAGGCACTGCCATGTCACCTCCAGGTTACGGGGTGTGACATAAGTGGTATCAGAGCAGGTCGAACCTTAGTCTTGAACATCTGGTTAGAATAAGTATGGAATGAACATAGGATGTGAACGGAGAGTAGAGACTGAGAATATGACATAAGTGTTTATTGATTCTTTTATATACTCTTACTCAAATGACATGATATGTTTAACTTGTATGATACCATACGATGTTAACTTATTTCTTTATATGTCCTTGTACACATGATATGCTATGTTTATCTCGTATGATATATGTAATGCCATGTTTACTTCATACGCTATGACATGATGTATTAATTGCTATGTGAACTAGTTGCTCATTGTTCCGCTTTCCATATATGAAATGTCACCCCTGTATAAGATGGATCGCAATCAAGAGAATGTCAACGACTCCGAGTTTCTTATTGTTGTCTTCACCCGCCAGGGGGTAAGGGGCGCACACCGTCAGTATGTGGGGTCCACTAGTCAGGAACCTCAACAGGCACAATTTCTCCTCAACAAGCACCGAATATTGGTAATGGACAATGAGTTAGGGCTGAGTATGTGGAACCTCCGCCGCCACCGTCACCGGTTAATGTACCTTCTACACCACGTGTTAATGCCGGAGCACCTTTTGAGATGTTAGCTGCTTTGACTATGTTGGCTCAGATTCTCCAGGCACAACAACAACAAAATAAGAATCAGGGGGTTCAGAGAGTACAAAGGGCTGAGGTTGACCCAGGGGTCTACTTTGAATGCATGGAGAAGATAAGGGTGGTATCGTTTGATGGCTACATGAGTTCGGATCAGGCCGAGACTTGGTTGGAGGTGATTGAGCAACACTTCTCAGTTATAAGGGTACCGGAAGAACGGTAAGACTGATGTGGTCATAGCGTTCTTGACAGCTGAAGCAGTGGAATGGTGGAGGGCTAGATTCAAGGAGGTCTTCCTAGATAAGTATTTTTCTGATACTTTCAAGATGGAGCGACATAATCAGTTCTTTGAGCTCCAACAGACTGAGGGTATGATTGTTTTGGAGTATTCAGTCAAGTCCAATGCCCTGGGTAAGTATGCATCTTCCACAATTCAAAACCCGATCACCAGGAATCAGAGGTTTGTACAGGGTTTGTTGGCCCGCATTCGGGGAAGACTTTCGGGGTTCTGTCCTACTACCTACATTGACTTCTATTATAGGAGCCTTGACATCAAAGTTTCGTTTATGATGACTAACAGAGATAATGCGGGGAAAAGGTCATTTTCTACTTTGGTTCAAGGTCAAGGTTCACAACATACTAATGTGGCACCACATGTGGCTGGCAGAATGAGAGTTATTCCTACTTCAGGATCAACCAACAATTCTAGACCGGGAATAGGAGCCGTGTCCAATTTAGTAAGAGTTGAGAGACCAGTAGTGGTGCCAACACCGTATTAGACACTAGCAATAGCCATACCGATTTGTTTTACATGTGGGAGGAAACATCCATGATTATGTCTTTGGAGGATTGGGGTTGTTTTAGATGTGGCAAGATAGGTCATCTAACTAGACAGTGTACGACACCAGTTCAGGGTACGGTACATCCCTCTACTTCAGCACCAAGAATTTGAGATGCAGGACCGAAGCCTAACTCCAGAGTTTTTGCCCTTACCCAACAAAGGGCGGGAAATGCAATAGGTATGACATCATGTTTTATATGGATAGTATGTTTCTTTTGTACTTAGTAGGTTGTATATAGTCCATACATGTTTTACGAATGCCTATAGAGACATTGCATCTAGTTGGAGGGTTTTGTATCTATGTTTTGTGGGGAGTGCACGTTTCAAGGACAAAATTTTTGTAAGGAAGGGAATATGTGATGCCCGAGACTTGTTGGCTTATGTAGTGCAAATTGTAATTAATTTTGCATGATAATGTATTTGTTAAGTGTTAAGGTATGAATTTACGTGATATGCAATGAGATTATGTGCCAATTAATGGTTATGACAAGTTTTATGTGTTATATGTTGGGTATGTTTTGTTAAGGGGCGCATTTAATGACTTGACAAGTTGAGAGACTTAAGTATGGGTATTAGGAAGTGTTGGCCCGCTTTGTAGAGTTTTGAAAAGTCTTTAATAGGGTTTATTGCTGGAAAAATAATGAGTAAGGTACAAGGAAAGAATGAAGAGGGAAAAAGAGAGTGCAGAAAAATGGAGGGTTGTGAGGTTTTTCAAGGGTTTGACTACTAAATGGAGTCGAAATTGATCGATTTTTAGTGAGTATGAAAGATAATTAGAAAATGTATGCGTGGGTGCTGACGGATAAGAATCCCGAGTTCCCTACAGAAAGTAATTGTAGTTTGAAGTTAATGTTTTAGGGATTTTGGGAGAAATTTTGCTTAAGTTGATAAAGTAAGGATCCTTCACCATTGGTTTTGAGTCCTAACGATGCATAAACTGTTGTTGTATTGAAATTACTGAATTTCCTTGAATTCGGTTTTAATTCATCTTTTATTGCATTCAAAATCGGATGAAGTGTTGATGTTAATTGCATTGATCGTGTGTCTAATAATTGGAATTTCTACGTATGGTAATTGTTATGTGGTTGATTGTCCTGTTTCCAGTCTTATGTTTATTCCCAATTTGAGCACTTGTCTGTCGGTGATCCTAGTCCAAGACATCATCAAATTTTATATATGTTTAAAGTTCACGGGATCGATATTTGTGTGCTCCGTCTTAACTCGGTACCTAACGAGGATACAAATTGGGATCTGTCTGACTCGGTACCTAACGAGGATACAAATTAGGCTATTTTTTGTGTATGACTCTGTCCCTAGCGAGGATAAAAATTTGGTTACGTTTTACTCGGTCCATAACGAGGATAAAAAGTGGCTTTCTTCAGACTCGATACCTAAAGAAGATAAAAAAGTATGCTATTATGTTCTGTCTGACTGGGTACCTAACGAGGATCAAAAGTGGGATCCGCCTAACTCAGTGCCTAATGAGTATAAAAAGTAGGTTATTAGGTTATGTCTGACTCGGTTCCTAACGATGATAAAAAGTGGGGCTGTTAACAGTTGTTGTGGAGCTCACATGGGTGGCGATTACATAACTAATGTGTCCTTAAATACTGGCCCCGTCATTTGGAGGGAAATAGTATCCGAATTCATGTTAAGTTATGCTGACCCTCTTTAACGAATAGTTAAGGGCTGTTAACATGGTTTGGAGGCATGGCTGGACAAATGTCAGTTGTGTGATGTTTATGTGTTGTGTCATTGTTAGAATTATATTCGATTGTCTGACATGATTATCCATCTGTAATGCATGAGTATGTCATGGTGCTCATATCACGATTTTGGATTCGTTAGTGTCATATATGATAAATATAGTTTGAGCATGTTAAATGTTTGTTTTGTATATGTTTTGCTATGTATTTTAAGGTAACCAATGGGGGTTTTGAGTTGGGTATTCGAAAAATGCAGAAAACCATTTTTCATTTGTTAATTTGTAACTACTGGAGTTTTGCGGATGACTAACTGTGTATGTCGGTCGACCGGGGTGTTTTGTCTATCGTTTGGGGCAAGTTCGGACGACCACTAGTCGAGCGATCTCACATTTCCATCGTCTGGAATGTTTGTCAGAGTCTTTGTCTAGATCTCGAATGACCTCCGATCGACTGGATCCTTCTGTCCGGTCATCCAAACCTTTGTTTGTTACTTGTCTGGTTTCCGTTCTGACCTCTGTTTTGTCTACTGTTCGGATTTTCGTTCTAATATTGGTGCTTTGTCTGTCTGAGTTATTTTACTTACTGTTTAAAGTATTTGCAAGCCATTTTCAATTAAGTTCCACATAAATGATTTGGGTTTAGGAAATGTCTTTTCCTGTCTTAATTGATGCTTTATCCCAAGGGCGATCGATGCTTACTGGTCTTGTTTAAGGGCTCACCCCTTATTTTTTCCCTTTTTGTAGATGAGTACTTTGATGGTACTATTGACGAGGCCTATGATAAGGACTTAGTGTGATCCTGATGATGTAAGAATTTATGGATTATGGTATTTCCCTTTTTGTATTTCCGTTGATAGTTTAGTTTACTTCCTTTGTACAATTAGTGTTTTCCTTTATGATGTAAGAATTTATGAATTATGTATTTCCCTTTTAGTTAATGATGTGTAATCGAGATTTCCCTTTTAATTACGAAGTTTATTCAGATTTTTAGTATTCCTATTTTGGGTTCGGTGTCTTATCGGCGAATGAGCCAATGCCATGTCACCTCCCGAATACAATTAGTGTTTTCCTTTATGATGTAAGAATTTATGGATTATGTATTTCCTTTTTAGTTAATGATGTGTAATCGAGATTTCCCTTTTAATTACGAAGTTTATTCAGATTTTTAGTATTCCTATTTTGGTTTCGGTGTCTTATCGGCGAATGAGCCACTGCCATATCACCTCCCGAATACGGGGTATGACAACGACCGATTCAAAAAATTGGTCACAATGGTCTAATGATGTTGCTGGAAAGTCGTCGCTAAGAACCGACAAAAAATATGACCATTTTTTGTCATTTTTAGTTGTTTGCGACCGACTGACGGTCGTTATTTGGTTGCAATAATTTTACTTAAATAGGAATTTGAATAATAAAGACTAGAGCTAAGTCCCTTAGTTGACGATCGGGAATGGAGTAGCACACATAAACCGATTTCGAATCGTGAAGTTTACTGCTGCTATTAAAAGCTAGGAGCGAGTGAATTTAGCCTATTTCACTGGTTGAATTAAACGTTCATTCATAACCTAGAAAGGAATCTTGTAACTGTGATACCCGTAACTTTTTGCCTACATGTTATGTGTAATTTATTTTAATGTGACTTAGTGTGTAGCGTATGTATTATGTGTGATTACGTGTCTATTTTTTTTTTTTTTTTACATTTTACGTGTTATTTTTTCTGTACGGTTTATTGAGGATTAAATAAGTTATAATAATAATAATAATAAGTGAAAGCACATCAAAGGGCATCAGTTGGGTTTTTTTTTTAGCAAGTATAAAGAATAGGAATAGGAAGAGGAAGGGTGAGCTATATATTATATAACGTATGGAAAAAGGGGGGACGGGGGTTATATATTTATATATTATAAAGGAGCAGAGGACTCACAACTCACAATCACTAAACAATAGAAAGCATCAGGGGAAAGGGCAGCATCCATAGGGGTTTTGGGGTCTTTGGGAGCTGTGCCCAATTAGAGAAAGAAACGGTAGGTCTAGCAGCAAGCAATCACAGTGAGTATTTTGTAGAATTTTTTAGATTTCTGGTCAGATTTTGAGAGATCACCGAAGGAGTGTTACTCGTTTTTTTTTCAGCCTGTAATATACCGATTCGAAGATAATTGAATAAGTTTCGAGTGAGCGCAGAAAGCACGTTATTCTGAGTCTCGAGCAGAAAGTTATAGCTCTGAGAGTAAGACTGAGCAGTGTTGATTACAAATTTCCTGTTATCTTTTATCTTCGTAAGAGGTAGAGACCTTTACGTCATTTAATTCTCGCATATAATTATGTATAATATTGGGTTCTTAATTATTGCACAGTAAAAGCGGATAAACTATTCAATTTACAAAATAATTGTACGAATTGTGTTTATTGTTTTCGATATTGTATAAACTATTTTGGGCTTGATTTAAATTCATTATAATTTGATTTGTAAATTGATTACTGCGTTCCTGTTATTGCCTTATGTAAATTGTCATAATTAACTGATAATTGTGAATCTTGAATTAATTGGGCCTATATTGAACTTGCATAAATGTTACCGCTTTGGTCGTCATATTTGGGAGTCATTGATTTTAGTCATATGTGGTTTTGGTCAACCGAGTCGTCGCCCTATTTTGAGCTCGTGTCTAGGATCTACTCAATGACAGGACTCGTTCGATTGGAGGATACGATTAATACGATATGAAATTGGAGAGATTCTGAGGGGTCATGCAATGTGTCCTTGATCTCGAGGGTCTTTCTGTGTGAGCCTTAACCTGATGTTGACTATCATTGGGACTGCAACGGTTTTGTGGAGTCCAATGAGTTGGATGATGATGCATTGTAGAATGAGTCCTTAAAGTGTGCATCCGTCGTTCAGGGAGTGAAACTGAACCCATGTAATGAACTATTTGAGCCTTCCTAGTTTGGACTATAACTAGGAGCGTTGCAGTTATTGTCATAGAGTCGTCATTAGATACCTGAGCTTGAATGGTGGGAAGTCGTATCATAGCAGTAGCCGTGCTCGTAGTGTCTAAGCAAGTGTGTAATCGTGTGTACCGTATGAGTAGAACATGGTGCTTGTCGTACATTCGGTTATGTAAGTGCTTGTCTATGAAGAGTATGGTTATCTTGCTTATTTGTTGTTTCAACTTTTTTATTCATGTTTTGATCATATCTGATACTTGATTTTGAGTCATATACCTTGTATTTTGGGAATGGGAATGTGTTATGTGTCTACTTGTGTTTGTTACTTGTGAATATTAGGTTCCTACTGAGCACCGGAACTCAGTCCATCCACTTTTATTGTGCAGGTGATGATGAGCATTTTGATGATGTTGTTGAAGCTTGGGAAGAGGACAATGATGAGTGACTCATAATCGGCTTCAAAAAGAACTTAGATTATTTCATTTATAGCAATGTTGAACAATTTTATTTATAATACTTAGAATTGTTTTACGCATATTAATTCCGTTGTTTAACTCTTATTTTTGAATTATATCATAAATGAATTTCCTTTTAGTAACTCTGTTTGTCAGCTTTGATGTTTCATCAACCAATGAGACACTGTCATGTCATCGACCCTGGTTTTGGATCGTGACAGTAACCACTCATTATATTTGGTCGAGCAAGTATGTATGATATGTGATGTAATGTTCTTTATATAGAGTGATAAAAAGGGGGATTTAAAAAGCCATAATAAGCCAGTGTGCAGTCAGCCAGTAGATGACATAGATGACACACTAAACATAAATGAATTTTCAAAACACAGATACCCATGAAATATTTACCCCAAAACTAAGGATCGATGTAATTGAGCTCGACTGTAAGGATAGGAGTGAAACGTTGTGGTGCATCCCTTTTAATTGGTCTACAATGTCGTCTTTATTTCCTCAATCCATATAAAATTTCTCTTGCCATTTTTTCTTTATTGATTTATAATACACATCATCATCCGGCCGCTCCTACCAGTGATACTGGAATTGCAATAAACCTACATGCAAACGTTAAAGCACAAATAATGCTCTATCTATTAACAAAAAAAATAAACAAAAGCACCAATATAAAAGTGATCCCCAAATATATACACAAAACTATAATATAACATACAATTACACAATTCCTAAAATATTGTTTAAATGTAATGCATAACAAATTGTGTCATCATAGTCATAAAGACTAGGAAGTGGGCGGGGTAGGGGGATCAACGTCAAGCCAAGAGGAAGGGCAAGACCTGAAAGGATTGTCCTCTTCAGAAGAGTCATCGTCATCAAAACAATCAGACTTACTAGAGACGAACTTTGAAGGTGGCTCTCCGATAGTGTTATCAGAGGCGCGGTAATCCATACACCGTAGTATCCTAGATGTCGTCCTCTGCAAGGTCTCTCGATTCTCCTTCTTGAGCTCATTCTTCGCTCATGTATGACTTCCTTTCCCAACGAGGCTTGAGAAGTGACTTTAGCGAGGGTATATATATAACAGGGTATTGTGTGTGCTAAACATATCAAATTCGTTTCCGAATCCCTTGTACATTATCTCGGCCCAGTCTCCCGATGTGCCTCCTCATACTTTTTCTTTATCTCCTCAAACGTTTTTTTGTTGAATTTGAAAAGTGTTAGAAAAACAATAGTATCTTATAAGAAGCTTTTACCCCAACATTGCACAGGTTTTCCTAAAGTATGCTTCAATTGAACTTTGCTAACGTGAATAAAAGGAAAACAATGTGTGACAATTTCATATAGCAGGTTCAAATTGTATTTCCCTAACATGAATAAAAGACAACCTACTTCTGATAAAGAGTGTTTTACAAAGAAAGTAAAAAAGAAGATAAGATAAATTAAAAGTTTTCAACAACACGATTAACTGACACATATAGAGTTCAACCTTTTAACAAAGGAAAAAATGAATTCAAGGAGCGGAGTATCAATCTCTATAATAACTTTCAAAATGAAAAATAAGATATATCCCATTAACTTATAAGTCAATGCAATTGTTTCATTTGATAAGCCATGTAAAATACTAACGCAAGTTAATCTAGAAAGACCATAAATCATAGCCTTGCACAAAACATTGTGTCAAGACAATTAACATGTACTACTTTAAGAGATCTATAATGTAAACTAATTATGCTAACTTAATATACCAGAGCAGTCAAGAGTGCCACAGCCCAATAGGGCTGGCCTCTGCCCACGACCGTGAGATCGCGGTTTCGACACCCTCCCCTCTCTCTACATGGGGCCAAATAATTCTCCCTTCCTAGGGCGTCCACCTCCTCCTCATGTGATGGTAAAATAAAAAAAAAATAAAAATAATAATATACTAGAGCACTCCAAAAGAATTAAAAGAAAATAGATATAAATAAAGTACTAACCCAGAACTCTGCAACATGCGAGTCGCAAAACTTCCTGACATTGTCCCATTTCTTAATTGTTCGAAGTTTAACCCAAAGATCGGACACCCTGAAAGCCTCTCCCAAATTTCTATGCATCATTAAAATTGTGTTAGCTAAATAAAATAGTTTAACCTACTTTGAAAACAAAAGAGACTATTCCATTACTTCCTCGTAGGCGTAATCAAACATATCCCTGGAACCCTGCAAGTGCTTCCCACGTGTGCAGTTGATCTTGCTTGCAGGTGACTTTCTCTTCTAATTAGGTGCTTCCCACCCGTCGTAGACCTCTTGGAACATGAAGTCTGGTTTTTCACTCTTCCGTGGTTATGCAGTAGGTCATGTCATTGAGCCACTTCCCTATTATCCTCTTATAGGCCTTTTCTATGATAGGCCTTTTCTATGAAGCTTGTATGACCCAGATGCCTTATGAACTCTGTCTGTATTAACAAAAAAGGCAATAACCAGTGTTATTTACATTTTTTGTGAAAACAAATTATATCTTAAAATTTTAATATAACTAACAACCTTACCTTTAACTTGCCCCACCACAAAAACCTTGCTTCCTCATGCATTGTTTTTTATAATTCGACCAAGGGCCGGTGATTCTCTAATGCATAATTGCCTTGATACAACTTGCAACGTGAGACCGGTCGGAAAAGCAGCAATCATTATAAGAGAGCGGGCTAAGCATCATTCATCTATAAATAAAATAATAAACATTAATTAAATATACAATATTGATCCCAAACAGATTCTTATGTAGAATTATTCGGATGAAGCGTAATCGGTTTACGTGTCTCGCCATACGAAGCCTGTCGCCTAGAAGAATATGGTCCCACAACACCTCGTCCTGCAGGGATGGGGGGGACGAAGCAGAAGTATTGGGTTCCATTTGAGGGGTTGTGGGGTCGTATAAGGGGCAGGGCCGTCGGAGGAGCAGTAGGGGCCATAGAATCAGGAACGGGGGTATTAGGAGCCTGTGTAGTGGCTGTGTCTAGCTCCAGAGGAGGGATACATCTGGAGTTAGCAGTCTCACTTGTTCTAAATGTCATTGATGACGTCGAGACATGGGTGGATGAGGAAGACGAGATGTGGGTCAGTCCCCCGATGTATGAGTGGAACCATGGCATGTGCCCTCCAATAGGGTCTAGTGCCTCCCAAAGAATGTGAATCTCGTCTCTTCAGTTTCTTTTGCCATTTTCCCATAACTGCCAATCACATAGAATAAAATATAAAACCTGATTTACAGGGTTCTGTCACGGGTCGCAAGTTTCACTACTTGAGACCACGAACGACCCGTGACAGTTCCCAACTCATTGCCAAAAACCAGCACAAAGAATAAAACAGTAATTTGGTTCCTTGAGTTAAAACAATAATTAAATTTCACGATTTCTAATTTTTGTACTCCTATGATATGCCAGAATTATAGGACAACGACTATATGATTAGAGCTTTATAGAAAATTCCAAGTTAGAATTCCCTGTCCAAAATCAGGCGAAAATCAATTATGTTTTCTTGTTCCAGATGATAACTAGCTCATAGTTGGCACTCTAGAAAAGCATATTGATTTAATTTCATGAAAGAAAAAAACCCAAAATTGACTGAATTCTCTTGCCATAATTTTCAAATTAGAAGTTATTAAGAACAAATTCAAATTCCCCAACATTTATACAATTGGACTGCTTCCTTTTTTAGTTAGACATTTGCTTCAAAAGAGCTAAATTAAAAATAAAAAAAATCATAGAAAAATAAAGAAAAGCAGAAATATGGGGGAAAATTACCTGTATACATGGTGGTATCACAACATGTGATGGTTGAGGCCGCGGTGGTAGTGGTGGGCGGGTGGTCGCGATTGAGCTTGAATTTATGTGGGTATCGAAGGAGGGAAGTGGCGACGTTAGTGGTGGCGGTCGTAGTGGTTTGTCGGATAAAATAGATCGCCGTAGTTAAGGCGGTCACCGGACATGGATTTCTTTTGATTTGGGGAAATGGGGAAGGTCATGTTGTTTACTTAAAAATCTAAACAGTTTGTGTCACACCCCGTAACCTAGCAGTGATCGGTCATTGCCTCATCTACCAATGAGACATCGAACCCTCAAAAAAAAAGTACTAAATCTGAAATAAAGCTTCATTACAATAATTAAATGATGTCAAGTCTTACAAAGGGAAACATAAGTCTTACAAACCAAAAGAAATAACAAAGTCCAAGAAAAAACAACAACTATCTATTTCATCGAAAGATAGTTCAATCCTCAATTTCCTTCATCAGGTCCTCGTACTGAATCTCCCACAAGGGAACATCCACTAAATCATCTGCAAAACTTAAAGAGTAAGGGGTATGAGCCAATAAACTGGCTCAATAAGGTCCCAACACCATTGGGATGAAGCACCGTCAGACTCGAAAAACATATTCCCGTTCACCCAAATCATGTGAAAACAATGCATACTTGACTTGAAATACACTTTAAAACACTTGAAATAACTTTGCAAAATGCTTTACAGAAATGTTAACTTAATAGACTTGAAAACATAGCGGAACATAAAACAAAGCTGACTAAAATAAACTCTGGTTGATCTGGACTAAAGGTCCGGTCGCCGCAATTAGCCTCAGTACTTTACTTCGGACGATCAGTTTGGTCTTCCGGTTTACCGAACCGATCTTTCGAGGTTCCGAACAGGGGTAAAAACCAGTACATTTTGACAATGAAAACACATTTCTGAAATCCCCAAAAGGTTCCAACCCCAAAATATTGACTGCACATATTAGATAAACTCTTAAACACATACAATTCATCTACTACATTAATACTTATAATACTTGCCACTTCTATCTTAGCCTCGACTAAGCTATCTAACATCTACTATAATTATCATAAGGCCTCGGCTATTTGAACTTGCTAAATTGTCCACTATCTTAAATGCTATATCCCTCACCGGTTGATCCGAACAAAGGATTTTAATCTCACGAGGCCTCGTCCTCATGAGAAATTCCTAGACTACTAGTCTGTCTTGCATGACCTCGGTCAGCGCATCCCGTAAGGCTCTGCCTTATGATAATTGTGGTGGGTACACTTGAATATATACTACGCTACTAAATACTGATTCTACTAAACAAAACATAACTGAATAATCCACATAATATCAGAGAATTGATAATCACATATGAACATAGAACTTCCAACTAAACATAGACATCATATAAGCACCTTCTACAATACTTCATACATTTTATGCAATAAAACAAATGAAGGAAATCATGACATCATTTTTGAAAATACATATTTCATTCCTATGAACTGAAAAACAAAGGCAAAGGATCCTTACCTTAGCAACTTAATACAAAACCTCAAAGATACACAAAATGCAGATTTTTCCAGATTCGTAGTACTGACTTCCCAAGGCTACAACTCTATGAACATAACTCCAAACGGTATTCTGTCAAAGCCCAAGTGTAGCTCTCTCAATCCTCTTCGAAACACACTAACAATCACTGAAAACGGATAACGTTTACTATCTAAAATCTCAAAAATGCTCACAGCTCTCAGTTTTGCCAGAAATCTCTTTTCTTTTCTTTTCTTCTCTTCTCTCTAACGCCCCAATCCTAAAACTCCAGCAAAAACCACCCTTATAATCCCCCTTAAAACCATCCTAACTCCCCTCTAACATAAGCCACTAACCAACTATCTTATAGGATTAACTCTTCCATCCCTCTACTTCCAAATCATACCAAAACGCCCTTAAAAAAATAATGTACATAACATATAGCATGCGAAATCAATTAATACACAAATCAAATACGATCATGCAAGGCATGTAAGCAAGAAAAGTCTAGAAACGTAAGCACGAAAAGTTCCGGGTATCACATCCTTCCCCCTTACAAAAGTATCATCCTCGAAACTACCACTCTCTACAACATAGATACTAACACTCTCCCACTAGATGCAAAGACTCTATGGTTAAACACAAAAAAATTATGGTACTAAATAAAAGCTACTAAGTACACAAGAAAACATCATATACGCATAACATATAAACATATATACATATAACACACAAAGTACCTGTCACCGGACTCGATGTCCCAACTTCTTGATGTGTGAGGGAAATTTCCTTGACATTAGGCTCTGACCTTTCATTCCAGACATTAGGCGTATCTGACACCGTCTGATCAATCCCTTGACTCATCATCGGGCACTATTTAATATGATGCCCAAACTTTCCGCATTTGAAACAAGCTTTTGTTCCCTAATGGAATATTCCTGGATGTTTCCGTCTACATCTAACACATGCCTTCACTTTAGGCTGTTCCCCTTTTTGAACTCTTGCATAGGCTGGCTCCAAACATTCTTTAATGCGGGGTCCATTTTTTCGCACCTGAGACATGCTACTGAAACCCTATCCAATTGACTCAGCTATGCGAGCTGCAGAATGTCCTGAATGTGGCCTCTTCATTGCTCTTCCCAAATTGTTGTTTCTTTCTTGTCGTCCCATCTTAATCAATGTGACAAATAAAATAACACATAACACATATAGCACATAAACATTAACTACTAGCTAGCATGCTATCAAATCTTAAACACTTCTAATCCCAATTAAACATTTAGCACATAAAGCAATCAGAAGCATGCCATTAACTAACTTAATAAAACACCAAGACAAGTTGTCATGGTGATACAATTAAAGCAATTAACACTATGTTAACATGTTAATACAGTTCATAACACACAAAACATGTTAAACATGAAATAACATATGAGGTAAACATGACATAGTAAATCAACAATGACATATAAAGCGATAAGTAAACACATACGTACTATTTCCAGAATCTCTACCTGAAGATCACATCATAAGCCTCTAAGGTTTCCATTTTATGTTGATTCCATACTTAACTTCTAACCACAGGTTCAAGCCTAAGGTTCGACCTGCTTTAATATACCACTTATGCACACCCAGTAACCTGGAGGTGACAGGGCAGCGCCTTATCTACCAATGAGACACCGAACCCTCAAACAAAAAAGGACTAAATCTGAAATAAAGCTTCATTTTTTTTTTTTTTTTGCTGAATAAGAAAATTTCCATTAATCACAAGAAGTCGAAGCCACTACAATCAAAGGAAAATCTAAAAATACAAGAAAATAAAAGTTATACAATGATTTAGAAAACCATGATAATAGAAAAAAACCACACCCAAGAAAACTTGGACGGTTAGGAAATACTAATATAAAAACTAGCAAACTAAACAAATACATAATCTTCTTCTTCGCAACATCTTCATCTCAATCCTTGAACCACAGAGACAGGAGAATATCACTTTCAACATCTTCCGTAGGGATCGACAATTTATAAGACCATGGCATCAACCGTCCTACAAATTGCCCTGGGAAGATGTAGAAAGTTGATAAAGAGCCCAGATCAAGTCCGAGTTGAACGAATCCTCCTAGAAACATAGGAAAAAAAGTCTAGATCTCAGACAGATCTAACCTTTGTGTCTTGAATCTTGAAGAAAAATACTTTGAAAAAAGTTTCATATGATTTGTGGTACAAAATAGAGGTATAAAACCCGAAGAAAAACAATAAATAAAGTTAACTGGCCAGGATCCGATCATTGGCCGAAGCCAATGGCCAGATCCGGCCAGTAGAAAAAGCAAACAAGAGACTTGCAAAGATTAGGGAAAAAAAACAATTGTAGAGAGAAAAGAGGGGAGGAAGAGCTTCATTGCAATACTTAAATGATCTCAAGTCTTACAAAGGGAAACATAAGTCTTACCACCTAAAAGAAATAACAAAGTCCAAGATAAAACAAGTAACCATCTATTACATCTAAAGATAGCTCAATCCTCGAGTTCCTTCATCAGGTCCTCATATTGAATCTCCCACAAGAGAACATCCACTAAATCATCTGCAAAACATAAAGAGTAAGGGGTATGAGCCACTAAACTGGCTCGGTAAGGTCCCAACACCCTTGGGATAAAGCATCGTTAGACTCGAAAAACATATTCTCATTCACCCAAATCATGTGAAAACAATGCATACTTGACTTGAAAAACACTGGAAATAACTTTGCAAAATGCTTTACAAAAATGTTAACTTAATAGACTTGAAAACATAGCAGAACAGAAAACAAAGCTGACTAAAATAAATTTCGGTTGACATGGGGAAGGTCCGGTCGACCGCAGTTAGCCCAGTATTTTACTTCGGACGATCGATTTGGTATTCCGGTCGACCGAACCGATCTTCCGATGTTCCGAATAGAGCAAATACAATACATTTTGACAATGAAAATACATTTCTGAAAATACCTTACAGGTTCCAACCCCAAAATATTGACTGCACATATCAGATAAACACTTAAACACATACAATTCATCTACTACATTAATATGTCTAATACTTCCACTTCTATCTTAGCCTCGGCTAAGCTGTCTAACTTCTACCGTACTGCTCATAGGGCCTTGGCCTTCTGAGCTTGCTAAATTGTGTAATATCTGAAAGGCTATATTCCTCACCGATTGATCTGGACCGGGGGATTCTAATCTCACGAGGGCCCGTCCTAATGAGAAATTCCTAGTCTACTAGTCTGTCTCGCACGACCTCGGTCAGCGGTTCCTGCAAGGCTCTGCCTTATGATAATTATGGAGGATACACATAAATATATACTACACTACTAAATATTGATTCTACTAAACAAAACAGATTTGAATAATCCACATAATATCAGAGAATTGACAATCACATATGAACATAGAACTTCCAACTAAACATAGATATCATATAAGCACCTTCTACAATACCTCATCCATTTTATGCAATAAAACCAATGAAGGAAATCATGACATCATTTCTGAAAATACATATTTCATGCCTTTGAACCGAAAAACAAGGGTGAAGGGTCCTTACCTTAGCAACTTAATTCAAAATCTCAAAGATACACCTAATGCAGAATTTTCCAGATTCGTAGTACTTACTTCCCAAGGCTATAACTCTATGCACACAATTCCAAACGCTATTCCGTCAAAGCCCAAGCGTAGCTCTCTCAATCCTCTTCGAAACGGGCTAACAATCACTGAAAACAGATACCGTTTACTATCTAAAATTGCAAAACGCTCACAGCTCTCAGTTCTGCCAGAAATCTCTTCTCTCTTCTTTTTCCTCTCTTTTCTTTTCTTCTCTTCTCTCTAATTTCTCACTCCTAAAACTCCAGAAAAACACCCTTATAACTCCCCTTAAAACCATCCTAACTCCCCTCTAACTCAGCCCACTAACACCTAACTTATATGATTAACTCTTCGGTCCCTCTATTTACAAACCATACCAAAATGCCCCTCAACAAATAATGTACATAACATATAGCATGTGAAATCAATTAATACACAAATCAAATACGATCATGCTAGACACGTAAGAAAGAAAAGTCTAGACACGTAAGCACGAAAAGTTCCGGGTATCACATTTTGCGACCGAGTAACGATAGCCAAAAAGTTCGCAAAGTGGCTCAATTTTTGGTTAATCGCCCCCGCATTAATTTTTTTGAATTGGTCGCAAAATCAGTTGCAGGGTCAATCGCATTGCTACGTGCCTAATAATTTATCACAAATTTTAGTATTTAGTCAGTCCTGAGCTTGTTTTTCAGTATATAATATATTTATAAAATTAAGATATCAATTTAATAAGATTTCCAATAATGTATATGATGTATTATAATATTTCAGTATGTTCATCATGAACCAAATACTAACTAGGTGCGAACGTTTATATAACTACAAAATGTACATGTATATTTAACTTATATGTATACATGTTAATAGTGCCCTAGGACCATTAGTATATGTTGTACGTTTTATATATTTTGAGCATGTCATTTGAATAGTTAATTTTGCTTTTGAACATCAAATATGTGATTTGATAGTAAAACTCATTAGCTTATGCAATTACTATTCTGATTGTTCATAGTTTTATGTAATGTTCTATACAATGAAATAAAACTAGTATGACGTTTGATTGATGATTATGTTTTGCTGATCATATGTAATGGATACAAATCATATCATAGATACAATATATTGAGATATATTGTATCAGACGTGATCCGAAAGAGAAGTAATACTTCATGATTCTTTTAGTCATAAGTATTACTTCCTCAATACTATTTGGAATCCTTAGACCTTATGTCTCCATCGTTTCTAGCATGAATGAAGCTACATTTTGACTCAGTTGGACGTTACTTTTAATCAAGTAATTAATAGGACTGATGATCAGATGTAGTATCATATCATGGCTTGAATATGAGAGGCATTGTAAGGGATTTGTCCCTCTCTTATTAGAGAAAGATATCCATGGACCCCTCGATAGGGAAGACTGTTTAAATGCATGGCCGTGCTCAAATGTATTTAATAAAGTGGTTATTAAATACTATTTGTTGGAATAGTCTATCTGAAGATTGAGAATAAATACAATTAAGCTTTATAAGGATGACAACTACCATGTCTTATGCTTAATTTGGATATCGCGAGACAAAAAGGATTAAATAGTGGATTGATATTAGGTTCCTTCATACATTCATTCACCCTTGGTAGTCACAATGTCCTGCTAGGGGTCGCTTGTGATTTATGAACACATACTACTACTAAGTGTGTTTTCATTGCCATTGTGATATAAACCTACAGGGTCACACACATAGACGAGTTAACGAGCTTCATGTCCAGATTCAATGAATCTAGAATGTGTCTAAGTTCATTGTATCAGACATTTATTTTTCTGAGAATAATAAAATGTTATTATTCGAATTAGAGATTACGGATGGGCATTTTTGGTATTTAGCTTTCGCTGGGATTACGTGGGAGTTGTTATGCGATAAAAACTCCACTACCCGAAGAGGTTGGGATTACGTGGGAGTTGGTTCTCGGAACAAACTCTCACGCCCTATATAATCTCTTTTGGGGCGAAACCCTAGAGGGACTTATGATAGCCGCATAATAACCATACTTGAAATAAAGTTTTTGCCATCCCTTCTCTCTAAATTTTCGAAACTCAGAAAACGAAGAGGTAGCATTCGTTGCTTGTTTCGTCACGTGAATACCGGTAGAGAGCAATTCCGCAAGAGAAGGCTTTTTGGCGGCAACAACACATCATCCAAAATCAGAACCATTAATGAAAAATTGTAAGTCTTTTTCGCCTGAATTTCGATTCCCATAGTATGAACGGATCCTTCCGAGGACGATTCAAGGGTATTTAGAACGAGTTTCTACCCATGAATCCCTTCAATACACATTATATGTAAGTGTAATTATGTGTCAAAATAACAAACGAATATGTGTTACAAACGTATATTTAAGTCTTCAAATATTATTTGAGAGTTTAAAGTTTCACATTTTATCTTAACAATGAAATTATAATCAATGAAGACACCATTATAGTCATGATATAGTGTTTGATTGGATGATTCAACACTTCCATTGCTCAGCTTTCCTCCACTCATATTGAAATGAGTTCTCAATCATATATAACTGCTTTCTAAGAAAAAAACTTATAATTGTTGTAAACGATACACAATATCTATACTATCAAGTGTATTAGGTCAAGGTTGCAGTAGTCAAGGTCGATGCCACATATAATAATTATTAATTAATTTCTATGTAGCTAATCTACAATGATCAAGAGAAAATAAAATAAATCCAATGGTTGATGATGATATGATTCAACTAAATTAAATAACTAAAAGAAAACAAATTACCTAAACAAGAAGCTTGATATGATGAAGGTCTAAGTCACTTGAATTCACTAGATCAATCAATATATTATCCCAATGATCGATCATTTTAGAGTATGTTTCATTAATTGACCGATTTCCAATTATATCTAATCAAATCTTTCAAGGTTTATCAAACCTATTCTCATGAATAAACCAACTATATTTCTATGTTGATTTTAACCCATAAAATGTATTAAATATATGAAATCAATCACACAAACCATAAAATTGATAAACTCTTCACCGAAATTATGTCCGATTTGTTTCTCATATGCCAATCCTCTTGTCTTGGAGCAATTTCAGTACCTCGTTAAACCTTGGATCGTTCTCGTGAATTCCAATTGAAAGTCCACCAAACACAGTTAACTCCAATGTTCTTGGAATACTTGTAAGTATGAAGCATTAAGTACAGGTAATTCAGATGAACCTTTAAAACTAGTATATTTCATTCGAGAGAGAGAGAGAGAGAGAGTATGATTGAAATCAAATGGCGGTGGCTCCTCGGCAGAGGGCACTAGTCTCGCGAAACTGTTCCATAATTCCTCAAATTGCTCATTTTTACAAGACGAGTTAGAAATAATTTTATTGGGATGCCAGATCTACTCCATGGTAGCCTTCTTATGTTTTTCTTTTTCAACCCATCTTTCAAAATAAACTCAAGAGGCTTGTGAGTCAAATTATCTTTAAGATCTTGTGCAACAAAAGTATTATAATTAACAAGTTAACAAGAATCACTTATTACATGATATTTCATCGTCTTATACATATGAAAACCAATCTCCTCATCTCCAACCCTAAAAGTAACCTTTCTTAGTTGAATATCTATCACAGCCTAATAACAAGGAAATGTCTACCAAGAATGAGCGGAACCTCTCTATCCTCGTCAATATCAACTACAACAAAGTCAACATGAACAATAAATTTATCCACTTTAACAAGAACATCCTCAATTATACCACAAGGATAAATTATAGACCTATATGCTAGTTGCAATGTCATGTTAGTAGGTTTCACCTTACCTAGCTCAAAATTTTCAAAAATAGACAAAGACATTAAATTAATGATAGCACAAAAATCACATAACGCCTTATCAAAATATAATTTCCCAATAGTACAATGAACTGAAAAACTCCCTACATCTTTCAATTTCTAGGGCAACTTCCTTTCCAAAGTGACAGAGTACTACTCCGTAAGTATCACAATCCCACAATCTTCGAGCTTATGCTTCTTAGTCAACATCTTCTTCATTAATTTTGCGTACCTCAACATTTGCTCCAAAGCCTCCGCAAAAGGAATTTTAATATTCAACTTTTTAAACACATCAAAACACTTAAAGATATGTTTTTCGACATTTGGCTTCTCAAGTATTTGGGGGAAAGGAATAGGAGGAACATAAGGTTTAAAGTCTCCCTCTATTGGCTCATCCTCCTTTGAAGAATCAATTTCTTTATCGTCTTCCTTTCTTTCCTTTTCAACTTCTTTAGGCTTTTCCACACCTTGAATTTGATTTCCACTCCTGAGAGTCACTACATGAACTCCTTCCATAGTATTCTTTTATGTGTCACTAGGAAGTTTTTTCGTAACTCTATCTTTTAAATTTGAGAAAATTGGCCCGACAAACCCCAATTTATGGATAGAAGCTTGATTTATCTGAGCAACTTGGTCTACCTTAGCCTACAACCTTTTCAAGTATTGCATCAAAGTCTCCTCAACCTGAGGTTTCCTTTCTTGTGTAGGATGAGGTTGTTGTGGAAGAGGCGTATATTGCAGTTGATTTCCTTGATCCCTCCAAGCAAAAATTGGGTATTGTCTCCACCCCGAATTATAAGAGTAGGAGTAAGGATCATTCATTTGAGGCACGCCCTTCCTTCCAGCTCCCAAATAATTTGCTTCCTCGAATGATGTAGATCTAGAACGTGCATTAGACAAAAAATAGTATGATTACCAATTATACCACACGATCCACATACCTCGTTGTTTCGGTGGCATTGTTGACTCATCAAGGGACAAATTTATTTGTCAACTTAGCCAACATAGAAGTCCAGGGTGGGTTGTGAGTTAAATCCTTGATTTCAGTCCTTCTTTATTTAGTTACCTTTTGTTGCAAAGTTAGCTAAATTCACATAGATATATTGAAGCTCATCGACAATATTTGTCACCTGGGTAGCCACCTGCATCAGTATCGTCTAGACACCGAGACATAATAGTTAGTCCTTCATAGAAAATTTGAGTCAGTAATATCAGAGAAAAACAATGAACATTGAGTGAGTAATGACGTAAAACCTCTCCCATACAACATGAAAATCTTTTGTTTCTCAGTGCATAAAGGTACTAATCTTATCCCTCATGTTCATTGTCTTTTCGGAGGGATAATATTGAAACATGAATGTCTCATAAACATCATTCCAAGTGCATGTCACACCCCGCATCCAGGTGCAAGCTTGTCATTATCTTATTTGCCAATAAGATACCGAACTCATCGTACTAAATAATATGACTTCAAAGGTCTTCAATTAACAACCTTAGTTATAGTCATACATCATTCGTAGAAATGCAACTATGTTTGTTCTCAAATGACTTACATAATAAAAACAAAATAAACGCCTAACATAATTACTACAGCTCAATCTTAACGATTACGTAATACTAATTACAGAGTTCACTCTTCATGATCCCCGTCCCAGATATCCTCCTCAATGTCATCCACATAAGCATTTGCAAAAGAGTAAGGGAATGAGATACACTAGCCGAGTAAGGTTCAAACACCATTGAATTGAAGCATCGTTTGACAAAAATCGTTTCCCATTTTCCCGAAACATTTACAAACATTATTAGAAGTACATTTAAGGAAGTTTGGAACAAGTTTTGGAAGTAAGAATGACTTTAGAATGCTACATAAACTTCCAGACAGGCCTCGGACAAAGCATCATCCGCGAGTATCGTCTGGCCCATACAATCAATATCTCGGACGAGGCATCTCGTTAGAGATATAGTGTATCGCCCTAAGCCCCTCATCAGAGATAATTGTAGAACCTCCCAATATCTCCGAAGACAAAACTGCGGACGAAACACATCATCCGCCCATTCGTCCGAAAATGATGTACATCGTCTGAAGCCCTCATCCGAGATAAGAGCAGAAGCTCCCAGTATCTGTACGGACGAATCCCAAGACGAAGCTTTTCAATACAATGCTTCAAGGAAAAAACCATTTTTCTGCAATCCCAACATTCATTTTCCCAAAATACCGAATTTACAACTTCAAAGTAAGAAAACTTCTAACACTTTCTTATCAAACACACATACTTCGAATATTGTTCTCCGAGCACCATTCTTGATGAGGAACCTTGACGGAATCAAGATTCGACACAAGGAAAATATGATCTGTCTCTTACTTGAATTGAGATCACGTGAATGCCTTACTCCAACCTCCAAGCAGCGATAAGCACTTGACTACTATAGCAAAGGACTTTCAGAGTATTCGACACACTAGACCTCCAAGCAGCGATAAGCACTTGGCTACCTAGGCATAAGAACACTAAATGGATGAAGAAACACCACAACAAGGGAACTAGCTTGTTGATTAGTAACAATGAAAGGAAGATCTAATATGTGGTCGAAACCTCTCTTTATATAGAGAAAGATTTCGGCTGAAAAGCCCTAAACAAGCTAAGTCCTAAATGGATTAGGATTATACTTTCTAAAGAATATGCTAAAGAATAAACTACTTGCTAAAGAATATGCTAAAGAATAAACTACTTGCTAAAGAATATGCTAAAGCATAAACTACTTGCTAAATGGACCACATGTCCTTTATTTAAGTAATATTTCGAAATTAATAATATACTAATTCTCGCTGAAAATCTGGACAGCATGGTGTAGTAACTTGCACGACAATTTAGGACTTCATAAAGGTATAATCTGATCTTGTGTTCTTCATGAAAGTTGTAGATATGCCTCTTATCTTTCCATATCATCTAGAATGAGCTTCATTGGATTCCTGGATCGTAAGTTATGACAATTACACCAAATTGTCACAAAGCTGAAATTAATGTTTATCCAAGTTGATGAGAGTTCTCATTACGTAGAGTCTTTGGGTCTCCAAAATGAGTGATGTGATGTGAGATCTTGTTTACTTGATCTCCTTTGAGACATTATCCAAGTCTCATCATTTGGATAACATGTCCATGGAATTGGAATGAATGAGTTAAAAACTTGATCATCACTTGAATGAATGATCTTGGACAGATTTTTAGATATGAGTCTCTTATCTTCAAGGATATGTCCTCATCATTCCCCCTTTCTTTAAAAACATTCGTCCTCGAATCTTCTAAATCTGTGTAAAAGTGAAAGGAAGATAAGTTAATTACATTAAGAGAAGTATTGACACTATACTCACCTTGTAACTCAAATTTGTAGGTATTGAATTTGGAAACAACTCGAAAAGAACTATCTCCTTTTGGTTTCATTGTAATACTCCGGGCTGCCCTCTTTTTCACAATTTGTTCATACAATAGATGCGAGTATTCCTGCAAAAATTTAGCAATACCACTTGAAAGAGATTGAGTTGTTAGTTCAACAGAAATAAAAGAGATAAACTTTGTTTCTATGTTCCGAAAAATCAGCCTCTCTAGAGGTTGAATTGTCTTATCTTCCTCACCAATGGAAACAAGTAAACACTCTTTCCTCACTTTTATAGAGTCGGCTTTTTGTCTCCCTTGACTCATGGCTTTTCTCTCAATTCTTTTATCACTCAAACTAGCTTCTTTTCTCTCAAGTGTAAGATCACTCTTTTCTTTCGACTCATCGCTCATCACTCTTTTTTTTATCAACATTGCTCTCGGTCTCTCTCTTTTCTTTTTGACAAACCCAAGTTACATCATCTTGCATTATCATACTTTGATTTGGGCAGTCCATAGCAACGTGCCTTTTTGCTTGACACTTAGAGCATTCCGTTTGAATTGAAGATGAATAATTTGGCTTCAAAGTTGAAAAAGGATTCGTGGCTGTTTGGGCATACTCAAGTTGAGTCGTGGCTGTTTTGGCAGCACCTAATGATTCCTTATAATCTATTTTGCTTGGCAAAAAGAACTAGAAGGGGGCTGATTTGGTCTTTTCCAAGTGGAAAACTTAGCCGAATTGGTCCCTCTCCTTTTCTCTTTGAGTTGTCTCTCAATTTGCTCCACATAGTTCACCATCTCTATAATATCAACCTGATTAGCTCGTTCCACTTTTTGCCTAATATCATCATTTAAGCCTGTCAAGAATCTATCCATAGTAGTATATCTATCCTCTTGAACATTCACTCTAATCATAATAACTTCCATCTCTTTGTAATACTCATCAACAGATTTAGAGTTTTGTCTAAGCCTTTGTAAACGATTGACAAGTTCCCTAATGTAATGTGGGGAAACAAATCTCCGTTTCATCTCAGCTTTCATATAATCCCATCTATCAATAGGTCGTTGGCCAGCCCTTCTCCTAAGTATACTCTCTTGTTCCCACCAATTTGATGCATAATCATAAAATCCTATGGCTGCCAATTTTACCTTTTTACCCTCCGAATAATTATGCGTAGCAAACATATGATCAATTTTATGTACCCATTCAAAATATAATTCGGAATCGTTCGTACCTTGAAAAGGAGGAATCTTAGCCTTGGTTGTGCAAATATTGTTGTCAAACCTTTGTTGTTCATCCCTTCCTCTCGGCCTCTCTTGCAAATAATCATCTTGGGGCCTATGATATGCTCTCCTTGAATTTGTAGAATTTTGAGAGCCATACCTTTTATCATCATCATCAAAGTAGCCCTCTTTTCGCTCTATTTGTTGCCCTCTTCTATGACCAATGAGCTGCCTTTGTGGTCTCACCTTTTGACCCATCATTTGTACTTGAGAATCCCTACGAAATTTGTCATCCATTAAGCTTTCAGATTGCTTAGAAGTTGACATTTTTCTTCTCTCAAATTTTAAGTGAATCTCTCAATTATTCCTTGAACTTTGTAAAAGAATTTCAACTCTAGAAGGCTTTAAAGATGAAAGCCAAGAATTGAATCCTAAGGGGAAGGGGGTACGGCTGAAAAAAATTAATAATCAAGAATGAACAAATCCTAGACCTATAAGGAAAAAGGAAAGTAATAAGAATAAGAAATCCTAGACCAAAAAGGAAAATTTAAAAAAAATAAAAAAAATTCTAGTCCTATAAAGAAGAGGAATTGTAATCCTAAGAGGAAAAGAACTACCTTGAAATTTCCTTGTGTATGTAGGACTCTATGACCTCAATCTTTCTTTGTTAGCTTTTTGGAACAACTTTAGAAAAGTTCCCTAGCCTTTTCTTGATCTTTTGCTCTTTGTAATAATTTTTGCCGAAGGGAGACGAAGATAAGGGTAATTTGGCTCCTTTCTTTCTTCTTTTTTTTGTCAAGAATCAAGAAATCAAGAATTGGTCAAGAAGGTCGTGGCCCAGTGGGGCAAGCCTTGACCTGCGACCTAGAGGTCCCAGGTTCGACACCCGCCTCCTACGTGTGAGGCAAATAAAATTCTGTAGGAGAGAATTAAGGTGCTGACCCAAAAACCAAGAATTGACGATGTTGGTTCTTGTCTTTGAATTTTCTTTTTCTTCTCGGCTAAATATAAATAAATAGAGCATAATTTTTTTTTTATATCAAGAAAACAAGAAAAGATACACCAATAAAAAGATCCACCTTGAGCTCTGATACCAATATGATGAGGAACCTTGACGGAATCAAGATTCGACACAAGGAAAATAGGATCTTTCTCTTACTTGAATTGAGTTCACGTGAATGCCTTACTACAACCTCCAAGCAGCGATAAGCACTTGACTACTATAGCAAAGGACTTTCAGAGTATTCGACACACTAGACCTCCAAGCAGCGATAAGCACTTGGCTACCTAGACAGAAGAACACTAAATGGATGAAGAAACACCACAACAAGGGAACTAGCTTGTTGATTAGTAACAATGAAAGGAAGATCTAAATAGAAATTCAATTAACAAAGCAACAAAGGAATAAACCTTACTATATCATTAATATCAAGTCTCCCTAATATGTGGTCGAAACCTCTCTTTATACAGAGAAAGATTTCGGCTGAAAAGCCCTAAACAAGCTAAGTCCTAAATGGACTAGGATTATACTTTCTAAAGAATATGCTAAAGAATAAAGTACTTGCTAAAGCATAAACTACTTGCTAAATGGACCACATGTCCTTTATTTAAGTAATATTTCGAAATTAATAATATACTAAAAACTGGAAATTAAATAAATGCTAAACTTAGAAAAACAAGATTAATTCTCGCTGAAAATCTGGACAGCATGGTGTAGTAACTTGCACGACAATTTAGGACTTCATAAAGGCATAATCTGACCTTGTGTTCTTCATCAAAGTTGTAGATATGCCTCTTATCTTTCCATATCATCTAGAATGAGCTTCATTGGGTTCCTGGATCATAAGTTATGACAATTACACCAAATTGTCACAAAGCTGAAATTAATGTTTATCCAAGTTGATGAGAGTTCTCATTACGTAGAGTCTTTGGGTCTCCAAAATGAGTGATGTGATGTGAGAGCTTGTTTACTTGATCTCCTTTGAGACATTATCCAAGTCTCATCATTTGGATAACATGTCCATGGAATTGAAATGAATGAGTTAAAAACTTGATCATCACTTGAATGAATGATCTTGGACAGATTTAGATATGAGTCTCTTATCTTCAAGGATGTGTCCTCATCAATTCTTTACACACTTCACACACACACACACAACATAATTTACACAATCGTGATCAATTGTCCTTTCTTGACTCTATGGCAACTGCTAACAGTCCGTTACTGCCATTACCCGTTAGGGAAGTCCTCACTTCTCAAGTTCTTATGTCCAGGTATTATATCCCCCGCACGATTGGGAAATGAGTTAACGATACATCTTGTTATTTCATCACTCACTTTGGAGAGTTCCACAAGTACTATTACTAACCCTAACTATTATACCTGCCAGTGAAGGGCCTCACTTTTCATATCATAGCATGCTCCCGGGAACGCGGTCAAATAGAATATTTGCGACATATCCCGGTATAGATTCATTCACGTACAAGAGCTCAAAATTAGGAATGTACAACTTTCAAACTTTACAGAATATCCAAATCATATCATTTACTCAAATATTAAGCGCAGGAATCTGAAACAGTAACATACAATTCATTTACTCAAATATCTCCTTTGTTGAATTCTTCTTCTTCTCCTCTTTTTACTTCCAGGTTTTTCTGAAATTTTCTAACTGTTAGTTTCCGTTTCCTAACTTCCTAACCTTTAAGATTTTCCTAACATAACTTCCTAACTCCCTTTTAAAATATTTACCACATATGTCCATCTACTTTAATACTATGTCAAAACACCCGCAGTCCCTTAGTTATATATTAAGTAAAATAAAATATTCATAATTACAGTGCCCAAAGACCCTCCAGGTAAATCCAATAGCCACAGTTTTACCCTCTTATAGACTATAAGCAAAACATCTCATCCGTAATTCTTCCTCAGTTAAACCGTTTAAAGGGAAGGTTTGTACCGTACATTAGAAGTTGAAAGTTTGGAAGAAGTTGAATATGATAGTGTTTAAGCTCATAGTTCCTTGTTACAACATTTAATCATATACATGATGGACTTGCAGCAATTTTTAGCATATGCGGATATCTCATACGAGGAACTAGAGATGTTGGGGCCACCAGAACGGCTAACTGATGCCCTCCATAATCATCAATTCCTTGATTGTCAGTAATGTCTCCACATAAATAAACAAATAATTAAAAAAATAAAAATAAAGAAATATAATTAATCAAACATTCCCCGACAACGACCTCAAAAACTTGATGCATAATATCTATAGTAGCAAGTATACTAGGTCAAGGTTGCAGTAGTCAAAGTCGATCCCACATAGAATAATGATTAATTAATTCCTATGTTACTAATTCTACAATGATCAAGAGCATATAAAATAAATCCAATGGTTGATGATGGCATGATCCAACTAAATTATATAACTAAAAGGAAACAAATTACATAAACAAGAAGTTTGATATGATGAAGGTCTAAGGCACATGAATCCACTAGATTGATAAATATTATATCCTAATGATTTGTCAGTCTGGGATGTGTTTCATTAATCGATCGATTTCCAATTATATATAATAACCTCTTTCAAGGCTTATCAAACCTATTCTCGTGAATAAATCAACTATATTTCTATGTTGATTTTTACCCCACGAAAATGCATCAAACATATGAAATCAAAGAGGTCGCACAAACCATACAAGTATATGTCTATCTTGCATGCAATTTATGTTAAGACCATTTAACCTAATTAAGAAGGTCAGCTATAGCAAATCTTCCAAGTTAATGTCAATGCAATTTAAGTTGTAGCTAATCACACGAAGCATTAAGAAAAATAATAAGGAATTAATTGCACAAACCCCATGGAATAACAAGATCAAAAGAATAACATATAAAATTAATCTAACTACATCACTGCCTTAGAATAAATATTTAGTTCATACTAGAGAAGAAATTCAATAACAAATTAATATAGAGAATATAAGAAAACATCCCTGAACTTGAATAAAGTCTCGATCTTGAAATCAAAATAATCTCCAAAAGTACGACGATAATGAAAGGTTGAATCTTGTCTTCATAATTCGTCGGAGAATCACTCTAATGATTAACCCTAGAATACCGCTAATAATAGAGAAAAGTAAAACTTAGAGAAAATCTAATAATGACCTAGTCAATTAAACTATTAAAAGGAGTATTTATAATCCTAGGAAACCTAATAAAATTAGAAGTTGGAAAGAATTTAAAAATCCAATAGGAAAGTCTCAAAATTCCTATAGTTGACCAGATTTCCAGCTTTGACTCGAGTTGACCATCTTTGACCATAAGACAATTTTTCATATTTTGCAATTCAATCCCAAAGTTTTCCAACCAAGTTGTAGAATTTCAACTAAGTACTCCAAACATTCTATTAGCTCCATAAACACCCTAAAAACATAAAAACACAAAGAAGTGAGGACTATGCCATTCTACGCTCAAAATGAAACAAATAAATGCATTCTTAAGCACAATACTTACTAATAATGTAGAAGAAAAATAGATGAATTTACGAGTTATCAAATTCCCCCGACTTAAGCGTTTGCTTTTCCTAAAGTAAATAAACACAAAGTAAGGCCGACAAAAAGTAGAAAGAAATCACGAAATCAGCAAGTTTAAAAACTCAAATAATACTCTCCAATAATTCCAACACAACAATGGCCAGAAATACAAGTGTGAAGAAATATTATACGATAATTCACTCAATCTCATTAATATTTCACGACAAGTACGCATTTATGAAGCTTGTATTCGGAACTAGAGATACAAATCTTCATATTTCACATCTCTTTTTGGTGTAATTCAATCAATAGGTACCCTTGTTAATGTTCATTTTCTTTTACTCATAAATATATAGAACTAGAGCAAAACTATGTAACATTGTTCGATTCTTCCCTATCTTCTTTTTGTTCTTTTATTCACTTTTTAACTCGTGGTGGGCCTAGAGAATGATATGCTTTTAACAAACCTAACAGTCGCGGTGCGGGTCAAAGAGAATGATATGCTTATTTACACATCAAACAGTCTCGTTCCACTATCCTTGCTCATACTGAAATGTTGGTTCTTCTTCGTGTTATCCCAAAGGACAAAGTGATAAATCTTTTTTTGATGATAACAAACCATTGATAGTTCTAATATTTTTATGAGCATGTTCTTAATGATAGGATCATTAGCACTCACACCAACATTGATGAAAATGGTAAGTTAGCTTCTTGTGTACACCAAAGGTATGATCATACACACAAGAAAGCTACACTTTGAAAAACTCCATAGAAAAAGCATGAAGTCAATCCACATGCTATGGAAGTACTTGCAAAGTCAATGAAGAAGGAAGATCAACATGTCAAGAGCTACTCAATCCAAGAAGAGTACAATTAAGTGGTAAACTCATTGAAAAGAAGAAGTGTGATATCCAATACACTACATCAAGAATGCAAGGGGACTTCATCACTCAAGAAGATGTTGATCAAAGGCTTCAAAGTCCAAGCTCCAAGAAGAATCAACTTGAAGACCTTAGGAGAATTAATCTAAGCTTATAAGCAATCATTTGTGACTAATCTTTCCTTTGAGAATACTAGATACATAGATGTTTAAAGCTCAAAATTGCATGTTTTCAAAACCTCATGTTTTACTTTGTTCAATATTTTGTGTTTTATATCTTTACAAAACACTTAGGCATGTTCATGAGAACATTGTAAACTTAACTAAGTGTAAAAACAACTTTGGGACTGCTCTCCAGTCAACCTAGGCTTTGCCTCGGTAGACTAGAGATGTCCGGTCGACCTGACAAGTGATGATTTGGTCGACCAGTGAGTTTTTGTCCTTATTCGAGTTTTGAATGTTCCAATGCTCCAACGGCTATATTCTATCCAAAGCGACCAAGATATTAGGTAGGTCGACCGACCTTTGCTTCTGTAGACCTGACCACTTAAATGCGGTCGACCGAGATACGAACAAAGGGCTTTTAACCTTTGATTTAAGGCACTCCCGGTCGACCGGAGTTGTCAATTCAAGGCCAAAATTATAGCCGTTGTGACCAACAAAGCTTGTATATTTTTTTCCCTATAAAAAAGTTTTCAAAGCTGAATTTTACATAACTAATCAAACCATAAGAGGGCATACGCATATACATTTTCTAAACACACAAGCAAACACTTTTGTGCTTAAATTCCAAATCTTTTTAAAGCATTTGTGTTGAGCTATAAACTTCATCTATCTTTCTATTCTTAAAGAGTGATTAGAGCTTAAGTTGTAAATCCATTCCAAGAGGGAATTCTTTGTAGTGAGCTAAATTGTAAAATCTCCTTAGAAAGAGATTGGTTACCCAACCTTCTCATTTGTGAGAACTAGTTCTTTGTGAGCTAGTAAAAAGCTCTTAGATAGCTTCACTCTTGGTGAGTGTTTGAAATTCCTATATGTAGGCAAAAGATCTCTTTGTGAGGCAAACACTCTTTGTGAGTGGAAAATTCTTAGTGAAGCAAAAGTCCTAAGAGTAGACAAAAGTCCTCTTTATAAGGCTAAACACTCTTAGTGAGTGGAGTCTTCTTTGTGAAGCAAACGTCCTCATTTGTTGAGGCAATTGTAAAAGGTAAAACCCACATTGCATTTGTTGTGAAGGGTATCCATTAGTGGATGTTGAAATCCTTGTGGATTGCCCTAAGATAGTGCATTTAAATTCTTTGTGAATCGAACCACTATAAATCCCTGTGTTAGCTTTCTGTATCCCTACTCCTTTAATTCATTGTTCATATACTTCCTATAACTTGTCTATTTGATTATATGAACATATGTGCATATGATAGAAACTATCACATACTTCCTTGTTTTATACAATTGCTTCACTTAGTCATCTAAGTTTCCTTAAACATAATTGAATAACCTTATGTTCTTAAACAACATACTTGTTGTTAAGGTGAACACTTAGGCAAAGATGATTTAGAAAAGCTTAAAATGTTTTTAAGAACCTAATTCACCCCCTCTTAGGTTTTATACCCTTAAAGGGTATTTCAATTGGTATAAGAGCCTAGTCTCATTTTGATTAGACTTACATCCTAGGAGGATCCATGGCTCATTGCTTTTCTAACTTAGATGACCAATCCCCATCTAGACCACCTCTATTTGATGGCTCCAACTTTGATAGTTGACAATGTGACTTTTAAATTGTTTTTTTCTTCTAATGAAATTTCCTTGTTTAGCATTATAGAAGAAGGTCATTTTATTCCTTCAATCTACACACAAGGTGTCATGGTGCCAAAGTCTAAGAAAGATTGCAACGAAGAAGACTACAAGAAGATGACTCCCAACTTCTAGGCCATGAATGTACTTTGTTGTCACTTAATCAAGAATCTCTCAACAAAGTACAGGAATGTGAAGATGTTCAATACATGTGGAATATGCTTGGAGCATCATATCAAGGCGGAGTTGAAGAAAAGCCAAGGGTGGAGAATCTAGAAATGGGAACACAATCTTGTGAAGGCATTGAAGAAATATCAATCACACTCCTAACTAAATTGGATGACATCAAATAGTGTGAGTTAGGAGAAATCAAAAGTCAATCTTCAATGTGCTCAAAAGATATACATGTAGAGCTTTCACAAGATGAAAAAAAATAGAAGATGGAAGCACAAGATGATGATCTTCAAATGGAACTAAACTATGATGGAGATAATGAGGATCAATCATCTTGCAATAGGAAGAGAAAAACCTTGCCACAGAGCTTCAAAGAAAGACATCTAAAGAGAAGTGGCTTTGGACTCAATCATTCCAAGAAGAATGATGAAGATTTGAAATAGAGATGTTCAAAGAGAAAGAAATCACAAACACTCCATAGCACTTAGATTCCTCAAACCTCAATGGCAAATACATTCAAAGAACCAAGATGCTCACTACAAGTGATGATCATAACTTCAATGGTAATCTACAATTATCATCACTTGGTAAGGTTACAAAGGTATCAACTTCACTCTCTCATAATAATTTTATTGATGTTATTAATAGTATGAGAAGTAAGATTGATGCTAATACTTGTACTCTCGTTGATGTTGCATCTGTTATATTAGTGATCCTTCACATGGAGATATCTTATAGCAAGAGCTTCACTCGCTTGATGTTTCTCTTGCAAAGATATCTAAAATATGCAACATCACAAGATTGGATGATTCTTGCTCTCACTTCTCATCTAATGAGAATCATCCTTGTGCTTGTAATATTGAAAATGTTGATCCAAACGCACACACTTGCCACTTGAGAAAATGCTCTAACAATGTAGGACCTTTGCAAAAGGTACCATATATTTCTCAAGTTTCCCTTATAGGTTCCAAGAGATTTAAATCACAATTCAAAGAAATGGACCCCAAGGAATGGCAAATTAAAGCAAAGACTCCAAGCAAAAAGTCATGTGCCAAGGACAACATGGTTGTGGAGAATTCATCAAGGAACGTCAAAGATATCATCAATGATGACTCCACAAACCAAAAGAAGTTTGCTTCCAATGCATCAAAAGCTAAAATGGAAAGAAGAATCAATCAAAGGATAACCTCCTCCAAGAAGGAAAAGGTCAAGATCAAGGCCAAACCTTATGCCTCATTTGTCTCTTTGATGAAGATCAAAGTGAGAATCAAAGTCCTAAATCTATAGGCAATGAGGTACAATCTAATCTTCCCTTGATCTTGACTATGTTAGTGAGGAGGATCCTTATGTGCTTTTAACCGATTTATATGATGAATTGAAAAGGTTAAATAAGAAGAACAATATCACATGTAATAAACTTGCTTGCTCACTAAATGAAAGATCTAAAATGCAAGTAGAACATGATGGTCTTCTTACTTTTTTTCACATCTTATCTAATGAAAAAGAGGATGCGCTTTTATCTCTAAATGATTTGTCTCTTGTTTACCAAGAATTGCTTGACAACTTGCATATCGCTAATTCTAAACTTGTTGAGCATGATATCTTAAGGCACAAATTTTATTTATTAACTACTTATGTGAATAAGTGTACTTGTGCTAGAGATATCCTTGGTAATGTGCTTGTTGCTCCTCATGTTCATATTGCTAGTAATTGTCAAGAGCACAAGCACACACATAAACTTACACACTCTACTTATATTAATGCTAGAACACTACACACCACTATGCTAATTGCTAATTGTGGTAAATGTGGTCATCATGCTACTTGTTGCATTAATAAAAAGAAGATTGAAAGAGGTGCTAAGTCTACTTGGGTTGAAAAGAACCCCAAAACTAACCCCCAAAGGACCCATAAGAAAATGGGTACCAAAATTGCATTCTATTGCAAGAAACAGGGGAGATTCGGCCGACTGGATACGGCATCGGTCGACCATACAGATGGTCAAAATGCCTCAGCCAAAGGAAAAGTATCCTGGTCAACCGCAACAAACTCCCGGTTGACCTGAGCAGAAGGGCTTTCAGTAACAGGATACCCCGGTCGACCGACATCCCTCCTCGATCGCCCGAAATTTGGACAGAAATAAATTCATATTTTAATTGGACGAAGGAGGGCGACCAGATATGACCTCCGGTCGACCGAAGTGTCGCGGTTTAGTAGAAATTCAAAAGTCACTTTTCCCTCTTCAAAGAAATCCCAAACCCTTCCATCTATATTTTTCAAAATCGATCTCTATATCATCCCAAACAAAAATCATTCCACAAATCATATATTCCTACAATCATGGTCCAAAATCCAAAGCCAAATCCTTCTAAACATCTTTCCAAAGGAAAACCCAATAATGATTCTTCAAAGAGAAAAAACCTCCCTCCAAAAGAAAAAGAACTAATTGAGCCCACTCCAAAGAAAGCAAATGGGAATAGGAAAGTCGATACGGGAAGAGGTAAATCAAACAAATTGACTCAATCCGACGAAGAGATGGAGTCCGACAATGATCATCCTATTCCACTTCCTCCTTCAAGATATCAAGGAGAATCCTCATCCTACACCACAAGAATAAATTGCCACCTTTGTCCCTAACTTATTTTCGCTCAGGCAGTTTTATCCTTTTTAGAAAAAACTATTTGTTTTTGTCCTCAACTTTTTTACGGGCTGCCAGTTTTGTCCTTCTGTCAAAAAGTAGGCATAAATCAGTTAAGAGCATTGACCAGCCGTTAATAGTAATAAAAAAAAAAACTATCTCTCTTCCAGGGGTATAATTGGAAACATAATATTATTACCCATCTTCTTCCCCAAAGCTTCCCCTTCCATGGTCATGAAGAATGTTGGAAGCACAAGTATCAACAAGGTTTCCAAAGGTAAGGTGAATGAATTTGAAAATCTACAATTTGAGTTTGGTGTGATTGAAAATGATTTCACTCCAAGAATGCTCCCATTTTCAAATTCTAATTTTGGGGAAAGTATGTATTTCAAAAACCCAATCTCACAATCGGAGTCAAAGAGAGCGATTTCGGTGTTGAACTGTAGGTTTGTTTTTAGCATATTGAGAGAGAACTTGAATACCCATGGGAGGCTAATCCTAAAGATTTTGATTGATTAAAGCTTTTGATTCTAATACACTAATCAAGTAGCAAACTTTCAATGGCGGCATAATATTCCTTTTCCTGGATGAGTTATGCAAATAACCTTTTCTTCTTCCTTCAATTTCTAGAATTAACATGGTATCAGAGCAATTTTCTCCGCTGAATGCTCTTGATTCTTGATTGTTCTGAATAATTGTTGATAACTGGAAGAACTTTGATTGAATTCGACTCTGATCGAAGCCCAATTTGTTCATTGATCTTCATCTTATTTGGAAAATCAGTGAAGTTTTTCACAGATTTTATGGAAAATGTGGAAGTAGCAGCTATACATCCATTTTTTGTTCATCAGAGTGAGAATTCTTCCTTTATTCTCACAAAAATTGTGTTAAGTAGCTCCAATTATCAAACATGAAGGCGAGAGATGAGAAAATGCATTGTTACTAGGAATAAACTCTGCTTTATTGAGAATGTTCCAGACTTCACTGCACCTGCCAAAAAAAAAAAAGAATGTACAGACATTGGGAACAAGTTGACCAGCTTGTTATGACATGGATATTGAATACATTGTCTGATACAATCAGAATGAGTGTGAGTTCATGTTTAACTGCTTCATAGGTATGGAGAAATCTAGAGAAAAGGTACACCAAAGGTAATGTCTATAGACTTTCTGACACTTTGGAAGAGTTTTATGCTTTGAAACAAGGTAGTAAAACTGTTGATCCATTTTACACTGAGTTAAAAGTTGTTTGGGATGAATTATGTTCATTGAGAGGATTACCTACCTGTACTTGTGGAGGATTGAATGTTGTACAAGAGCAAGTATAACAAGTAATATGTGGTTAGATTTCTAAAAGGTCTTAATGAAAAAATTTCACCTGTTAGGTCTAGTGTTTTGATGACTAAGCCTTTACCTGATATAGAAGAGGTTTTTGGTATGGCTGAAGAGCATCAAACACAATTCCTGTATGCTACACAACACAATGTAGAGTCACAAAGTTTGTGTAATCAAAATACTTGCATTGATATGAACAGTTATAATGATGCTCAAGGAAATGGAGGAAGTGTTAATAAGATGAATTATGTGGCAGTGAATGCTATGAATACTGGCTATAGGAAGATTTGTTTTAATACTCAGAAACAGGTTTTTGTGTGCACATACTGTGGCAAAGTAGGTCATTCATTGGATAGATGCTATAAAAAGTATGGCTATCCACAGGCTAATAACAGTTATGACAAAGGAAATAGTTCAAGCAGTTGGAACAATTCTACAAGTGCTAGGAATGACAATTGGAATAATGGAGGAAAAGTAAATTATAAAGTTGTCAACCAAATTGCAGGACATTCTGAGAAGAATGTGTCAACTGCTGCTAATGTTTACAAGGATTCTACCACTGGTTTCTCACAGGAACAACAACAACAATTGATTCAAATGATGATGTTTGTTTGTCTTGAGCATAATGAAAATGGAGGACAATCTACTTCAAACTCTCCTTATTTTTTCTGCTCCTGTCAACTTGTTCATAAAATTGCCCAATCACACTTCCATTCCTGTCACTAAGAAAGGAACAGTACAATCAACTTCTGACATTGTTTTACATGATGTCTTATATGTTCCTTCTTTTAGAGTAAACATTATTTCTGTTTCCAAGTTAGTATATCTGGCTAACTGTTCCATAATCTGTTGTCCTGGTAAATGCATCATCCAGGACCTGCACACCTTGAGGAGGTTTGGGATAGCTAAGGAGTGGCAAGGTCTTTACTATTTCAACCCTTCCTCTTCATTTGATCATGTTCCTCTTCCTACTTGTCCTTCCACTGGTTTGATTAGCAATAAGGTTCATTCTGTTGCACATGTTACTGCATCAGAAATAAATAAAACGTTTTTTCATTATAGATTAGGTCATCTCTCATTTGAAAGGTTGAAGCAAATTAAGTCAATAGATTTCAAGTGTTCTGCTAATTGTGTATGTAGTATTTGTCCTCTTACTAAGCAACATAATTTGCTTTCCCTCTCAGAACTACTATTGTTAAAGGCATTTTTGACCTAATTCAAGCTGATATCTGGGGTCCTTATAAGGAGTTAACCATTCATGGTCATCAACACTTCCTCACCATTGTTGATGACTATAGTAGATTTACTTGAACTTTTCTACTTAAAACAAAGGCTGAAACTGCCACCACTTTACAATCTTTCTATTCCTTCATTTTCACTCAATTTGACATTAAGTGCAAAATTATAAGAACTGATCATGGTGCGAGTTCTTAATGCCTCAATTTTATTCCATTCATGGCATTTTGCACCAAACTTCTTGTGTGCAAACTCCACAACAAAATGGCTTAGTGGAGAGAAAACATCAACATATTTTTAATGTTACCAGGGCACTTAAGTTTCAATCTAATATTTTTTTATTGGGGATATTGCATTGAACATGCTACTTACATGATTAATCTGACACCTTCTCCTATTTTGAAACACAAAACTCCTTATGAGATAGTGTACAAAAGGGAACATGTGTATCATAATTTGAAGGTTTTTGGTTGCCTTAGTTATGCTTGTACATTAGCTCATGATAGGGGTAAGTTTGATCCAAGAGGGAAAATGTGTGTTTATCTAGGATAATCTGATACTTCTAAAGGTTATATTCTAGTGGATGTAGAAAATCAATACATTTTTGTCTCTAGGAATGTCATATTTCTTGAGCATTTATTTCCTTTTTTGGTTGATAATTATGCTGATGAAGTTTCTGTGTCTAATCCTACATCTTCACAACTTCTTGAACACACTTCTTCCTCCATTACTCCAACATAATTCTTTGACCATCCTCATTTTACTTTTCCTTCTTCTGTTTCTTCAAAAGATGTTCCTGCTGCTCCAACAAGTAAATCAGCCAGGCAGACTTAAACATCCTACTTATCTTAAGGACTATGTCATTTCTTCTACTAAATCTCTTCATACTTCTCCTCATGCAATTCATATCTTATGATCATTTGCATCAAAATCAGTCATCCTTTATACATGTGTAAGCCCTAAGGGCGAACAAACTCTGTTTTTGATAATGGTCAAACATTTGATGTTGTGACTAATGTCTTATATCTTTGTGATAGAATATCGAAACTCGTGATGGAAGCTCTAAGTTCTTCAATCAAGATATAAACAAGATCTTCAAGGCACATATCATCAAGATTGAAGATTGAAGACTTAGGTTTGGTTAGGATAGCTTTATATTTCTTAGTCGTTATCTTATAAGCTCTCTAACCAATGCTCTAAATGAACTTAAGAATACAACACTATAGTCTTGCATACATATTAAACACGTTTTCAAAAGGCTAAGTTTTAAAACGATCTTTACATGTGTTCGTATTTCAAAAGCCTTTGTTTTCAAAGTTCATGTCTTTTAAAACGGTTTTTCGAAATGCTTTTAATTGTTACCTTTTGGGAAAACCTTTTAGACTTCATTTGATTTCAAAACGTGTGAAAAATCAACATCTCTCATGCTCAGGAATGTCGGTCAACCGAGCTCAAGCTCGGATCAACCGAGCAGAAACTGAGAGGTTTGAAAGTTTGGTTCGGTCGACCATAGGGTAGGTCGGTCGACCGACCTAGGTTCGGATCATCCGACCTTTTCTCGGATCAACCGAGGAGAAACTGAGAGTTGCATTTTACAGGCTCGGTCGACCTAAGCCTTGGTCGGTCGACCGAAGTTGTGTTCGGTTCACCGAGGTCCTTAAACGGTCAACCGAACTCTGAAAAAAACTAGCCGTTATCTGACCGTTTTAAAGTCGTTTTTTGGACTTTTTTTAATACTATAAAAGCTCTAAAGCTGTATATTCCTAATACACCAACCAGAACTGATCTACATTGAATATACAAAAGCTCTAACTCTTCAAAAGCATATCCATCTCTTTTTATGTATTGAAAAGTTCAAATCCATCTCATATATGCAAGACACAAACTGTTGAATTCAAAAGTTCAAAAGAGCATTAAAGTGTGATCTTCAAAGGTATCCATACTCCACTTCTTGAGTGTGAAAATTGTATCTTTATATCTTCATCTTTCCCTTTCTAAGTGATTGGGTATTAGTTGTGTTTAGTCCTACTTAGTGTTGGGCTTTGTACTCTTAGTGAGTGTTGATTGTAATTGTGGTTAATTGAGTAAAACTCTTTGTGAGTTAGCCACAAGTGTAAAAAGATCTTCTTAGTGAAGTTGTTGAAAATCCTTGGGTGAAACTCAAGGTAGTGGACGTAGATTCTTTGTGAATCGAACCACTCTAAATCCGGTGTCTTGCTCTTCTTGTTTTCATATTTGATCTACAAATCTCCAAGCTTCATATACAAGTTCTACACTTCTATATCTCAAAGAAAAAGAAGCCACTTTTTATAAAAACCCAATTCACCCCCCCCCCCTCCCTTGTGTTTTTCAACATGCTTTATATGTGCATTGGGAACCAGTCACATATGATGAGGCATCTAAGCATCAAGTGTGGAGAGATGCTATGGCTGCTGATCTTACAGCCTTGGCTGACAATAACACATGAGAAATTACTTTCCTACCACCAGATAAGGTTCCTACAAGTAATAAGTGGATTTATAAAATAAAGTATCTAGCAGATAGTGTGGAAAGGTACAAGGTTAGGCTTGTAGCTAAGGGATATACTCAGCAAGCTGGGGTAGATTTTCTCAATACTTTCTCCCCAGAAGCTAAGATGACCACAGTCAGGGTATTATTGGCTCTTGCTGCTTCTAAAGTGTGGTTTGTACACCAGCTAGACATCAACAATGCCTTCTTGCATGGTGATCTTCATGAAGACATTTATATGGTACATCGACCTGGCTTGCTTAGAGTCTTACCTGGCCAAGTCTGTAAGTTGAAGAAGTCTCTTTATGGACTCAAGCAGGCCAATAGAGAGTGGAATGCCACTCTTACTGCAGCCTTACTTAAACTAAGCTTTAGGCAGTCATGGCACGACTACAACCTATTTGTCAAGCACACATCAGATAGTTTCATCTCTCTTCTTGTTTATCTTGATGATGTGTTGCTTGTAAGTGATAACATGCTTGCTTTAAATATTGTCAAGTCTTTTTTGCACAAGGAATTTAGGATCAAAGACTTGGGGGAGGTGAAATACTTCATAGGTATTAAAGTAAGAAGGACTGCGAAAGGTATGGTTTTATCTTAAAGGAAATATGTTCTGAATCTTTTAAGAGAAGAAGGATATCTCAATAGTCATCCTAACAATACTCTCATTGATCCTGCAGCTAAGTATTGTTACAATGATTCAGAACTTTTGGAAGATATTAGCAAGTATAGAAGGATCATAGGAAAACTACTTTACTTGCCAGTGACAAGACTAGACATAGCATATTCTACTGTGCAACAATTAAGTCATTCCTTGATCATCCTACACTACTACATCACAAGGTTGTTGGAAGATTGCTGAGATACATAAAGAAGGCATTGGACAGGGTTTATTCTATTCTACAGATACTTCTTTACAGTGAATGGCTTTGTTGATAGTGACTGGGCAGGATGCAGTGAGACTAGAAAATTTGTCACTGAATTTTGTGTCTTCATTGGGAATTCTTTGATTTCATGAAAATCAAAGAAACAAAGTACTGTCTCAAAAAGCTCAATAGAGAACTTCTGCAGTTCAGGGCAATGGCCATGGCTACAAGTGAAATTCAATGGCTCATCTATCTCTTGGAGGACTTAGGCATCAAACAAAGGCAATATGTTCCTTTGTTTTGTGACAGTGCAAGTGCTATATATATAGTTGAAAATCCAGTGTTTCATGAAAGGACTAAACACATAGACATAGACTGTCATGTTGTGAGAGAAAAGCTGCAAGCAAATGTGCTAAAACCACTTCCAGTAAGTTCTAACAGACAACTAGACATATTTACTAAGGGAATACATTCATCTAGGCTGGAGTTTTTAATCAACAGTCTGGGATTATTTGATCTCTACAAAGGCTCAGCTTGAAGGGGCTGTTGAAACATGGCATCGGTTCAAGAATAAAGAAGAAGCTGATATTGAAGCTGCATCAAAAAAAAGCTGAAAATGAGGGCATGAAGTGAAGGAAATAAGCTGCTGAAAGGTTATCAATATTGCAAATAAAGGAAGTGGGCTTATTACTCTTGGACTCTAAATAAAATAGACTAGACTGAATAGAGAATAAACATTGGGCTTATTATTTGTATTGTATTAATAGGTCCAATTACTATTAAGGTCCAAAAGACATTTTATTTTAGTCTTGTAGACTTCGATCAGGGGACGAGTCGGGGAATTTGATGTTGAGGGGTAACGGTAGAAAAATTCCAAAATTCTTGAGGGCGGTAAAAAAGGCAAAAAAAAATTCTTGGGGGGGCGAAATTGATAAAATTTTCCAAAAATACAGCATAAAATTTTGATAAATAGTAGTATTTTTAAAAATGCCGGGAGGCGCGGCCCCACTCCCCCCGATAATCGTCCACGGCTTCAGTACATTTAGTGCATAGCATTGGATAATTTCCCAAAGTTTGTTAGGGAGTAGTTATCGTTTTTCCTTTGTATAAATAGATGCTAATCAGCTCATTTCTTCTTTAACAAAAACAGAAGATAAATTCTTCTTCTTCCTTTAATTTCTAGAATTCCAACAATATATAGAAATTATGTTTTGGGTTTGATTTTGATTATGTATTTTGTTTAATTTCTGGGGGGGGTATTATGGGTTTTGGTTATATGGTGTACTCTTGAACACTCTTAAAGTTCTTAACATGATCTGTGGTGGTCTTCCGAATGAGAATTCTTTGGAAAACTATGAAAAAATGATTCTAAAATTAATGAAATTTTGACCAGATCCATTCCACAATTTCGTCAAACCAGATGAAGAGTTTTGATGATGTCAGCGAAATAAACCCAATAGAAAATGCTCCGATTTAATCCATTAAATCCAAAAGGCTTGAATTTTGTATGGATAAAAAGGTGCTTCTCACATTGAAGACCAAGGAAATCCACATATCAAAGCATTTCACACTCACAGGAACACAAAATCAGTGCAAGACCCACTCAACAGTGAAAATCCATGGTAAGAGGATTTTCACTTAGAGATCGAATTTTTTGACAATGCTGGTCGTCTTTTCAATTAGAGGAATGTTGTCTAGAAACAAGTCCAACTTCGGACTTCCCACACGGTCTTAATTTTCATCAATTTTCGTTAATTGGAAATGGAAATAGGTTATTTTATTGAGTTTTTTGTGAAAATATGACATTTTTAACGAAAAACGTTGTTTGTCGCCAGAGAAGATGACCGGAAAAGGGTGTTGATCGCCGAAGAAGATTGAGATTTAATAGGACATTAGGTGTCAGTTTTAAGTGTGTCGGGTTCGGGTCTATAAAAGATAAATTCGTCTTTTAACATTTTCAGGCCAAAAAAATTAAGAAATTGGACGGAATCCTTGATCGGTGCTACAAACCGCTGCTCGTAAAATGTTTATGGCTATAAGCCGCTAAAATAAAAGTATTTGGTCAAAATTCGAAATACGTGAATAGTTGATGGCCATTTAATGTAAATTGTCCTTATAACAAACCATTAAAAAAGTTCTCATGTTTGTGTGAATTTGTGTTTTAATAATAGATCTTATATATCACACCTACATTAATGAAAATGGAAAGAAAGTCTTCATAAACCTCAAAGTTTTCCACAATAACTTTGAAGATGCTAATACAAAAAATGACCAAATGATCGGACCATGTGAAGAAAGGGTCGGTCGACCGAACCCTTGAAGCCTCAGTCGACCAAAGGGGTCAACCGAACATACTTTAAATAAGTTATTCCTTTAGATAGAGAAAGTGAGAAACGATCGAGGAAAGAGAGCTCAGAAGGGATCATCTCAAAGAGGTAGTCTTCCATGTGAAAGATGAATGGATTTTCAAGGTTTGAATACGATCTTCAAGAGCTTCACATATGCTCTTGGCTTCTTCCATTGCTCTTCTCAATCCTTCTTCTTCTTCAGACATTTTTCTTCTTCTTATTTTTTTTATTTCATCTACGGGTTTTAATAGAGACTAGAGAGGATGGGAATACACAAAACTCACTGCGCGTGCGCTTCCAGTTACTGGGTGACCGAGTTTCAGAAAAGTGTTGCGACTACTTTCTTAGTTTGCTTTGCTTTTTCTTTCTGCTTTGAATATTTTTATAGCATGATGAAACCGGGCCTAAAGTTATTTGTTATTGCTGGAAACCCCCCAAAGTTCTTAAGCTGTGAAATAACCCCTCCACGTATTTGGATTTGTTTTTTGTTTAAAAATTTGTATCTCAGAATTGAAAAAAATGAATTTTATTTGAGAGAGTCGTGGTGTCCAATCAGGGATGAAGCCAAGAAATCGGCGTTGGGTGGGCGAAAACTGCAACAGTATGTCGAAGTACATATAAAAACTGCAAAAAAAATGTTAGGGGCCAATTTGATAAAATATTTTGAACTGCATATATAATTTACTATATCTAGTAGTATTTTTAGAAATTTCAGCCCCTGCTCCCCTCTGTCTTCGTCCCTGTGTCCAACATAAGAATTGTGTGTTGGATTATTGGAGAATTCTATGCACTGCCCTAATATTGATGTGTTTAAAAAATATTAGGTGTGTAAATGAGATGAGCTAAGTTCAGCTCAGGCTCAACTCATCTAAATTGTGCTCAGCTCATATGTGATATAAGTTAATTTTCTCAGTTCAAACTCGACCCACTAGTACCTCACGAGCAGCTCAACTCAGCCCATTAATTTTCAAATATTAAAAAATTGTGATGACAAAATAAATCAAGTACTCCTCTTAGCACAATGAAATATACTATTAATTTAATATATATTACCCAATTATAATATTTAGAGACTGTAAAAATCTATTGCAACTACATCCAAAAAGAAAAAAAATCTTAATCATAATCTAACTAAAACCCATGCCGGCATTGCGGCTAATTTTTTTTTTTCTTCTAACTACTTTCTTATACTGGGTCAACTTATTAGACAATTAAACAAATGAGTTTAACTCTATCCAATTTAAACTCGCCTCATATTTTAAATGAGCAAAAACATTTCCTCTTTCGCTTTTGATTTTTATGCGGCTCCTTCGAATTCCTTTTTTGCTAGTCGATGAAAATGGTGTTTTCATAGCAGCTTTTGCATACTTTTTGGGCGATTCTATTACTAATTCATAGGCGGAGCTGGTCACGTTACTAGAAGTTCTTATTTTGGTGCAATCTTTTCATGTTACTATTACTCATATTCAAAGTGATTCGATGTTTATTTAGCCAAAAAAAGTGATTCGACGTTTGTAGTGGCATCAATTGGCGGAAGATCAGTACACAATTGGAAGCTTTTTTTTTTTAAAAAAAAAAAAAAAAATTATATACTTATTGGGGGAGGGGTCTATTTATTATAAGAAATATGGGGATTTAAGAAATGGGAAAGAGATTCGAACTCATGACATCTAAGGCTTCAGTATTGGCCATTAGACCAATGCCTCAATCCTCATTAGCACACAACTAGAAGCTTGATGCCTTGTTTCAAGGAGAGATCGATTTGTTAGACAATCACAGTCTCTCTCACGTTTTTCGTAAAGTCAATCGTGTAGCAGACTCTCTAACTAATGTCGCATGTGATGTTCATTCATGTTGTTTATAGGGTTATTCATGAACTGCTAGTCTTTACGAGGGGATTGACACTCCTTATATTAGGCAAACATAGTTTAGGCTTTCATGTATCGTACTTCTTTTTATCTATAATAATATGACAAATGGGCTAGTTGACGGTTTTCATGAATATATATATATATATATATATATATATATATATATATATATATATATATATATATATATATATATATATATATATATATATTGTTGTAAATAAATGACCAGGCCCAACCCATAGAGCCCATGAACCAAAGGTTTCTATCTCTATAAATAGAGACATTTGGTTCATTTCTATAGACACCTAAAATCATATTCTCTCCCACTTTCTCTTCTCAATTCTTTATTCTTATAACACGTTATCAGCACGAAGCTCTGTCGATTTGGATTGAAGCAAGTTCTCTGCCGATTTGGATTGAAGCGAGTTACGAGGTTAGTTTGTATAACTCGTTTTTATATTGCGGCTTCAAATCAATTGGAGTACGCAATAGATCTACCATTTCTACCAAAATAAGAGATCTGGCTCTACTTGGACAAGGTTTGGTTTGGGTTTGGGTTTGGTCTCAAAATTGGTGGGAAAATACAAATTTTGACTTACAAAATTGGTGGGAGAATTTCAAATTCAAATTTTTTCGTTCAAATATTCGTTAAAATTGGCCAATTTTCTAGGTCAAAATTTGTATTTTCCCACCAATTTTGAGACCAAACCCAAACTCAAACCCAAACCAAACCTTATCCAAGTAGAGCCCTAATTCCTTCTTCTCTCCCAAATTCTTCTTCCCTCTCTATATTATAACATATATATATATATATATATATATATATATATTCTTTTTGCGTGAAGAGAACTAATTGTAACAATAAAGATAAGTTAAAGGACTAGAACTCTCCAATAATTTATTATATTAATAAAAATAGTTTCTTTAAAATAAATTTAAGCAAAAGGTTTTAAAACTCGATTTCCCTTTTCTTTTATTTATTTTCCAAAATCCAATTGCTGATATCCTATTGAATGGTCTCCTTCCAGCACTGAGAGAGAAGAAGCCATCGTCCCTAATCCCTTTGGCCGTAGTTTCTTTGCTTCAATGGCGATCGAAGAAGAGGAATCCATAGAAGCGGCAGCCGCAGAACGGCGGGAGAGGCTTAGGGCTTTGAGAATCGCTCAAGAACTCCTCAACACTCCCGACCAAGACGACCAACCTCAACGTCCTTCCAATGACCGTCAAGACAATGGCGAAGCCGGTCAAGACGACCAAGAAGTTGAAGAAGAAGAAAAGTAAGTGCTTTAACGTCGTAATTTAAGAGTTATTAGATTTTAATTTTATCTTCTTCATTGTGATTTAGCAACTTTTAGGTCAAAACTGTTAGACAAAATATTCACTAAAAGGTATTATAAACAGATAACTTTACAAAATGTCTAGATCAAATCTTGTGATAAAACACAATATCCTTAAACCGAATTCGCCTTCTTCCCTCTGGTGCTTAGGATGTTGAAGGTGTTCGATTCCCAGGATAAAATGATCTGCAAGTAGAGCCTTCACAAGCACTTGAAACTCTACAAGTGAACTGCCGACGAGCTTGCAACTATCACCCAAAATTGTTTGTAAAAGTATAGAAAAGTTTCAGATTTTTTTTTTTGTGTGTAATCTGCAATGAAGAATGACAGGAATATATATAGTGAAGCTTGTTTACTCCAAGGGTTTGCTGATTCATGAATCCAAATTGATTGCGGAATTTACTAGTGTTCATGAATCCAAACATTCACGAATCCGAATTAAATTGATTCATGAATTTACTAACATTCACGAATCCAAATTAAATTGATTCATGAATTTAAAAACATTCACGAATCCAAATTAAATTGATTCATGAATTTACAAACATTCATGAATCTGCTATTGAACTCCCTAAATGTTTCAGATCAGTAATTGTGTGTTTGGGATGCAAAAAATTATCTCGAATTCAAGATAAGACCTCCCAAGACCCCCAAGGCCCCAAGGCCCCGCTCCCGGATTAATTATATAATCTACCCGAACTAATGTTTTATATTAGTCTCGGTTGAACTCCGGTTGAACCTTGCGTGCACCCGCGGGGGCTCTATCATTCACACATTTACTCTACCTTCTTGGTTCATTTCTTATTAAATGAACAAAAGATTCCAAGCAAATCAATGTGGGATACCCACAAATTTTGCATTCACTAATATATCCAACATCCCCCACATGAATCAAAATTTGTATTCATATCCAATATCCCCCACTGGATACAAACTTTGAAAACTTTTTGACTCGATAGTGGTGATAGCAACAACGAACGATTCCTGCATAGGATAGGTAGGTGTGGTAGCCCTTGAACCTTCCCTTGTGTTCTACGTTTACGTTCACCAACAGACATAGTAGACGCGATGCTTTGAACTAATCTGTTATAGCCAGCAAACCATTGACGTATTCCACACAGGTCTCGATCTGACTCATTTCAGTTCTCATGATTGTGTCCGGTTTGGCCATGGACACACGCCTGGTTCTGTGAGTTGTCCTCAAGAAATGCGCCCTTCAACATTTCTCTTTTAAGGCAGCCTCTACCTTAGCTCACATAGGTGACTGCTCATACTTTTTGAGTAAACCCGCCGGTTACTCCTTCAACACACCCGAGAGTCATTAAAAGCATAACTTAACCTCATCCACGCGGGTATCACTGTTTCTCATCTAGGAATGGTTGGAGGTGAACCCCCCACAGTGATCTCTATGTGCGACCTGAGCCAGTTGCCCTTGAAATCTAGGTCTTGGGATCTCCAGTCAACTAGATTGGGTTGTCACTCACCGCACATTTTCCTGGGCTTTTAATCCCATTCCTTTCGATGATTTCTCAACTAGTTCTCTATTCAAACCTTTGGTTAGCGGATCCGCAATGTTATCCTTTGATCGTACGTAATCAATAGTGATAACGCCAGTTGAGAGTAATTGTCGAATGGTATTATGTCGTCTACGTATATGTCTCGACTTACCATTGTACATGTGGCTCTGGGCCCTCCCAATTGCTGATTGACTATCGCAATGAATGCAGATTGGAGGCACGGGCTTTTCCCACTCTGGAATATCCTCTAAGAATAAGCGTAACCACTCGACCTTCTTCTCCACATTTGTCTAAGGCAATGAACTCGGGACTCCATAGTTGATCTTGCAATCACTGTTTGCTTAGAGGATTTCCATGACACGTACTGCACCACCTAAAGTAAACACGTATCCATTTGGTTGACTTTGAGTCTCTCATATCCGATATCCGGTTGGCATCGAATATCCTTCAAGAACAAATTTGGATACCGTGTGTAATGCAACCCGTAACTCCGAGTATATCTTAGGTACCGAAGTACTCGAAAAAGAGCCTTCCAGTGATCACTACTCGGGTTACTCGTAAATCTACTCAGTTTGCTTACTGAATAAGCAATATCTGGTCTGGTACAACTCATTAAGTACATCAGGCTTCCAATCACTCGTGAATATTCGAGTTGTTCTACACTTTCACCTTTATTCTTAGCAAGGTGTTGACTAATATCCATTGGTGTTCTAGACACTCCTAGATCATGTTGATGAGAATTTCTCAAGGATCGTATCAACATAGTGTGATTGGCTCAACAATAGTCCATCTTGAGTTCTTGAGATACGAACCCCCTAAGATGACATCGGCTTGTCCAAGGTCCTTCATGTCAAACTTGGAGTTCAACATGTCTTTTGTGGCTCGAATCATTTTCTTGTTACTTCGATAATAAGCATGTCATCCACATATAGGCAAAGAATGACATATCCGTCTTTAGTGGATTTCACATACACACACTTATCACACTCATTAATTTTGAAACCACTTGAAAGCACAGCCTTGTCAAACTTTTCATGCCATTGTTTAGGTGCTTGTTTCAATCCATATAAGGATTTAACAAGTCGACAAACTTTCCTCTCTTTGCCTGGAACTACAAAACCTTCGGGTTGTTCCATGTATATTTCTTCTTCTAAATCTCCATTTAGAAAGGCTGTTTTGACATCCATCTGATGTACATCTAGATTTCGCAATGCAGCAATCGCCAAAACGAGCCTTATGGATGTGATCCTTGTCACGGGTGAATAAGTATCAAAGTAATCTAGTCCTTCCGTTTGTCTATTCCCACAAATGACTACTCTACTCTTGTACTTATCAATCGTCCCGTCAGCTTTCATCTTTCTCTTAAAAACCCATTTTGATTTTAAAGATTTACATCCTGGTGGTAGATCCACTAACTCCCAGGTATGATTTTGTAAAATGGAATCAACTTCACTCCGAATTGCTTCTTTCCAAAATGGAGCCTCGGTCGAACTCATAGCTTCACTATAAGTTCGAGGCTCACTTTCAAGCATAAAAGTCACAAAATCAGGACCATATGTTTTCTCGAAACGTGTCCTTTTGCTTCGTCGAGGTTCTTCATCCTCAATTTCTTTTGTTTGACTACTTTCACCCACAGTCTCATGTTCAACACTGCTCTCAGGCTTATGTTTTCTTTTAGATGTCGTAGCCTCTTCACTGGATTTCAATGGAAACACATGTTCAAAGAACGTTGCATTCCTCGATTCTAATATCGAATTCTTGTGCACCCGTGAGTTGTCACTCTTATGTACAAGAAATCGATACGCATTACTATTGTGAGCATATCCGATGAAGATTGCATCCACAGTCTTAGGACCTATACTCACTATCTTAGGAGGAGGTACTAATACCTTTGCCAAACACCCCCACACACGAAGGTAATCATAGGTAGGAGCTCTACCTTTAAATAGCTCAAATGGTGTCTCATCCTCAGACTTACGAGGAATTCTATTCAAAAGGTAATTTGCTGAAAGAATCGCTTCCCCCCACATTCCTTGGGGTAAGCCTGAGCTAATCAACAAAGCATTCATCATCTCTTTCAGAGATCTATTCTTTCTTTCAGCAATTCCATTTGATTGTGGTGAGTAAGGTGGTGTAACCTCATGAACTATGCCATGCTCGGCACAAAATTGACCAAAAGGTGCTACATACTCGCCACCTCTGTCACTTCTTACTACCTTTATTTTCCTTTCAAGCTGATTTTCAACTTCTTCTTTGAAAAGAATGAACTTAGATAAAGCTTCATCTTTGCTTTTCATTAGATACACATAGCAATACTTTGTGCCATCATCTACAAAGGTGATGAAATACTTATTTCCACCTCTAGATGGCATGACACTCAAGTCACAAACATCACTATGAATCAAGTCAAGTGGTTTGCTATTCCTAATTACATTAGGAAACGGAGTCCTTGTTGATTTCGCTTCAACACATGTTTCACATTTGTAATCTTTAACAATCTGTTCGTAAGGTATGTGATTTAATTTTAAAACCCTCTTTAACGAATTAAAATTCACATGTCCTAATCTTTCATGCCAAACGTTAGCAGACTCAATCAAATAAGTAGAACCGAAGCACTTTTATTCATATTCATCACCATTACATTCATTTTGAAAAGGCCATCAACAACATAGCCTTTTCCCACATACATACCGTGACTTGGACAAGTATAACCTTATCGGACTCAATTACAATTTTAAAACCATGTTTGCTTAGCATCGAACCGCACACCAAGTTCTTCCCGAGCTCTGGAACATGCAAGACATTGTTCGAGTGACTTGCTTGCTCAAGTCATCTTGAGCACAACACTCCCTTCACCCTCTATGGTCGAAGTGGCGTAATTCGCCATGTACATCTTCTCGCCATTAGTAATTTTCTTGTAGGTAGTAAAGTGTTCCTTAACCGAGCACACATGCCTAGTTGCACTCGTGTCAATCCACCATTCTTGTGGATTAGTCCCCACCAAATTCACCTCCGAAATTACAAGACTTAAGTTGACACCACTCAAGTCTTCGACTACAACATCGACCATATTACTCGACCACTATTTTTTAGTAGACCTTTTAGGTTGTCTACATTCATAGGACTTATGACCTTTCCTATTACAATTGTAGCACATACCTTCAAATTTCTTAAAAATCTTACCCCCTAGAATCATTCTTCTTGAAAGAATGTCCTCTCGTGCAAAGTTGCTTCTCTTATCCTTTCTTGATTTAGAAGCGCACTCGTGTTCCACAACATTAGCTTTCACCTCTCCCACGTAAGATTTGGGAAAAGCACCATCAACTCCTCGTATTTCGTTATCTTCCTCAACGCGAGACGCAGGCCAATTCTTTCACCTGCCATTTCCTTTCGCTTATGTTTCAAATAGTTCTTGAAATCTTTCCATGAAGGAGGAAGTTTTTCAATTATCGCCGCAGCCCTTTGAAAACCTTCACTTAGCATCATTCCTCTCGCATGAATTTCATGGAACATCACCTCAAGTTCTCGCACTTGATCACACAGGATTTTCCATCAACCATTTTGAAATCAAGAAACCGACCAACAATGAACTTTTTGGCTCCAAAGATTCTTGCGTTTTGTACTTGTATTCCAAAGCATCCCATACCGCTTTGGGCAGTTGTTCAAAGTACGATACACACCAAACATGATCATCCGAGAGGTAACTTAAAAATATAGTTACGACTCGGATAATCTGAATGTCTCCGTGCCTCCACAACGCCACATTCCAAACATCATGTTTTCACCTTTCTTGAACCGTAGGAGGTTCCTCACTCAAAACCGATTAAGATTTAAGGTTGTAAGATAAAACATAACCTCGCTTCTCTCCAACGCTTTGAAGTTCTCAGTCTGAAAAGATTGATGGCTTCGCTTGAGCGTGAGTAGGCATGATCCCCATGTGTTGTGGTGGGCGGTATCAGGGCGGTTGAACAGAACCGGTGGTCGAGGGGGCGAGTTGTAGTAGTAGCATAAACAGGAGGGACAACAAAACCTCCTGATTCTGGGGTACAACGCTCGGGTTCCAAACAATGGTACGTGGATTGAACCCAAGTTCATAATATCGAAGTAATAGGAACAGCCATACTCCCAATAGTTATGGATCCAAACTAGCAGAGGAGTCGATGAGATGGCACCATGTTGTCCAGCAGAGTTGGTGGAGTGTTCATGTTTGAAGTTATCAGTAAAGTTTCGCCTCCGGAGAAGTAATTTCGCTTTAAGTCAGTTAGACAAAATATTCACTAAAAGGTATTATAAACAGATAACTTTACAAAATGTCTAGATCAAATCTTGTGATAAAACACAATATCCTTAAACCGAATTCGCCTTCTTCCCTCCGGTGCTAGGATGTCGAAGGTGTTCGATTCCCGTGATAAAATGATCTCGCAAGTAGAGCCTTCACAAGCACTTGAAACTCTACAAGTGAACTGCCGACGAGCTTGCAACTATCACCCAAAATTGTTTGTAAAAGTATAGAAAAGTTTCAGATTTTTTTTTGTGTGTAATCTGCAATGAAGAATGACAGGAATATATATAGTGAAGCTTGTTTACTCCAAGGGGTTTGCTCGATTCATGAATCCAAATTGATCGCGGAATTTACTAGTGTTCATGAATCCAAACATTCACGAATCCGAATTAAATTGATTCATGAATTTACTAACATTCACGAATCCAAATTAAATTGATTCATGAATTTAAAAACATTCACGAATCCAAATTAAATTGATTCATGAATTTACAAACATTCATGAATCTGCTATTGAACTCCCTAAATGTTTCAGATCAGTAATTGTGTGTTTGGGATGCAAAAAATTATCTCGAATTCAAGATAAGACCTCCCAAGACCCCCAAGGCCCCAAGGCCCCGCTCCCGGATTAATTATATAATCTACCCGAACTAATGTTTTATATTAGTCTCGGTTGAACTCCGGTTGAACCTTGCGTGCACCCGCGGGGGCTCTATCATTCACACATTTACTCTACCTTCTTGGTTCATTTCTTATTAAATGAACAAAAGATTCCAAGCAAATCAATGTGGGATACCCACAAATTTTGCATTCACTAATATATCCAACAAAAACTGTTTGTGTATGGGTACTTTATTGGCTAAATTTTGCGAATAAAGTTGTGTGAAAGCAGTAAATATTTTATCATAGCGTCAAACATTACCTTGTAGTATATTGTCTAGTGCACCAATAAAATAATAACATGTGGAGCAACATCATTGTAACAAAAGGTGAATGTGTAGGCTTGAACTAATCACGAAGTTACACATGTTATAGTTCATTAGTGTACTAGAAAATATACTAGAGGCATGTACTAAAAGACCTGGAGTCAGAAGTTACTTAATGTATTTTATTGTCTCGGATTAAAGGTTTCCTCTGTTCGCTTATCAGAAAATGTTATGTATCTAATCTGGGAAAAAATATTGATTTTCTTCTTCAATTATTGTTTTCTAGGTAAAGTTGCTAATTTTATTAAATAACTGAAGTTTTTTTTATACACATCATCCATTAAAATTCATGTTATAATTCAAGTTCTTGTCCTTGTACAGAGATTCACAAGGGAAATCCCTCTTTCCTTACCCCTTGTTTTGGTGATTTGATTTGAAAGAAGTGCCTTGGCTAATAATTGGATTCCATTTGGCTTATCAGTTTTTCATCTTCTAGTAATGATGTTGCAGCATCACCACATATTAGTGCCTTCTTATGTTCTGTTCAATTTAATAAGGTTCAAAATTAAGTAGTCCAGAATTGACGATGTTTCATTGGAGCTCAAATAATAAGATGAATAATAGAATAATATATTTCAAGACATATACAGAGCTTTCTTGGCATGCACTTTTGTCCTTGGGTTGTTTCGTCTTGTGCATATGGATGGTTTATTAACATATCCTTGTCATTTTTTTCAGCAATGTAAACATGAAGTTCCGCAATTACCTTCCTCATGACAAGCAGCTTCAAGAAGGAAAACTTGCTCCTCCAGTACTTCCAAAATTTGAAGACCCTGTAGAAAGAGCTCCCTCCCCACAAGAGAAGAAAGAGGTACTTCATTACGATCTCCTTTTCCATTTTCCATTGTGGGTGTTTAGTTTTTTTTTTCCTTTTTCATTCTGAACTTGTAGTAATTATTATCGGTGAATGTTTAGGACCCATTTTTAAACATTGCCCCAAAGAAACCGAATTGGGATCTGCGGAGGGATGTCCAAAAGAAGCTTGACAAGCTTGAAAAGAGGACACAAAAAGCTATGTTCCAGCTGACGGGTAGGATTTTTTTCCCTTTCCCTTAACTGATTGCTAGAAAATTGCATTTTTTTAACGTAATGCTTCTGTGGTCTACTCTCATAGTCTCATTCCATGTTGACATATTGTCATTTTAACTAAGTCACTTCCCGATTAAACGTATGCAAATCTAGATCTACAGTATGTTGGTGTAAGATTTATAAGCCAAGTTTAGTAAACCAATTAACTTTACTAGTTTCATAATCTACTAATCATCAATTGATGTGGATTGCATTTGTTGTGTTTCTTAAAATAGAATCTCTGCAATCCCAAAGAGGCAAGACTAAACATCTTCTATATTTTTTCTCAGTTACTTGCTTAATTGCAATTTTTTACTCAAAAGATGCATTCGCTCTTTGGAGTGAGTGGGTTTTACTAGCAAGCACTCTTGCTTCTTTTTATAGATGTTAGGAACAAAAAGTGCATATTGTTATTTGCTAATACAATGCCTGAGCTTAGTCTCTTCTGTAGTTGATAGTTATGTTTCTTCGGCCCATGACTTGTATTCAGCTTGAATCTTGCGAATGGATTCTATACCTGAAGCATTGCATATTTAGTTAAGTTGGTTTTATGTAGGCGATGCTGATGGACTCTTGACTAACTAACACTCTATGCTGATAATGTGACCTAGAGGAAAAATTGATGGAATTCAGCATGAAAACAGCGTGGAGTTTTTAAAGGGTATTGCTACTTGGTGGTGGCATTATTTAGGTCATATTCTTAGAATAGCTAAGCAATCTGGTTTATGATATAGAAGGAAGAAGAAGTTTGAAGATCTAGTTTTGTGTTCTACTATTTGACCAAAGCAACTCAGCATGACCATTTTCTTAAGCTTTTTAGTAGCTCTGGGGACGTATTTACAAGACATTTTCGTAGAAACCTAAGTGCATTGGAGATTCCATTGTTTGCTTGTCATTACTTCGTAAATATGCTGATATTGTTATTGAACCATGAATATTACAATGTAATAATTCAAAGTAAAGAAAAAATAGAAGATATTGCGGAGGAAACTACTTTGTCTAATTTTAAAAACTAATGTGGTTAAAATTAGATCAGTGGATCCAAGTAGAGGAATCGTTGGGTAGAGGGAATACCAGATGCAAAGCTAGGAGCTTAAAGAGACATTCTCAACTGTCTTTTTCCCTTTTTCCGTTTGTGTTATGCATTCTGTATAGTTAATTTGGTATTTTTAATAGAAAAAAGTTCTTGATTATAAATAAGTCTCATTTGTGCTCTATTCTGAAAGCTTATGTCACATGCATGTTCAGACAAAATGAGCCTTGCAATAATAATTATTAACGCGATATTAGCTTTTTGTCATGATGAACTTTAATTTTTTTGCAGAGGAAGAAGAAAAGATGAGGAGATTGGCCGAAGAAGGCGAAAATGGGGAAGATTGAACTCTAGATCACTGCTAAATTTTGTCATTCAAGTTGTGTTTTTGGCATGTCAAGGGTTCACATAGTATGAACATTTAGTTTTGAAGAAAAAGAACTTGTACAATGTAATTTCCTTCCTTCTTTAAACTCTAAAGGAATATATTTCAGTTGAGTGGATGCCCCTTTTGGACTTTAATTGCTTTTATCTTTCTAGGCATAAACTTTTCTTTTTGTACCTTCTTGGACTGAAACCTTTTACGGGCATTTAGACATAAAAAAATTCAAAAATTCTAGTAAAAAACTTGCCCGTGAAAAAAACCTGTCGTTTTAATTGGGGTATAATAGTCCAAGCAACAACTTATAATCCGACCCATAATTTGTAACCATAGGCAGGGGTGTGCATTCGGTATACGGTTCGGTATTTGGCACAAAATTTTGTTTCGAAATTCGGTTTGGAAATTTTTTGTCAACCCAAACCGAACCATATTAGCGTGAATACCGAAATTATCAAACCAAAATAATTTCGGTTCGGTACGTTTTCGGTAAAAACCGAAATAACGAATTCATATTTCAATCCAAATTTTCTCTGCTATTTCAAACAATTAGTGGCTCAACCTAAATACACACAAAACATAAATTAAAACAAACAATTCCCACAAGGTAATGACTTCAAAATAGAGCTCATACTCATTAGAAAAGATTTTTAGAGAATATGAAAAGATTTTTTTTGGCAAGTAAAGAAAAGAAAAAGTTGACAAAAGATAAAAACCCTATTGCATAGTAATTTATTTTAAAAATAAAATAATTAATGTATAAATATATTTTGAAATACTTATATTTATAATTCGGTAATTCGGTTTTTAAAAATAAAAAATCGAATACCAAACCGAAATTTTCAAAAGAATTATAAATCGAACCGATTAACCCGAATAAATCAAAATACCGAATCGAATAGCAAATTTCGGTTCGAATAGGTTCGGACATTCGGTTATACCAAATAGTGAACACCCTAACCATATGCACCAAATTGTGACCCGATTAACCCAAATACAAAAGGGATTAACCTAAAAAAAAGACCTAAATCTTATATCTCCTATTTCCCAAACGGCAGAAACCCTAAACCTAATCGCCTCCTCCATAGAACTAAAGAAATCGACCAAAATCTACTTTCTTTCCTTCATCTTTTTATTGAAGATGAGGATTCGCGACCAAGAGAAGATGAAAGAAAGACCAACCTACGGTAAATTTTAAATTTTTGATTTCGTAATTTTAGGGTTTTGTTGTTTTTTCAATTCACTTCTGAGCCAATGAGGCATTGGTCTAGTGGTTAAAGTTGAAGCCTCATAACATAGAGGGTCAAAGCTGAGGACCTCATGACGTAGAGGTCATGAGTTTCAAATCCCCTCCCCGCTTCTTGAATCCCCTAATTTCTTATAATAGATAGGTCCCCTCCCTAATAAATTAAAAACCACTTCTGAAAATAATGAAGAGTAAGAGTACCGGTGTCTATAAATATTCATGTGGTTCCTTGCGGTAGGTTCAATTAGGGTTTGTGGTCCCCAAATAAAATTATGAACATAATATTTAGGTTTGTAGTCTCTATTGCATAATCTTGAATTTTTAATTTTGGTTTGGGATCCCCTGATTATTTAATTTTTTGAATGTGTATAAATGTAAAATTATTTTTATTTTTTTCAGATCCTAAATCGAAAAAGTTCAGTCGAAAAATTTGACATAATGGTCATTTTCTCCACCCTAAAAGCCTCAATAAGCGGTATATTGTGGTAAAGTCGATTACTTTGATTACTGTCATTCAGACACTTTTACCCTACCTGAAGTCAACCTGGTTTTGTAATCTTATGGGTTATAAGAAAGCTAATGAAATATGGTATTGTTGGGATGGGGTATCTGAAAGCAGTTATATGATGGAAATTAAGTTTGAAACTGATGTGTCTATTATGTGTGATGATGGGGTGTGGAATAGGGAGATTGAAATGTTTGTAATTGTGGATCTAAAGTAAAAAAAAGGAGGCTTGCAAAACCACTTAGTCTGCCTTTAAAAAATGTTGGGGGTTAGGGGTAGAACCAAGCATGTAGTTAAGAAACCTAAAGAAAGTACAAGATGTGGGTTTAAGGTTGCAGAAGTGAGTTTGGGGTCACCACCGAGGGGTAATAATGGTGGGTGTGCTGTCAGGAAATTTAAGTTTTGTAGGGATACTATTGATGCTTTTGCTGAAGTTTTTTGTAATACACCTGAAGAAAGTGATAAAGTAGGCAGTGTTTGGGTGGAAGTTAGATGGTAACGAGGCTGGTAAAGGAGCTAAAGAATTGGTATATTTTGAAGGGTAGTACAAACAGGTTGTGTATTTGAGTTGTTCTGTACCTTTGGAAATCTATTATATCACTATTACAACAGTTACCATAATCAACTAAAATTAATCAATTAAAAAAAGTAGTACAATTTGTAATCTAACCTCAAAATAACACTGTTTTTCTACTAAAACATGCCATAAAAGTCTTTACAACATAAAAGCACAGCTCACAATTTCATCTCTTCAATACAAAGTAGAAGACTAAAAATAACAAAATAATTGCAATGTTCATCTTCATTGAATAGCATGAAGCCTTCTTCACTTTCCCCAACATTGCAATTTCACCATTTTTGTTCTCCAACCTAGCCAACAGCTCGGGCAACACATTGTTCGCTTGAGTAAAGCTTGGATTATCAATCCACTCGAAGAAACCGCTGTTAGTAGTATTCTAAGACCATTAGCATATGTTGTACGTTTTATATATTTTGAGCATGTAATTTGAATGGTTAATTTTTCTTTTGAACATCAAATATGTGATTTGATAGTAAAACTCATTAGCTTATACAATTACTATTCTGATTGTTCCTAGTTTTATGTAATGTTCTATACAACGAAGTAAAACTAGTATGATGTTTGATTGATGATTATGTTTTACTGATCATGTGTAATGGATACAAATCATATCATAGATACAATATATTGGGATATATTGTATCGGACGTGATCCAAAAGAGAAGTAATACTTCATGGTTCTTTTAGTTTTAAGTATTACTTCCTCAATACTATTTGGAATCCTTAGACCTTATGTCTCCATCGTTTCCAGCATTAATGGAGCTACATTTTGACTCAGTCGGACGTTACTTTTAATCGAGTAATTAATACGACTGATGATCGGATATAGTATCCTATCATGGCTTGAATGTGAGACACATTGTAAGGGATTTGTCCCTCTCTTATTAGAGAGAGATATCCATGGTCTCCTTGATAAGGAAAACTGTTTAAATTCATGGTCGTGTTCAAACGTATTTAATAAAGTGATTATTAAATACTATTTGTTGGAACAGTCTACCTGCAGATCGAGTATAAATAACATTAAGCTTTATAAGGGTGTCAACTACCATGCCTTATGCTTAATTTGGATATCGCGAGACAAAGGGATTAAACGGTGGATTGATATTAGGTTCCACAGTACATTCATTCACTCTGTGTAGTCACAATGTCCTGCTAGGGACCGCTTGTGATTTATGAACACATACTACTACTAAGTGTGTTTTCATTGCCATTGTGATATGAATCTATAGGGTCACATACATAGACGAGTTAACGGGCTTCATGTCCATATTCAATGAATCTAGAATGTGTTTAGATTCATTTTATCTGACATTTATTTTTCTGAGAATAATAAAATGTTATTATTCGAATTAGAGATTAAGAATGGGCATTTTCGGTATTTGGTTTTTGCTGGGATTATGTGGGAGTTATTATGCGATAAAAACTCCCACTACCGGAAGAGGTTGGGATTATGTGGGAGTTTGTTTTCGGAAAAAACTCTCACGTCTATATAATCTCTTTTGATGAAACCCTTGAGATATACTTTTTGACAGCCGCCAAACAATACCTGAAATAAGATTTATGCCATCCCTTCTCTCTAGATTTATGAAACTAAAAAAACGAAGAGCTAGCACTCACTGCTCGTTTCGTCGCGTGGATACCGGTAGAGAGTAATTCCGCAAGGGAAGGCTTTTGGTGGTCGCGACACAGCATCCGAAATCAGAAACCATTAATGAAAAATTGTAAGTCTTTTTCGTCTATTTTCGATTCCCATAGTATGAGTGGATCCATCCCTGGAGGATTCATGGGTGTTTAGAACGAGTCTCTGCCCATGAGTCCCTTTAGTGGTATCATAGCCTTGTTCATACTATTCGAATTCGATTATGTTATTCACATTATAACACGTATCAATCTCGTTTTGGTATGTGTATGTGTGAAACAGAAAATTGTTTCTGTGATTTTGATATGTATGTGATGTACAGTAAAACCTCTATACAGTAATACTCTCGGAACCGGAGAAACATATTACTATAGGGAGGTTATTCTTAAATAGAGAGTTATATATAAAAATTATAATTTAAAAAAATAAATAATATACATTATACTACACTTGAAAATGTGTCTCTTCATATTTTAAAAACATGAATTTAAAAGATATATAAGATTCATGAGTTTTAAAAAAATAAATGTACGTTAATAATGCATTTACATTGTGTATATATTAGATTTAGGATATCCATTCATATACATACAGTATACAGGAAATGTAAAAAAAAATATGTACATCATGTATGTTGCATCTTCAGAATGTCTTTTCGTTTGTTTTCTTTTTATTATACATATACAAATGCTAGCATAATCATAAATTTCATTATCATTCAAATCATACATTTTCTACTTTAAGCAAGTCAGGACTTCCAAAAACAAACGACTCAAATTACTGAAAGTATTCGCATCACAGACAACTTTAGATAATTAAATCATATCATCTTAAGTTTAATGTAACATAGTTAAATAATTTTGGATATTTTATATAGATATATAAATAAATTTAAAATTTAATGTTATCCTGATAAAACATGGAATATTACAATTTGAGTTTATTCTTATTTATAACTGGTCCCAAGTTGGGACCATAATTATTTATTACTATAAAGAGGTTATTCTTATATAGAGTATTACTGTATAAATGATTTACTGTATGTTGATCTGATTAATACGTTTATTTACATGATTAGATCTGTTATAAATTTGATTAATATTGCATAAACTGATATCGCATGCGATTTGTCATTAATTCGATTAATTATGCATAAGCTGCGATTGTATGCTTCCCGTCGTTAATCTGGTTAATATCGCATAAAATGTTTATGAATATAGATTATATTATATAAACCAGTTATTCGATTATACATGTTAGGCGATTGAGGGTTAAATCGCTGCCCCTCGGACCCTGTAAGACTTCGTATTTGTACTCGTTACTTGATTTTATTATGCTTTATGTGAGTTTTAACATGGTGAATAGCATGGCCTACTATACCCCTCTTGTTTTACATTCATTGGGTTGCAATTTTATAATACGGTATGCGAGCCATTTTTCAATGTTGTAAAATTGTAATTTCTTTATTAGATTAGTTTTATGGCTTTATCTTGAAGGCTGGGTATGTCCATGCAATTATGTAACAATATTGGAGGACGTTAGATCGAAGACTCTATCCATGTGATGGGTATTGACTTAGATTGACCATTGGCTTCCCCAAGGCTCGTGGGAGTCATCATAGGATTATGTAATGTTATCTCACATTTACTTTTGTTTATCTTGTATTATGCATGTAATGCTTAATTCTTGTATTATGTTCTCTCAAAAAAAAATTTCTTGTCTTATGGGGGTCTAACAACATATTCGTCAAAGTAAAACTGTTTTAATTAAGTCTTAAAATGCCTACCATTTCCTAAGCATTTCTTAAGCTTGGATCATCATTTTGTCTTCTTGCCAAAGCAACAGATAAGTGGTTATCTAGGCAAAAGGAGATGGGAAAATAGTGATTTCCATAAGCTTAAACATGGTTCGACTTGACTAGGCTATCAAAATAGTTTTGAGCCTATGACATAACATGGGAAATAGCCGAGACATGTCATTCCCATGGGTTGATTTTACTTTAATTATGGGTGATAAACCAAAAGCTTACTTATAATTATCGCAAAATAGTTTTCTCCACTATTTATCAAATGTTGAAATTGTGGAAAGTTTTTGCTCAAAAATTAATTAATGACTTTGCAAATAATATTTAATGTAGATAATGGCAACCAACACTTCACACAATTCATTGCTATATGTTCTTGGAAAAAAAAACTAAGTGGGTCCAATTTCCTTGATTGGGCCCGCAACTTAAGGATTGTCCTTCAGCAATAAAGAAAGCTATATGTTCTCGACACTGATATTCCTGAACAACCTCCAAACAACGACTCTAGAGCTGAGAAATATGCTTGGAAGAAGCATGTGGATAATTCTAACGATGTGACTTGTCTCATGTTATCCACAGTGAGCTCTGAGCTTCAAAAACAATTTGAAGAGGTTGAGGCTTTCCAGATGATGGGCCAGCTCAAGAAAATATTCCAAGAGCAAGCCCGTCAAGAAAGGTTCCTCACCACAACGGCGTTGAACAGTTGCAAGATGGCCTCTGGCACCTTTGTGAGTGCACATGTTGTTAAGATGAAGGGCTATCTTGACCAACTTGAGAAACTTGGGCTCACGTATGTCATGACATGGCCACATACATGATCTTGGGCTCACTATCACCTGAGTATGACCAATTTTTCATGAACTTCAACATGCATGCCATGGAGAAGTCCATACATGAGATACACGGGATGCTAAAACAGGATGAACTAAACATTAAGAAGACCCTTGGTGTCTTAATGGTTCAAAAAGGGAATTTCAAGAACCAAGGAAAGGGAAAACCCATGGCCAAGAAGGACAAAGGCGACAACAAGCCCAAACCCAAGCCCAAACCCAAGGCCAAGACACCAAAGGAAGGGGTTTGTTTCTATTTCAATGAATCGGGTCATTGGAAACGGAACTGCAAGCTCTACTTGGAAGAGAAGAAAAATGAGAAGGCCAGTTTGACTGTCTCTCCAGGTATTTATGTTATTAAGATTAACATGTCTGCTCCTACTTCATGGGTATTAGATACCGGTTGTGGGTCTCACATTTGTGCAAATGTGCAGGGATTCAAAATGAGTAAATCATTGTCTAAAGGAGAAGTGGACCTGCGAGTAGCAAATGGAGCAAGAGTTGTTGTTGTAGCTACATGGATATTTAATTTAGTTTTTCCAAGTTGCCTTATTATTGAACTGAATAATTGTCATTATGTTCTAACTTTGAGTAGGAATATTATTTCAGTTTCTTGTTTGGATATTGATGGTTTTGAAATAAATATTAAGAATAAAATGTGTACCCTTCATACAGATGGTATCTTCTATGGAGATGCCTCTTTGGTGAATGGGCTTTATATTCTTAACCTCGATGAATCCATTAACAAGCCCATTTATAACATTAATACAAAGAGGTTTAAATCAAATTAGTTAAACCAAACCTACTTTTGGCATTGTCGTTTGGGCCACATCAACGAGAAATGCATATCAAAACTCCATGAAGATGGAATTTTGACATTATTTGACTTATAGTCTTATGAGGCATGTGATTCTTGTTTGTTTGGTAAAATGACTAAAACTCCCTTTACTGGACAAAGTGAGAGAGCTTCTGATTTATTGGGCCTTACACATACAGATGTATATGGACCAATAAACACTAGTGTTAGAGGAGGGTTTCAGTACTTCATCACATTCATAGATGATTTTAGTAGATATGGCTATGTCTATCTAATGAAACATAAATCAGAATCTTTTGGAAGATTCAAAGTATTCCAAAATGAAGTACAAAATCAACTTAGTAAAAGTATTAAAATACTTCGATTAGATTGAGGTGGTGAATACCTTAACCAAGAATTTGACGAACATCTTAGAGGTTGTGGAATTGTTTCACAATTAACTCCTCCTGGCACACCATAATGTAATGGTGTGTCAGAACGAAGCAATCGCACCTTACTAGATATGGTTCGATCTATGATGAGTAAAACGAGTCTTCCAATTTCCTTTTTGGGGCTACGCCCTAGAAAATGTTGCTTTCATATTGAATAGAGTTCCTTCTAAATCGGTTAAGAAAACTCCATATGAGATATGGATTGGGAAACGACCTAGTTTGTCATTTCTCAAAATTTGGGGATGCGAGGCGTATGTAAAACACTTATTATCTGATAAACTCGCCCCTAAATATGACAAGTGTTTGTTTGTGGGATATCCTAAAGAAACTTCTATCTTCCATCAGAGAACAAAGTGTTTGTTACTCGAAATGATTTATTCTTTAAAAGAGAATTTATTTCCAAAAGGGATAGTGGGAGTAAGATGCATCTTGAGGATATTCAAGATCCCCAAACAACAACTGAACCAGCTTTGGAAATTCAAGCAAGCTCACGTGCTGATACTGAGCTTCAATCTTTGACATAAGGCCCAAAGAGGTCAAGTCGGGTACATCAACAACCTGAGAGATATGGATTTCTCGTAACTAATGATCATCATATTGAACTGATTGATCAAGATGAACCCACTTCCTACAAAGAGGCAATTCATAGTTCTGAGTCTGACAATTGGCTAGAAGCTATGAAGTCTGAGATGAAATCCATGTACGATAACCAAGTGTGGACTTTGGTTGACCCACCCGGAGGGTGTAAGGTCATTGATAACAAATGGTGTTTCAAAAAGAAAACCGACATGGATGGTAATGTACACACTTTTAAATCTCGACTAGTAGTTAAAAGTTATAGACAAATTCATGGTATAAACTATGATGAAACCTTTTGTCCTGTCGTTTTGTGTTTTGTTTGAATGGAGGTGCTGTGAACTGGACGAGCTCAAAGCAAGAACTCGTGGTCGACTCTACAACATAAGCTGAGTATGTGGCTGCCTCTGAAGCAGCTTAAAAAGTTGTTTGGATAAGGAAATTTGTTGATGGATTAAGTGTCATCCCTAGCATTGTGAACCCATTGGACCTTTATTGTGATAGTACTGGTGCCATTTCACAAGCTAAGGAACCTAGATCTCACCACCGATCCAAACACATTCTCAGGCGTTCCCATCTGATTAGAAAGATCATTGATAGATGAGACGTTAAAATTTGCAAAGTTGATACAGACGAAAACATTGCAGATCCATTGAACAAGCCACTCCCGCAACCTAAACATGAGAGTCATACTAGGTCAATGGGATTAAAGATCATGTATGATTGGACCTATGGCAAGTGGGAGATTTTTAGTAGTGCCCTAGGACCATTAGCATATGTTGTACGTTTTATATATTTTGAGCATGTCATTTGAATAGTTAATTTTTCTTTTGAACACCAAATATGTGATTTGATGGTAAAACTCATTAGCTTATACAATTACTATTCTGATTGTCCCTAGTTTTATGTAATGTTCTATACAATGAAATAAAACTAGTATGATGTTTGATTGATTATTATGTTTTACTGATCATGTGTAATGGATACAAATCATATCATAGATACAATATATTACGATATATTGTATCGGACGTGATCCAAAAGAGAATTAATACTTCATGGATCTTTTAGTTATAAGTATTACTTCCTCAATACTATTTGGAATCCTTAGACCTTATGTCTTCATCGTTTCCAAAATGAATGGAGCTACGTTTTGACTCCGTCGGACGTTACTTTTAATCGAGTAATTAATATGAATGATGATCGGATGTAGTATCCTATCATGGCTTGAATGTGAGAGGCATTGTAAGGGATTTGCACCTCTCTTATTAGAGAGAGATACCCATGGACCCTTCGATAGAGAAAACTGTTTAAATGCATGGCCATGTTCAAATATATTTAATAAAGTGGTTGTTAAATACTATTTGTTGGAATAGTCTACCTGGAGATCGAGCATAAATACAATTAAGATTTATAAGGGTGACAACTACCATGTCTTATGCTTAATTTGGATATCGCGAGACAAAGGGATTAAACGGTGGATTGATATTAGGTTCCACAGTACATTCATTCACTCTGTGTAGTCACAATGTCCTGCTAGGGACCGCTTGTGATTTATGAACACATACTACTACTAAGTGTGTTTTCATTGCCATTGTGATATGAATCTATAGGGTCACATACATAGACGAGTTAACGGGCTTCATGTCCATATTCAATGAATCTAGAATGTGTTTAGATTCATTTTATCTGACATTTATTTTTCTGAGAATAATAAAATGTTATTATTCGAATTATAGATTAAGGATGAGCATTTTCGGTATTTAGCTTTTGCTGGGATTACGTGGGAGTTATTATGCGATAAAAACTCCCACTACCATAAGAGGTTGGGATTACATGGGAGTTGGTTTTTGGAACAAACTCTCACGTCTATATAATCTCTTTTGGCGAAACCCTAGAGATATACTTTTTGACAGCCGCAAAACAATACCTGAAATAAGATTTCTGTCATCCCTTATCTCTAGATTTCCTAAACTCAGAAAACGAAGAGTTAGCACTCGCTGCTTGTTTCGTCGCGTGGATACCGGTAGAGAGCAATTCCTCAAGAGAAGGCTTTTGGTGGTCGCAGCACAACATCCAAAATCAAAAACCATTAACGAAAAATCATAAACCTTTTTCGTCTATTTTCGATTCCCATAGTATGAGTGGATCCTTCCGAGGAGGATTCATGGGTATTTAGAACGAGTTTCTGCCAATGATTCCCTTCAACCGCAACCACCCTCCTTTAAATTAACAGCCCCACTTAAAAACAAAATTAAACGGTTACCCCAAAACTTGAATTTCGGTCATGGTGATTAAACAAAATTAACATATTTTTCTTACCCCAAGACTTAAGGCAGCAATTGAATCTCCTTCATGGGTTGTATTCAGTGCGAGAAGTATACATAGGAACAACCATAGGACATCTACCGTCTTCCTTGTATCCTGCTCTATAGTTCCTTGTTCTTGTTGATGAAGCCATTGTTTGGTTTTAATTTGATTCCTGAGGCGGGAATTAGGAAAGAAAAAGCCTAGATTGCTCTGGGGATGATCTAATATTGAAGATGAATTTCAATTTTAGTATTTTTGGGTTGTTGCAAAGTATAAATGGGGAAAAGGGGCTGGGAGGAATGGATATATGGGTGGGTTATGAAGGGAAAATGTATAATTCTCACTCCATTCCCAAATATACGACTTTCATTACATGTTGTGAAAATTAAGGAAGGAAAAATTAAGATGTCGTTGTAATGAAAATGTCAATATTACTCTCTTAAGTATAACTTGTATACCAGTAATTCTATTTAAGAGAGTAATATTGTTATTTTGATTACGAAAACATCTTAATTTTTGCTTCCTTAATTGTCACAACATGTAATAAATTAATTTATAAAGTATGTAATTAAGTTTAAATGAAATTTGACCATTCTACCCCTTTTTAAAACATCGCTGTTTTGCTCACTTGCAACTTTTTTACCGGAATTTTTGAATTTTTTATATCTAAGTGCCCGTAAAAAGTTTCAATCCAAGAAGGTACAAAAAAAAATTTATGTCTATAAAGAGAAAAACTAAAATTGTTAAAGTCCAAAAGGGGTCTTTTACTCATTTCAGTTTGACACAATGTTTTTTTAATGAATGAAGAGCGTGTTTGGTATGCTGGAATGGAAAGGAATGGAATGTGCTTTCCAACTTCTCTTTCCATTCCAGCGTTTGGTTGGCCAATTTAAAGTGGAAATGGTCTTTCCACGGGATTGCTCATTCCAGGAAGAGGTGGGAATGGTTATTCCACTTCAAAACTTATGGAACAGCTTTTCCAGGAGAAGCTGTAATCCCCAATTAATGGAAAGTAACCATTATACCCTTTATTTAATTGTTATAATGTTCAAATTAGACAACAACCTATTCATTTTCTCCAAGAATATTTTATTTATTTTGTTACTTTTTTCATTTAATTTAACATGAAATATAGTTATTTTTATATTATATTCAACTTTATATATTAATTATATTTGAATATTAAAATTTATGTTTGATGCGCTTCAGTGGAGGAGCTAAACAAAATTCTTTACAGGGGAAATTTTTTTACTGATTTTTTAAACAATATTTACAAGGAAATCTTACAAATACTAAAATTTTCTTATAATAAAATCGTCATTTCAAATTTTTTGGGGATAGTCATTCCCCACTGAATCTCCTACCGTGCACAAATATGATATTTTCAAGTGATAGTGATGCGGTACCGAAGTACAAATACCAAGGTTCGGCTTAAAGGTCCGATCTTTCTCTATCTCGAACAGTTTATGGGGGAATATAAACAACCTTTCTCCCGCAAGGTTGAATATCAATGGGGGCTGAAACACCACAATAAGTATAAACCAAACTTATTGATACAGTAACTCAAAGATGAATGAACTCTAACATAGAGAATCAAACACAAAGTAACTAAGGAATAACCTTAAAATATCATCTCAAGTCTAACAATAACATGGTTGAAATCCCTCTTAAATAGAGTGGAATTTCGTCCAAAAATAACCCACAAGGATTAGGACTCTACAACTCCTAGATAACTAAAAACACTACCTAACATCAAGGACAACATGTCCTATTATTTAGCTAGCTTATTTCGGCCAACATGGCTAATTAAAATAAACAATAAAGCTGAAAATATAATTAAAGTCTTTTATAGACTTTAATTTACAAGTTTCCTAAAATACCCCTTCAACCGTTTTCCTTCCAATTATGTATCTTTCCTTCAAATGATATTCGATGGCTTTGATCCTTGTGTCTAGCTTTCTTTGAAGGTTTCTTTACCTCTTGAACCTTTAGATTAGAGACTTTAAACACTTGGAACAAAGGCTCGACTTTGAAGCTCGTATTTGGGATGTATGAATTAAGGATGAGGTCATTTATCCAAATGACCTCTCTAAGCTTCATGGCTGGTACCGTATCAGATAGTTTATACATTGTGCAATTAATTAGCTTTCTAGTCAACATCTGTTAAAGGGTATTTAAGTCATATTATATTGAATTACATTCCATTCCAACATTGAATAATAGTTTTCCAAACACGTGAAAGGAATCGCCATTCCATTATGACTTTATCTTCCAATCAATGGAATGGAAAGATGATTCCAAAACTATTCAGGGTGGAAAGCCATTCTGGGTGAAAAGGGATTCCATCCCATTCCATTCCGGCGTACCAAACGCGCTAGAGGTTTCTTAATTAATGTTTCAAGACATTGATGAAATATTAATATTATACATGTATTTTTAATCATATATTTCATTATGGAACTTTGAATTAAAATTGAAAAACCCGGCCCGCGTGTGAATCGGTACGCGGTTGATCGGTTCACCGTGTGTCTGGTCATTCGCGGGTTGAACCGTTGACCCCGTGCCCGGTCATCCGTGTGTAAAAAATTGCCAAAAAATTGATTTTTTTCCCAACTGTTTTTCTCCATTTATTTCCCTACCGTTTGGTTTTTCAGTTTTTTTTCGAAAACTCAAAAAACTTGTTCTTTTCCCAGTTTTTCCTTACTATTTTTTTTTTTCCAATTATTTTCGTACTGTTTTTTTTCCAATTATTTCGAAACCCTACTATCTCAATTAAGAATTAATCAATGAAATAAGAATTCAATAGGAACATCTCAATATCACATTATTAAAAACAAAATAGCAAGTCTCTATTCATCGCCTCCCGGTCCATCCTACCTGGCCCGATCGACCACGTCCCTCATCCGTCGCCAAAGCTCACAAAGCCGTCTACGTGACAACTGCTCGGAGGTCATCTACAGTTAACATAATCTCTAAAATGTTATCCACAAAATGCATACAAATTAAGAAAATGTTAATCGTGAAAATAACAATTTAGTTAAGTATACAGTTAAATAAATAAAACACATACCTCTCTACTTTTGACTCCGTGAGGGACCTCGCTAATTAACGGTTGAATCCTAATGTGGTTGTGGTCGTGGAACCAATCGCGACTCTACTGCATAAGAATAGCTCTATGTCCCATAGATGTCGTAGAATAACAATGGACATGAGTCTGATCCCAGTATGCTTAAACCCACGCATAATTTTCCTTATACTTAAAAGTTTCTTGCGGTCGATAATGGTCAATAGGAAGGATGCGTGTCGGTGGGACTCTCTGAACATAGCTGAACTACCTAAGACATTGTTCGGGCATGTAAGACTATAATATAAGCGAACCGAATAGTACCATTGTAATCTGAAACTCAACGGATGAATGGTCTAATGGGAGAGAGAAAAAGGGGGTGAAATTAGAGTAAACATTTATTTATAAAACAACTAAAGTATTTCCATTGCGGTATTTAATATTTTAAAAATAATTACCTCTTCGACATCCATGTCATCCAAGGTTTTGTGGTACTGTCTGAGTCTCATCATTTGTTTGTTATCTACCTTTTCTTAAATATACCTAAAAACGTAAGGTTGATCAGTATCCCAGTAATGATTGATCATATCCTTAGTGATGAGGTCGAGAAAATATGAGAAGACCCAACCCAATATTAGAATGTAAAAAATAAAATACAATTAATTAATATTAATTGAAAATAAATATATCAAACACTTTATGAAATAAAAAAGCTGTGTTATATGAGTACCTCAAGTAATGTCGAACAACCACCAATGGATTTGGAACCCACTTTAGAAGCTTGACTCAAGTGTTTATACAAAGCCGTTAGCAAGGCGCTGCCCCATGAAAACCTACTACATTTGTCAACTTCCATAAGTGATCCTCAAATCCTTCAATTCACTTTGTCCCAAGATCGATCGACAAAAAATGTAGTACCCAACACATATCATAAATATATCTTTGCCCGGACGACATATTCAATTCTCTCAAACTGATCGACTGCTTCAAGGTACTTAATATGGATGCCTTTATCAAACTATCTTTGATATGATTACTCAAAACTTCAAAGTCCATATGAAGAAAATCACATATATCTTGCACTATAGTGGATCTAATAAACTCAGGGTCATCAACGAGGAGGTGAAAGACATCATGTAGTGTAATTGTCATTTCACCCCCACGACATATGAAATGAGTTAGTGTTGAGTTGCCACGTCTCTAAAATGCACCAATTAGTGCATCATCATTATAACTGTACATATACGACGGATATGTCCTAATCGGATTGCATAACCCAATGCTATATCATACGATCAGTCGTCAGTGCAACCCATTCAATGGCCATTTCATCTTTCCTAGTCTACACCATAAGAACTTCCTGCTCCTGTCTATTGCAAATATCAGCACAATATGTCCTGAATCGGAAGCAATATGGTCGGGAAAACCCAGCCCCCTGGAGCTGGAGTCCTTTATTCCCAATGTGCCTTCTGCCTCTTCCCCTGAGCCGGTGGTGGCGGGGTCGGGATGTTAGGACTATCATCCCCATGAGTAGAAGCATGAGTACTTTGGGAAGTCCTTTCCGAGACAAAATGTCTTGGGGACCGATATAATACTGAGGGTCTGGGGCCCGACCTGATACTGAACATATCACCCCGTTTTGGAAAATGAACTATATGTGGGGTACTCTCATCCTCATCGTCATCATCACCATCACCAGTGTTCTCTACCAAAATATCACACTTTCAGACTCCTCAACATAATCTCCTCGAACCATCACAAAATACCATGGCTTTGGTTATATATATTTTGGTAGAGAACACTGGTGACCGCTTTTGAAGTAAAGATTAAAAGGCTTTTGGACTCATCTCGGTCGACCGCATGAAGTGGTCTGGTTGTCCGGAGCATAACTCAGTCAACCGACCTAAATCAAGGTCGCCCGAGGGAATATAGCTGTTGAAGTCTTGGAACATTGAAAATTGACTAAGGACAAAAACCGCCTCGGTCGATCGAACAACACACGTCGGTTGACCGGACTTCATTAGGTCGTCCGAGGCTAAGCGTAGGTCGACCAGACTTCAGTCCAAATGTGGTTTTTCCACTTGGTTTCATTTCTAATGTCCTCAAACTCAGGCCAAAGTGTTTTTAAAAGATATTTAAAATATTTTAAAGATCGTAGGCATTAACCAACACTTACATAAGTTTTCAAAAAACATTTTCAAAGATTGAAACATAGTAAACATGTGGTTTTGAAAAATGCAAGAGTATGAGCTTTAAAATATTAAAATCCAGTATTCTCAAAGGAAGATTAGTCACAAGGAATGTAACTATGTACACTTGACTAATCTTCTTAGGTCTTCAAGTCTTCAAGATGATTTCTTCTTTGAGTTTTGACTTGAAGCCTTTGATCAACCTCTTCATGTGGTGAAGTCCTATAGCAATCTTCAATGTTGTAGTGTATTGAATTTCATCACTTCTTTGGTTAAGAGTTTACTTGTTGATACTTCAATGTTGGATTGAGTAGCTCTTAACCCTTAATCTTCCTTCTTTGACATTGCAACCACCTCCAAGGCATTGTAGATGTACTTCAAGCTTGTGCCATGGAGTCTTGCAATGTGTAGCTTCTTCTGGTGGTAGAATAATCTCCTTGAGGTCCACAAGAAGCTATCAAGACAAGTAGATGTTTTGAAAAATCATTCTACTCCCCCTTTTAAAGAATCCGTTATCTCTCACATTTTCCAATTTATTTTAGCTCTCTCTTTATGTAAAACAACTTTTCATGGCACATTTGCAATGCTACTTTTCTCCCCTTTTTGTCAAAATAAAAAAAGTTCATCAGAGCGCCATAATGAAAATCATTTTCTCCTCCCTTTTTGTTAAAGTAGAGATCCAAAGGATAAAAAATGAAAATCTTTTAGGAGGGATTAAGTTGGAAATCTTGGAGAAGCTTGTTGGTCAAATAGTTTGAATAAAAAGTAAACCAAGGAAAGCATTTATAAAGATCAAAAGAAGGAAATCTTAAAAGCTAAGTAAGCACATCATTTGTAAAAGGCCATTTACAAAGAATATAAGCTTTAAAAAAAAGGTTTCGAAGAGGTTTTCAAGCTTGGTTGATTTCAAAATAAAGAGAGCACATAATGATATATACAATTAAGGATAGGTCCCATGGCTGAAAAAATGAATCAACAACCTAAGCTAAATCTAAGAAGATATAGGAATAAACCTTTAAAGCACAATCTTCCCTTTTACCAAAAACAATGTTAGCTATATCAAGATAGAATCAAGTTAAGACCATAGTGTAAGTGATGTGATGACATTATAATAAAATATTTCCCAATCCAACAAAAAGATGAAGTGTAAGATAACACCTTAAAGCACGTTCCTCTTTTAAGAAATGGTTAGCCAAAGAAGTATAACAACTAGAGCATCAAGCTAACCAATAACTTCATGAGATCAAAGAATATGGTATAAAGCACATGATCTCATGATATAAGGAATATAGATACAAAAGATGTACTTATTAATATCATACAACTCCCCTATAGATTACACAAGTTGGCTAAAAGATATAAAAATTGAAAACAAAGCCAACTTGAGATGTGATGATGTATATGATATGAAATATGTAAGCATACATCACATAAATTGGGGGTATAAGATAGAAAACATATAAATCCCCCCTCCCCCCCCTCTCTTAGATTGTGTCCACAGAAAAATAACAACAAAACTTACAAGATACTGATTTTTTTTAAAAATAATCTGCTCCGGTCGACCGAGGCCCAATGTCCGGTTGACCGGACTTATGGCAGAAAACTCAAAAACCTGCAAGAAGCAGTTTAAACCAAGTCCAAACAGCCATAGGTACAAATCAAAGTCATATTAATGTCATACCACAGTTTATATCCCATACGACGATCAACCACATAGATATGCAATAAGAAATGTTATTTACATCCATGCATATCTCATAAGAATAATTATGAAGGCAATCCATAGATTGGAGTAATTCAAACCTAGATCAGATTGTATGCACTTTGCATCCCCTCGAGTTTGGCGATCTCAGCACAGGTGAAGAGAATATAATCATCAACAATTGATACTACTTTGCACTTGAAACGATGAGCAAATCATATGCAATCAACACCTTCATTTTACATTCCTAGGAGATGAATCTGTTTACTCTAGAATTCATCAAAAGAAGATGGAAAATGACAAGGAAGTAACTCGGTAATCTATTCAGACTTGAATTTATTTACTCTAAAATCCATTAGCATCTTTATGTGGTACCCCAAGAGTAACAGAAGCTCCAGATCTTAGATCAGTATACAAGGGAGCAAGCAAGTTTTACCCAATTTTCCTTTTTGGTTCAAAACAATACAACAACAACAACATAACCATTAAGTCCTCAATAATTGGGGATATGGGCGGGGTGGATAAGAGACAGACATAACCTTTGGCAATGAATGAACAAAGTAGCTGCTCATTCAAAACAATAAATTTGTTAAATAAGCAGTTCAGCAGTGACCCAAAGCAAGAAAGCTTGGATCTGATTCTGCAATAAGAAATGTTATTTACATCCATGCATATCTCATAAGAATAGTTATGAAGGCAATCCATAGATTGGAGTAATTCAAACCTAGATCAGATGGTATGCACTTTGCATCCCCTCGAGTTTGGCGATCTCAGCACAGGTGAAGAGAATATAATCATCAACAATTGATACTACTTTGCACTTGAAATGATGAAGTGACGTTATTAAAAGCCATTGTATAAACAAAAAATCCCAATGGATTCATTAAACCAACCTGATTACACTAGATTGCTGCAGATGACTTTGGAAAATAAATATGCTTACCTTCCTCAAGCCTTGTATGACTTGGATCAATACAAATAATCCTTTGTTCGGCCTGTTCATATTAGAATTCCGATAATAAGAATCCTCTAAAGAAACAATAAGCAAATCACAAATAATGTTCGAAAGAAATCTGAAGACTCACATCATACCCTAGAGCTTCAAATCCAATAACAGCAACAAGAGAGACCAGGTTTGTTAAACATTAAAAAATGGAACCACTGGCTCGATAAGATTAAAGCTAAGAAACTTTATTTACACATAAAATATATAGTACTCTTTGGCACCAAGATCTGATTAGAATTTCCAATACCTGTGAAGATTTTAGAAATAAGGACAAAAATTTAGTATCGGGGAAAACAGTGCAACAGTATATCAGTTTACCCAACTGAGTTGATGCTGAAGAGTTGGCAAATAAAACTCTCTTCTGATTTGCAATGAACAAATTAGATCAATGTCAGTGTAACTATTAGGCCGAAAACTAGAAAATTGTTTTGAATTAGCGAAGAGTTAACAGAACAGGATTGATAAAAAAAAAACTAGTGAGTTTTGATCATAACGCCAAAAGCCCTGATTCTGAAATTCTTCATGAATGAGGAAATTTGAAAACATGCTATCACTCATCAGACAGCCCTGATTCTGAAACACGAAAGCCTCCTTCGAGAATCCCAAATCCATATCAAAACTGTTCAATACAGAGTATTGTTCAGCACATTGAGGAGAATAGATAGCATTACTTACAGGCCAAATGATAGATATAAAGTAATTCATTGTATTGTTCTACATACACTTATGGACCCTTGTAGTGGTTCACAAATTCTTCTCGTTGCAAATTATTGGAAATCAATGTTCAATAAATTTCATGCAGAAAATTTACCTGTAGAAGAAGCAGATAGCCTTTTCAAAACGAATTACAAGAAAATTATCAGATACATCTGGCAAATTTACTTTTCTTTTGTACAATTTGGCCAGTGAGAATATCATATTAAAGCACAAACAAATCTTTTTCTTTCAAAACCTATTCAATATGACCCAGTTAAACAAATTCAATACCTTATTGAAGCACGACTCATACTCGAAGATACAATGGAATTGAAATTCCGAGTCGAACCTTGTTTTGCTTACCATGTGCATTTTTTTTTTATATCCCTTTTTCCGTCGGAGACAACACAGATTGCAAATGATATTTTTTACTTTCCTTTTTTCAAGTCAGAAGAGGTTCCAGCCACACCATAAGACAAGGATGGCGCCGCTTGCCAAAAAAATGGCAGAAGACAGGGCTTGACCTACTTTATCCACCAAGTTAATAACCCCCGCATTTTCAATGTGAAATTGGGGGTGCCCGTAATCCCAGATCTTCCTGGTTTGGAGCCAAATTCCTAGGAACTTCACTTATGGGATAAGAAAGAGACCGCTCCTCCCAAGATGCCTTTGGGGACTTTTGTTGTTGATTGTTAGGCGAAATCCTTTCTACTAAGGTAAGATAGGAAAATAGATTGACCTCCAATCTGCTTGACGTAAACCTCTTTGATTTAGAGCAGAATTATATTTAGACAGAAAACGAAAGATCATAAATAGAGGAGAAAAAATAATTAAAAAATGAACAACACGACATCATCAGTTCGAATACTTGCTGGAAACAAAGAAGTGCTAATGTAGAACAGTGCGTCATTTCTTTTTTTTTTCTTTTTATAATGAGATGACTTGTAAGTTGTATGATGTATCCAGTCATTGATGAAACAGATTTTATGAGTTAAGTTAGATAATCACCTCAAGAATACTCTTGTAAAACTAATATGTTAGCGGCAAACTTAAAATCCTCAAACATAGATTAATCTCAGTCTGTTAACAGAGTTGGCCTAAGGCATTTTGTCTAAAATCAAACAAACACACTACATTAAAAAATCCCTAATAAGTCAAAACAGAATAGTCACAAACTAGAGCTTCTTTTCTACCTAGCTAGAAAGCAATTTTTATTTTCTTCATTCATGATTCAAAGGAAATTTATTTGTATGCAAGAGAAATAACATTCCCAGAGTGAAAGAGACAATTTAAAAGGGCTTTTGAAAAGACAACCCAACTGTAGAAACGTGCACAGATTGATAACAAATTTGATTTTATACTCAAGGAAATTTTATAATCATAATAATGAAAACAAAAAATGGTGAAAGAAAGAGGATGAGGAATCCTCAACAAACTAAATCGAATATTTATATTAAAGCTGGCAGCTAGTCAAATAATTCTAAAAACAAAATTGATCTATCAAAGCTAAATCTTGTCATGTCAGTTGGGATTTTGAAAGCATAGATTCTTCACCTCAGTTTCTTCTTACGCATTCGGAGCACATCCAGAGGCCATGGTGTCTGTCATCCACCCGTTGTCATGACTCTGAAGGAATTGGGAAAAGTCTGCCTCATCCAGAAATCCAAAATCAATAACATCGTCAAAGTCGTCCAATGCGGCCAATGAATCAGTATGTTGCAATCCTGAGAATTCAGAGGAAGGGATAGCATTATATATCGCTGAGTTTTGAGTGCTTTCTTCCGAATCAGTTGATTTCTGGTCTGCCATGTTAGTTTGTGTCGAAGTAGATTGAGGTAAACAGATAGCATCGATTACCTGAGAATTGGCATCGGTTGCCTGTGCATTCCGAGAACAGAATTCTACAGAAATAGATGGAGAGAATGGATTGTCTTGAATTACCGAAGAGTTAACAGAACAGGATTGATAAAAAACTAGTGAGTTTTGATCATAACGCCAAAAGTCCTGATTCTGAAATTCTTCAGGACTCTGAGGAAATTTGAAAACCATGTTATCACTCATCAGACAGCCCTGATTCTGAAACACCAAAGCCTCGTTCGAGAATCCCAAATCCATATCATAGACGTTCAATACAGAGTATTGATCAGCAGATTGAGGGGAATATATAGCATTACTTACTTGCTGTAAATTTATGCCATCACTTACCATGTTAGTTCGTTCAGAAGCCGAGTTTACCTGAGAATTCCATGAAGAAATACATGGAGAGAAAGGATTGTCTTCGATTACAAAAGAGTTTGGGGAACAGAATTGATCAGATACTGATTGAGATAAAGCAATTCTATTAGTTAAAACATGCGAGTATTGATCATAAAAAAAATTGTTCTGGAGAAAATTGAAGTGAATTGGGAATGGAATTCGCTACCAGTGAGTCCTCTGCAGTGGAATTCACGGGACTCGTCATAGGATCAATTTCGCTGCTTCGAATTGGCCGAGGAGTCCTATCCTTTGTAATTTTCCTCTTGATTTGACAGAGGACATAGTCTTTGAAGGTTGCATTCTTCAAGATTCTATCATCCAAAGAATATTCTTTCATATTATAGCCCATCTTCATATTTATCTTGTTGATCAAGACAAAATTCTTTGCTTCCCCCAATAATTGTCCTTCTTGATCGAAGATGGGTTTTCCTTTATCAACTCCTTTCCAAGTTCGATTCCCAGTGACTCTACGATCGACCCTTGTACCATTCTTCGATGACTTCTTCAATTTCGTGAAGATATAGACCTTTTTCTCCTGAATGTTTTGAAACAGCTTCCCAGGTTCATTCAAGCTATACAGATCGATTTCTTTGATTTCTCCATCAGAAAGTAGAGACTGTCCGTAAGCTTTGCAGTGCAGAAAATTTAAAAGCTGGTCATCATCGGGATGAAACTTGTATCCGTATCCAGGCATGATTCCGCTTATTTCTTGATCAGAAATTATAGGGTTTTCTGGTTAATCGACAAGAAACAACAGATACAATTGTACGTGGAATTCAAGACAATTGAAGAAAATAGAAACAACTCTTGATGGAATGGAAGATTGTGAAAATAGAAACTGAGAGATTAGAGAAAGAAATATTAGGAAATTAGGGTTAGGAATGGAAGAGTTAAATCTCGTTAAATAGAGAGTGAAGGAAAGAGAGGCGTAAATTTTAGGGGGAAATCAATTCCGATTTCGGAAAGAACCTACTTTTACTCGACCGTTGGCTGATGAATAGTTACTTACTCGGTGCTGGTATCCCAGCCGTTGATATTAATCATTCCTTGATCCAACGTCACAGAAAGAGCATCACTTGGATTGAGTTCTTTCTTTCTTTTAAATTTTCTTTCCTTTTTGTATGAACTATATAATTTAATCACTTTATATTATACACTTCCACAATTCCTTCCATATAAGTTATCATAAATAAAATTTTAGTCAAATTAGAAAAATTATTAAGTTAAATTACTTTAAATTATACTTCCACCATTCCTTCCATATAAGTTGTCATAAATCAAAATTTCAGATAAATTAAAAAATGATTAATTATGTTAATTTTTTAGTGAAATTCCAACAAAAAAAAACATCTAGAAATTTTAAATACAATAAATGTCATGTTTGTTGAGTTTTTATTTCTAATTTTAAAATTATTATCGGGATAAAGAGTGTTAAATTCAAAACTTATTATTCTTAATCATATGTACTACTTCATTTGCCATAACCTTCATTGACGTATTAATTTAAATATTAAAGTATTAATAAAAAATTAAATTGAAGTCTTGAAACGACAACTTATTTAGAATAAAAAGAAGCATACTTGATTGGTGGTAGCACACTGAGAAGTAACCTTCATTGGCTTTGGATTTCTTAGTTATTAGTAGTTCCTATTTGGTTTAGGTAAGTTAGGTTAGGATTTGAATTATTATTTAAGGTGTGGGGCCGATTACTTGGGATTGGAAAGCTTCCTTGAACCAGTATTTTTTGAAGACCTTTAAGATGGCTAGGCAGAACGAATTCTTTTGACTTGAGACAGTCTAAGGGGATGTCGGCTTCAACCTATGCTAGTAAGTTTAATAGATTCGGAAAGTATGCGTCTGTCATTATCCAAGATGGGGAGATGAGGACCCAAAGGCTTTTACGAGGGCTTTTGCCTCGTATCAGAGGGAGATTGTTAGGATACCGTCCTACTACCTATATGGACGCGTATCAAAGGAGTTTGGATGTGGATGAGGAGTTTTAGAAGTACTAATGCGGATAGGAAGAGGCATTATTCAGCTATGTCACAAGGCCAAGGTTATTGTCTTAACTCAGCTAATCATTTGGCTAGGAAGAGGTTCGCTCCCACATCGGGATGAACCAACACCTTTAGGCCAATGGTAAGGACGGGAGCTAATTTGACTAGGATTGGAGGACCAACAGGGACACAAAATGTTACTCATCCTATGAGAGTATGTTAGAGACGTGGGAGAAGTCATATTGAGAACTGCATATAGATATATGTGTATTGTTTAAGGTGTGGCAAGATGGGTCACAGGGTTAGCGAATGTACAGTACCGTTACCAGTTACGGGTCACCTTTTGAGACTGCACCGAAAGTGGGAGACAACAGGCCAAAGCCTAATGCTATGGTCTTTGCCTTGACTCAACAGGAGGCGGGGGACACTTCTCATGTGGTGATAGGTACGCTACTCATGAACTTTGTACCTACTTATGTGCTCTTTGATTGTGGAGCCACCCACTCCTTTGTATCTCGTAGGTTTGCTAAAATACTTAAGACCTCACCTGTTAGTATTTTGGATACTTATAGAGTTATGGTGTCTAGTGGGAATGTGTTAGAGTCTAATTTGGTTCATAAGAGGTGTCGAGTAGAGATATACTCGATGGTACTTGAGGCCGATCTTATTCAGCTTCAGATCGTAGATTTTGATGTTATTTTGGGTATGGACTGGTTGTACAAGCATCATACCTTAGTTGATTGCCGGGATAGAAGATTTAGTTTGTGACCGAGGACCGGGAAGTGTTTGAGTTTCAGGGGTCCGATAAGAAGAGAAGTGGGCATAGTATGGCTATTATCTCGGCGATGAAAGCGAGAAAGTTCATCAACAAGGGTTGCGAAGCTTTTTTGGCTTACGCAATGGCGAAAGATGATAAAGAAGTCCTGTCACACCGCCTAACCAAAAGTTGACCTGGCAATGCATCATCTACCAATGAGACAAAGAACCCTTAACATGATATACTCTTCCAAGCCATAAACATAACGAAAATAACTTAGACTTAATTAATAAAGAGTATCAGTACTCAAAGGGAAATTACATAACTTACGTATTGTTATTCAATCACAAAGATTCAGATACTTATTACATAAGATTTACATTCATCAAACAACTTGTCTTGCACCCCATCCCAAGCCCCATCATCTACACCCTCATCATACTCATTTGTAAAACTATACAAAGATAAAAGGATGAGCCACACTAGCTCAATATCTCCCTTGGGATAAATGACCAAATGTGACTCCAAAACATTCCATGTTCCCAAATCATGTGAAAATACATTTGACTTGACATAACCTGTAAACGTCTTGAAACCACTTGTAACACATTTGAAACATAAAGTAAGAGTTCAGAACATGCATAAATTGTACATAACATAACCTGTAAAGGAATAAAAGTGCTGTAGGAAATCTCGGTTGATGGTAAAGACAACACGGTGGACCGAAAGGTTGTCCGAGATCAAGACAGAAACATATACAAAAAGTTCGGTTGACCGGCTTGACTTACTTGTCGAACTCAATAGCTCTGGTAGAGAGGGTTCAGGGCCCGGTCGACCGTAATTCCTCGCCAATCGTCCTCTATAGCATTAGTAGTTTGGGTCGGGCGATAGGAATATGCTTTGGTCGACCGAGATCTAGTGAAGTTATTTTCAAGGCACAATTTGTGAAGGAAAACTCATTTTCTGCACTTTTAAAATTCCCAACCCAAAACACTGATTTTAGACTCATTTTAACACTTAGAAACAATATCAAAACATATACATAACATGTCATAACAATACCTCATCAAATCGGTCACATATATATTAGAATTCGTACTTCCAGTACTTAACATAACATAACATGACATAACATACTCGTAGCCTTACAATACATATAAAATTGACATGACTAGTATCAAAATGACATGCAACAATTAACTCTACATCCGAGCTCAATTATCTAACAATAACACTATCCAACTATTAACAACCCCAAACTACTATTTCCCGTTCGAGAAGGCCTCGTACTTGTCATAACATAACTAGTAAGGCACTTTAAAGGCTATTTAAGGATATACTTTTGTTATGTCATCGTTCACCCTTGTAAACTCCACAACACTTTTAACAGCCCTAACTTTGTACTCCCACTAGGGTCCGGGCCTCGCGGGGGGCTGAAAGCGCTCCCGGGAACTTGTAATTTTGGAATATATCCTGGTCTAGGGTTATCATTAGAAAAGAGCTCTAGATTGAGAATGTGCACATGCTGACTCTCAAGTAATGCATCCAGCAATTATACAACAACACATACAAGAATAATCAAGTACAATCATGCAACGATGCAAACATCATTTGGTTTTTCATCCAGATTTTATGCAATAAAACATGGGAAACCATTCATACATTTCATAACTTGTTAAAAGACCAATTCATGCATATTAGGACTGAAAAACAAGAACGAATAATCCTTACCTTTAACACTTAAACAGGAAATCAAATGAAGAACATTAAGCAGAATTTTCTGGTTTGCAGAGGCGACATTCCAAAAGCAATTAATTTAAATATTAAAGTATTAATGAAAAATTAAATTGAAGTCTTGAAAAGACAACTTATTTAGAATAAAAAGAAGCATACTTGATTGGTAGCACACTGAGAAGTAATATTCATTGGCTTTGGATTTCTTAGTTATTAGTAGTTCCTATTTGGTTTAGGTAAATTAGGTTAGGATTTGAATTATTATTTAAGGTGTGGGGCTTGTTTATGCACAAGGCGGGCCTATTACTTGGGACAGATTCTTGGAAAGCTTTCTTGGACCAATATTTTTTGAAGGCTTTTAAGATGGCGAGGCAAAACGAATTCTTTGACTTGAGACATACTAAGGGTATGTTGGCTTCAGCCTATGCTAGTAAGTTTAATAAATTCGGAAAGTATGCGTCTGCCATTATCCAAGATGGGGAGATGAGGACCCAAAGGTTTATACGAGGGTTTTTGCCTTGTATCAGAGGAAGATTGTTAGGATACCGTCCTACTACCTATATGGACGCGTATCAAAGGAGTTTGGATGTGGAGGAGGAGTTTTAGAAGTACTAATGCGGATAGGAAGATGCCATATTCATCTATGTCACAAGGCCAAAGTTCTTGTCTTAACTCAGCTAATCATTTGGCTAGGAAGAGGTTCGCTCCCACATCGGGACCAACTAACACCTTTAGGCCAATGGTAAGGACGGGAGCTAATTTGACTAGGATTGGAGGACCAACAGGGGCACAAAATGTTACTCATCCTATGGGAGTCTGTTAGAGATGTGGGAGAAGTTATACTGAAAACTACAGGTGGATATCTGGGGATTGTTTAAGGTGTGGCAAGATGGGTCACAGGGTTAGCGAATGTACAGTACCGTTACCAGTTACGGGTCAGCCTTTTGAGACTGCACCGAAAGTGGGAGACAACAGGCCAAGGCCTAATGCTATGGTCTTTGCCTTGACTCAACAGGAGGCGGGGGACACTTCTCATGTGGTGATAGGTACGCTACTCATCAACTCTGTACCTGCTTATGTGCTCTTTGATTGTTGAGCCACCCACTCCTTTGTATCTCGTAGGTTTGGTAAAATACTTAAGACCTCACCTGTTAATATTTTGGATACTTATAGAGTTATGGTGTCTAGTGGGAAGTTGTTAGAGTCTAATTTGGTTCATAAGAGGTGTCGGTAGAGATATACTCGATGGTACTTGAGGCCGATCTTATTCAGCTTCAGATCGTAGATTTTGATTTTATTTTGGGTATGGACTGGTTGTACAAGCATCATACCTTAGTTGATTGCCGGGATAGAAGATTCAGTTTGTGACCGAGGACCGGGAAGTGTTTGAGTTTCAGGGGTCCGATAAGAAGAGAAGTGGGCATAGTATGGCTACTATCTCGGCGATGAAAGCGAGAAAGTCCATCAACGAGGACTGTGAAGCTTTTTTGTCTTACGCAGTGGCGAAAGATGATAAGGAAGTCCTGCCACAACACCCCTAACCAGAAGTTGACCTGGCAATGGATCATCTACCAATGAGACAAAGAACCATTAACGTGATATACTCTTCCAAGCCATAAACATAACGGAATAACTGAAATTTAATTAATAAAGATTATCACTACTCAAAGGGAAATTACATAACTTACGTACTGTTCATATTGTTATTCAACCACAAAGATTCAGATACTTAATACATAAGATTTACATTCATCAAACAACTTATCTTGCACCCCATCCCAAGACTCATCATCTGCACCCTCATCATACTCATTTGTAAAACATACAAAGATAAAATGATGAGTCAAACTAGCTCAGTAAGGATCGATCGCCCTTGGGGATAAAGGACCAAAGGTGACTCCAAAACATTCTATGTTCCCAAATCATGTGAAAATACATTTGACTTGGCATAACCTCTAAACGTCTTGAAACCACTTGTAATACATTTGAAACATAAAGTAAGAGTACATAACATGCATAAATTGTAGACAACATAGCTTGTAAAGGAATAAAAAGGTTGTAGGAAATCTCGGTTGATGGTAAAGACAACCTAGTGGACCGAAAGGTTGTCCGAGATCAAGACAAACATATACAAAAAGTCCGGTTGACCGGCATAACTTACCTGACGAACTCAATAACTCCGGTAGAGAGGGCTCAGGGCTCGGTCGACCGTAATTCCACTCCAATCGTCCTCCATAGCATTAGTAGTTTGGGACGGGCCATAGGAATATGGTTCGGTCGACCGAGATCTAGTGAAGTTATTTTCAAGGCACAATTTGTGAAGAAAAACTCATTTTCTGCACTTTCGAAATTCCCAACCCAAAACACTGATTTTAGACTCATTTTAACACTTAGAAAAAATATCAAAACTTATACATAACATGTCATAACAATACCTCATCAAATCGGTCACACACACACACATAACATTATATATATATATATATATATATATATATATATATATATATATATATATCGTAATTCGTACTTCGAGTACTTAACATAACATAACATAACATGACATAACTTAACATACTCGTAGTCTTCCAATACATATAAACTTGACATGATTAGTATAAAAATGACATGCAACAATTAACTATACAACCGAGCTCAATTATCTGACAATAACACTATCCAACTGTTAACAGCCCCCAACTATTATTTCCCGTTCGAGAAGGCCTCGTACTTGTCATAACATAACTAGTAAGGCACTTTAAAGGCTATTTAAGGATATACTTTTGTTATGTCATCGTTCACCCTTGTAAACTCCACGACACTGTTAACAGCCCTAACTTTGTACTCCCGCTAGGGTCCGAGCCTCGTGGGGGACTGAAAGCGCTCCAGGGAACTTACAATTTTGGAATATATCCTGGTCTAGGGTCATCATTAGAAAATAGCTCTAGATTGAGAATGTGCACATGCTGACTCTCATGTAATGCATCCAGCAATTATACAACAACACACACAAGAATCATCAAGTACAATCATGCAACGATGCAAACATCATTTGGTTCTTCATTTAGATTTTATGCAATAAAACATGGGAAACCTTTCATACATTTCATAACTTGTTAAAAGACCAATTCATGCATTTTAGGACTGAAAAACAAGAACGAATGATCCTTACCTTTAACACTTAAACAGGAAATCAAAGGAAGAACAAGAAACATAATTTTCTGGTTTGCAGAGGCGACTTCTAATACAAATTACTCCTAATTGAGTTGTTAAAACTTAATCTCCACCATTCATAATATATTACTTGAAGTCCTTAAACTATATGAACAAGAGTGGATTCGATCAGCCTTCGATTGCTATGTCAATTGACTGTTTTCTTGAGATCACTAAGTTTTTTCATATTTCCAGAATTTCTCTAATTTCTCTATTTTCTTCTTTTTCCCTCCTCTAACTTCATCTTATAGTTCCCACATGAACTAACTACACCAACTAACACCCTTTTCAAAGCATCACACCTGCCCATAAGTTTTCCATATGTTCAATTAAGCCCCCCAAACTAATCCAACACAACAAAGCAACCTAAACAAATTATGTACAACAAATATAACACAAGTAAATTCAATGAATCACACAAGGTTCAAGTATTACCATGCAATTACTAAGGTCAAAAGGTCTTGGTTATCACTAGTTTGAATTCAGGACGTTCCTATAGTGAAGGAGTTTGGGGATGTCTTCCCCGAAAATTTGCCGGGTATTTCACCAGCCCGGGAGATCAATTTTGAAATCTTGTTGCAACCCAGTGCGGAGAAAAAATTTAAGGCCCCGTATCGAATGGAACCAACAGACTTGCAGGAGTTGCAAGCTCAACTCCAAAAGCTTCTCGATATGAAGTTCATAAGACCGAGCGTTTTACCTTAGGGCGCTCCGGTTTTGTTTGTGAAAATGAAAGACGGTAGTATGCGGATGTGTATCGACTACCGGGAGTTGAATAAGATTACAATCAAGAATCGATACCCTCTACCTCGTATCGATGACTTGTTTGATCAGTTGAATGGGGCGAAGGTATTTTCCAAGATTACATATGCCGTTTGAAAGGACTAACGCACCTACGACATTCATGGAAATGATGAACCGAGTCTTTCAGGATTGTATAGATAAGTTCGTGGTGGTCTTCATCAACGACATCTTGATTTACTCATCGTCGGATGAAGCTTACGAGGAGCATTTGAGGTTGGCGTTAGAGATTTTGAGTAAGGAGAAATTGTATGACAAATTCAGCAAGTGTGAGTTTTGGTTGAGGAGTATCTCGTTTTTGGGGCATGTAGTTTCAGCAGAGTGGGTATCAGTTGACCCGAGCAAGATTGAGGCGATCGTAGATTGTCCTACATCTAAGACAATTGCTGAGATTAGGAGTTTTCTGGGGTTAGCCGATTACTATAGGAAGTTTGTGCAAGACTTTTCTCGTATTTCCACTCATTTGACTCGTCTAACCCAAAAACGAGTTAAGTTTGAATGGGGACCAGAATGCGAGAACAGCTTTCGGGTATTGAAGGAGAAGTTGACTACAACACCTGTTTTGACTTTGCCATTGGAATCCGGGGGTTTCACCATTTATAATGATAACTCGGGAATTAGGTTAGGGTGTGTGTTGACGTAAAATGGGAAGGTTATAGCTTATGCTTCTAAAGAAATAAAATCTTATGAGAAGAACTACCCTACACATGACTTGGAGTTGGCAGCGGTCGTGTTTGCCTTGATGTTGTGGAGGCACTATTTGTTAGGAGAACCGTGTGAGGTTTTCACCGACCACCAGAGCTTTAAGTACCTTTTCACATAAAATGAACTTAATATGAGACAGAGGCAGTGGTTGGAGTTGTTGAAAGATTACGACCTCACGATTAGTTACCACCCCGGCAAAGCTAATCGTATGGTTAATTCTTTGAGTAGGAAAAACACGGGAAAGCAAGCTGCGTTAATAACTTATCAGTGGTAGTTAATTGCCGAGTTCAAGAAGATAGAGATTGAGGTTGTTGAGTCTACCGGGAACGTCTTGGCAGCCTTGGTAGCTCAACCAACTATTTTTGGGAGAATTAAGGAGGCGTAGTTAGTGGATTTGGGGTTGTGTAAAGAAGAGGAATTGGTACAGTCGGGGGCAGAATCAGAATTTCAAGCACATGAAGATGATAGTCTTTGGTTTCGGGGCAGATTGTGTGTACCTTCAGATTCGGGGCTGAAATCAGAAATTCTAGATTATTGGTGCACCAGGGGCATCAAAGATGAATAAGGGGTTGAATAGTAACATTTGGTTGAAAGGGTTGACCGGATAGGTTTGCCACTCCGATCGACCGAGAACCATTTCTCCGTTCAACCGGACCAGTTGGACCTGGTCAAAATCGTCACATCTACATGTGTGTGCATGTGTGCAAGTTGTGAGTTCTTGTAGTGGGAGAGAAATAAGGGGAGAGTGGGGTTAGTGGGTAATTCCACTAACACCACATTTGATGAATAATTGTTCTTCATTTTTCACACTCTCTTGATTATCATTCTCTCAAACTCTTACTTTCATAGCATCCGAAACATAGAAGCAAAAATCAAGGAGTTTTCTTCTTTGATTTTACCCACTCTCAAGAACAATCAAAAGAGAAGAAAATACGATTTTCTTATCAATTTGATTTCTAGTTTTCTTAAGTTATCTATACTTTGTGGATTTCGGGAAAAGTGTTTCCAAACTTCAGAGTTCTTTGGACTCGCATATGAGACGCGGAGTAACAAGCTCATTGGTTGTGTGTGGATACCGGTAGAAACAGCAGTTTGGAGGCTGCTGTTTGGGGTTCTAAGTAGCGAAATCTGAACGACATCGATTAGATTGATAAAGGTATAAATCCTATCACAAGGTTTTGGTTCTTTCTCATTTTGGGGATTACAAATTTTTCCTTTTAATTGGTATCAAAGCCTATCACGAGAACCCAATAACTTTGATTATGTGTTATCTTGATATTTTTAATAGTCTGATAATGCATGTCATATGATGTCTTTGTCTTTGTACAGTCTCTGGGAAGTCATTTAAGTGTTAAAAAAATCCCGGAAAGAAATTGTAAATTCGTGTTTTTGGCTGTTTCCTATTTTCTGGCAAAAGTTCGGTCGACCGGAAGATGTTCGCGGCAGACCGAACATGTGTTCGGTTAGAAAATAAAATTTTACTACTGCCTAGATTTTGGCAATCGGTGAGCAATCACGATTGACTGATCCTAGTCTATTTTTAGGCATGTCGATTAGAAATGTTCTGGGTCCATCGAGGTGGCATAATTTTACACAATTTTGGTTACTGCCTTATTGCGGTCGATCGGGAGTATGGCCCGAGTCGACCGAAAATGGGTAGGCAGTGTGTATTTGAGCTCTTAGCATGATTGTCGTGTTTGTGTGAGCATGGTGCATAGTAATAGCCTTTGACCCAGTAGTTTTAATTATTATACGACATGTGTGTCGTGCCTTATCTTATCAATTCTTGTTGTAGTTTTAATCTCGAATGTAACTTGAGAATTCTTTCAATTATGTAAAAGTATAGAATAGATTTTATCTTTTCACATATGTAACAAGTGATGAAGAAAGGCGTCCATCAGATGAAGGAAACCACAAGGAAGCGGAAGACAATATATATGTTTATTGTTTTTCACTTTTAGATTGACCGAGGATTTTTCGTTGGCTCGGAAAATTTGTATAGGGTCATTACTATGTCATGGTTTATTTACTATTTTATATATTTTGCATAAGATGCCTGATGCATGTTCAAAGCGTAAAATTAGATTATACACCATTTGGTGAGACAATTTAAAAACCCTCAATTTTGAATTACTAAGTCTATTGCCTTCCATGATTGGCCCTTGTCATGGCCAAGATCGACAGTAGTGTGAACTTTCGAGTGGAATAAGCCTCTGTCTATCCCGGTAAGGCGCGAAGGATAAGTTAGTGATATCCGTCAGTGCAATCATGGGTCATACTTAACCGAATTGCCAATACCGAGTTTTGTAGGCAAAGCTGCCTCTGTATTTGGTCGGGAGGCAAAGGGTTGAGATGTGCATTTATGTACATTGGGTAAGTGTTACCTACTTAACCAACCAAGAGTCACATAATTTATGTGATTAGCAAACGTTGCTTACCTAAACAACCATTTCTAGAGTTTTGTAGCCAAAGCTGCCTCGGGATTGGTGATATATGGATCTTGGTCCTACTAGAAAGTTTTGAACTTTCCGAATGAGTACTTGAGGGTTAATCATTTGAATAAAATAGTGGGAGAATGATTAATTAAAGTCTTATTAATGATTTTAAAATATGACAACTAAATTTTTGTAAATTCATCTTTGTAGATATAATGGCAAATGCAATCTTTGCATCAAACTCTTAATCATTGCGATTCGTCCTTGAGAAGGACAGACTTAAGGGAGGAAACTTTCTCGACTGGTACAGGAACTTGAGAATTGTTCTCAAGCACGAGAAAAAGTTGTATGTTCTCGAGGAACAAATTCCTGGTCCCCCAGCTGCGGGGGCTCTGGCCGCTGAAAGAAATTCTAATCTTAAGCACTTAGATGACACATTAGATGTGTCAAGTCTTATGTTAGTGACCATGACCTCTGAGCTTCAGAAGCAACGTGAGGAAATGGGAGCTTTCGATATGATTAATTATTTAAGACAACTTTTTCAGGGTCAAGCCCGCCGGGAGAGATTCGATGTGTCGAAGACTCTATTTCAGTGCAAAATGGCAGAGGGAACACCAGTCGGAACTCACGTTATGAAAATGATAGGCTATAAAGCGATCCTTGAAAGACTGGGATTTCCTCTGGGCCAAGAGTTATCCACTGACTTGATTCTGCAATCGTTGCTTGAAGCATTCAGTCAGGTTGTATTAAACTACAACATGAATGAGATAACAAACCTCTCCCAGAATTTTTGAACTTGTTGAGGACTGCCGAGAAAGAAATAGGCAAGTCAAGGCCATTTACATGGTCAACAACAATAGGGGAAAGGGTTTTGGTAAGCCTAAAGGCAAGCCTTCGGACAAACCTAAACATTTTGAGAAAGCATTGAAACCCAAAGGCACTGTGTCTAAGGATGGAAATTGTTTCCATTGTGGACAGAAAGGACACTGAAAGAGAAACTACCCTATTTTTCTTGCCGGTAAAAAGCTTGGAAATGGGAGAAAGTGTTGCTTCTAGCTCAGATATTTATGTTATTGAGATCAACTTTTCTATTACTACTTCCTCATGGGTATTAGATACCGGATGTGGTTCTCACATTTGCATGAATGTGCAGGGACTACCAAGGAGTTGAGAGCTGGCAAAAGACGATGTGGACCTACGCATTAGCAATGGAGCAAGAGTTGTTGCATTAGCTATAGGAACATTTAGTCTTAGTTTTCCTTCTGGAATTGTTCTGGATTTAGACAGTTGTCTTTATGTACCTACATTAACAAAGAATATTATTTCGATCTCTTGTTTGGACAAGATGGGTTTTGATATTCATATTAAAAACCAACGAATGTCGTTATCGTTAAATAATGTCTTTTTTTGTAGTGCTACATTGCTGAATGATTTATACTTATTAGACCTAGAGTCACCGATTTATAACATAAATACAAAGAGGATAAAGACTAAAGAGTCTAATCCTACATACCTCTGGCATTGTCGCTTAGGTCATATAAACGAAAACTGCATTTCCAAACTCCATAAAGATGGATTGTTGAAATCATTTGATTTTGAATCGTATGATACATGAGAACATTGTTTAATGGGTAAGATGTCTGCTTCTCCTTTTACTAGAACTGGAACGAGCAAAGGATTTGTTTGAACTAATACACAGTGATGTATGTGGTCCATTCAATATCCATGCAAAAGGGGGGTTATCTATATTTCATTACTTTTACTGATGATTTTAATCATTTTGGATACGTGTTTCTTAGTCGTTTTGAACTCCATTATATATGGTTCAATCAATGATGAGTCACGCGAGCCTTCCAAACTTCTTTTGGGGACATGCTTTAGAAGCAACAACTTTAACACTAAATAGAGTTCCATCTAAATCTGTTGAAATGACACCATATCAAATATGGAATAGGAAACGTCCTAGTATGTTTTTCTTAAAAAATTGGGGTTGTGAGGCGTTTGTGAAATGTCCAGCTTTGGTCAAGCTCAACCCAAAGTCGGTCAAGTACATTTTTGTGGGAGTATCCTAAGAAAACAAAAGGGTAATACTTCTATATTCCTAACGAGAACAAAGAGTTTGTTGCTCAAAAGGGAGTTTTTATGGAGAAAGCAGTTTCTTTCTAGGGGAAAAAAGTGGGAGCCACGTGGAGTTTAATGAAGTTCCAGAGCTTGGTGAAATTCCAAGGGAACTTGGTGAAGTTGTAGGCACAAGTGACCAGGTGGAATTGGAATAAGCTACATAAGCTGTTGTGGAGCCCATTCCGGAAACAAAAGAATTGCGTAGGTCTAGTAGAGTATGTAGAAAATTTTTTAATTTTTTGTAACATGAAAATTGAGATGTTATGTTTGTTGATCACGATAAACCTACAACCTACAAACATTGGCTCCTCTTTCAATCCTTCTCTTATTGATGAAACGATTAGCACGATGTCCACATATTCCAGAATTGGATCAAGTTACATTAAACATGGTGGAATGTGTAGTTCTAGCATCTAATGAGATCAAACTATGCATGCTTGTGTGTGTGTTTGTGTTCTAAACAAGTTAGGCCATGATAAACATGTTGAACACTATTTCCATCAATGTCGGTGTCAGTGTTACAGATCCTATCATTAAGAACATTCTCACACAAACATTAGAACTATCAATGGTTTGTTATCATCAAAACAAGATTGATCACATTAGCCCTTAGGGCTTACACCAAGGTAAAAATTAGGTCGATAGGTTCGAAGACTTATCAGCCTCCCAAACATCCATCGGTATTCCAAAGGTTGGAATATCATAAAGATGATTCGAATACAACATTCCAAATTGTTGAATTTTCTGTGGAAGAGAGAATTATGACCTTATAATTTTCTCCAACTGAATCACAAAAGGCCCTCAACCACTTAGTCATGAAAGCAACCACTCATTTCTAGCCATCTTTACAAAAAGCTGGTCACACAAAAACTATTAGTCGACAACACACTACACATGCATGACCCTAACCCACACATACTAGTTGAGTCAAAAGTAGTTGCATATGTGCTAAGGAAACAGTTTTGGCTGAATGTTGTAAGCCCTAAAAGCTAGTGTGATCAATCTAGTTTTGATGATAACAACCCATTTAGAAGTTCTCATGTTTGTGTGAGCTTGTATTTTGATGTTAGGATCAATTACTCACACATACATTGATGAAATGGTAAGAAAGCTTCTATGGACTTCAAAGATATCATCCTACAATATAGAAGAAGTTGCAATATGCAAGACTACATGGCACAAGTTTGAAGTGGATTATACATTGTCTTGGAAGTAGTTACAATACAAAGAAGGAAGATCAAGTGTTAAGAGCTACTCAACGTCACATTGAAGTTCATCTACGAAGTAGGCTCTTAACAAAGGAAGTGATGAAGTCCATGGCAACACAACCTAAAAAATTATACAAGGACTTCACTATTAAAGAGGTTGATAAAAGTCTCAAGCCAAGATCAAAGAAGATTTCATCTAGAATACTTGAAGACCTAGAAGATTAGTCATGTGCTATAATAGATATATCTTTATGACTAATCTTACTTTTAGAATACTAGATTCTAGTATGTCTAGCTCTTGCATATTTTCAAAAACATCTTTCTTACTTTGATTTGATCTTTAAAAATGTTTTTGAAAACATATGTTATTGTTGGTTTATGCCTAAGATCTTAAACTTGTTTTTAAAAAGACTTTGAAAAATTCTTAGGCATGAGTTTGAGAACATTAGAAATGTGACAAGTGGAAAACCCCATTTTTTTTCCTTCAGTCCAATCACCGGGTCTTAGACCCCGGAAGACCTGATGAAGGTCAGTCGACCGACATGTGTTGTCCGGTCGACCGAAGTGTTTCTTACATTTGGTCCAATTTGAGTGTTCCAAGACTCCAACGGCTACATAGTCTGGACGACCATGTTTTAGGTTGGTCAACTTAGCCTATGCTCCAAAGACCGAACCACTATTTTGCAGTCAACCGAGATGTGTCTAGTAACCTGCATAAACTGCTTCGGAAGCACCCCGGACGACCTACTAGTTTTTTGGTCAGCCGGAGTGTCCTATCACACGCAAAAATATAGTCGTTGTAACTTTATTTGCTTGTCATGTTTGGCCTCTATATAAAGCCTTTAAGCCTTTGTATTAAACTTTCTAAACAAGCATTCAAAGACTTTCAAGAGCTTAATCTTTACTTCATTACCAAAATACGTCATTTTGAGTAAGAGATTCTTCATACTCCTTTATTCTAGAATTTGATTAGAGCTATCATTTGTAATATCCAATCCATTGAGGGATTTGTTGTAGTGAACTTAAATTTTAAAGACTCATTTGTTGAGGCACATCTTTCTCTTTGTGAGACTAGCTCTTTGTGAGTTAGGTTGGCTTTTAGTGAGCTTAGCTCTTTGTGAGTTAGATTAACTCTTAGTGAGCTTAGCTCTTTGTGAGTTAGATTAACTCTTAGTGAGCTTAGCTCTTTGTGAGATTGTCTCTTTGTGAGATTGGCTCTTCGTGAGCTTAGCTCTTAGTGAGTTAGAAAAGCTCTTTGTGAGCGTGTTCTCTTTGTGAGACGAGTGAGTGCTCTTTGTGAGCAATGCTCTTTGAGATCTAGAGAAGTGGTTCAAGTACAAATGTTTGTGAGTTGTCCATTTATGTAAAAAAGTTGATCCCACCTTCATTTGTTGTAAAGGGAAAGCTAGTGAAGTTGCCAAAATCCTTGTTTGGCTTTGGTCTTATGACTTGGGGCGTTTCATGTTACAAGCTTTTCATATAAGAATCTTGACTTAGCTTATCCTTGATCATATTCATTGTCTTGAGTTCCTATGTGTTGCATTTAACACACTAAGTCATTTAAGTTATTACGCACCTTATGCGCTTAATCAACATTCTTGTTGTTAAGGTGATCACTTAGGCAAAGAAGTTTTAGAAAAGAGAAAAAGTTGGATAACCTAATTCACCCCCTCTTAGGTCCTCCCCTATCGAGTATTTCAATTGGTATCAGATTATAGTCTCCGATTTGTTAGGACTTACATCATAGGAGGATCCATGGCTACATGTTTTTCTACTTATCTCGTAGAGGACTTTTCCCCATCTAGACCACCCTTGTTTGATGACTCCAACTTCTCTTGTTGGCAATCTATGTTTAAACTTTTTTGTCTGCTAATGATTTAACCTTGTTGAGCATTATAGAAGAAGGACCATATGTTCCTTCAATTATTTTAAAAGGTGCCAAGGTTCCAAAGACAAAAGGAGACTTCAATGAAGAAGACTCCACATAGATGACTATCAACTTTAAGTCCATGAACGTGCTTTGTTGTGCACTAACTGAATAAGCCCTCAACAAAGTCTCTGAATGCGAAGATGTACATTCAATGTGGAATATGCTTGAAGAAAGCTACAATGGCAAAGTTCAAGTTATAGAGCCAAATGGGCCATCTCAAGAGTCGTTGACTCAATTTTTTGAAGGCATTGAGGACATCTCAATCACAACTCAAGAAAACATTGAAATAATCAATGAGTGTGATAAAGGAGAACTCAAAAGTCCTTACTCAATGAGCTTTAAAGACTACACGCATTTAGAGCCTTCAAAAGATGAGAGTAGTGAAGAGATGGTGGGATCACAAGATGGTGATCTTCGTGAAAATACAAATTATGATGGTGACATTGAAGATCAAATATCTTGTTCAAGGAAAATAAAGAATTTTCCATAAATCTTCAAATGATAAATACTCAAAAAGAAGTAGCATTGGACTTGAGCATTCCACGAGGAATGAAAATTTTGAAAGGAGATATGTTAAAAGAAAAAAAATTAAAAACACTCCTTAGCACTTAGGATTCTCAAAGCTCAAAGGTCATACATATTGAAGAACCAAAATGCTTGATAACAAAGAGCAAAGACTCAAGTAATGACAAAGGATACAATGTCAACCCATACTCTTCATCACTTGGTAAGAAAGCAAAGGAATCAACTTCACCTTTTCAAAGTTATCTACATGATGATACTGAAAAATTGAAAAATGTTTTGATTTATATATTTGTTCTCTTGTTGATGTTACATCTTTCCCCCATGATGATCATATACATATAGAAAACTTGAAGCATGACCTATACATGTTACATGTCTCCCTAGCTAAGTTATCCATGAGATGTAACATCATAAACTTTGATCTTGTGTCTCCTTGGCCAACTTAAGTGCTCTTTATGGGAGTGTATGGTCTTATAGTTCATCTTATGTATCTACCTCCCTTTCTCTTTTGAGATCTTGTGCTTTTCATATCTTATATTCTTTGATGTCATGTTGTTCTGGTTAGCTTGATACTTATGTTGTTATATCTCTTTTTTGGCTAACCATATACTTGGAGAGGAACGTGCTTTTTAATGCTATCTTATATCTCCTCTCTTTTTTTGTTGGTGATATATGTGCTCATAATGTCATCATATTTGTACATATTATCGCATCCGTTTTGTTAGCTTTGTTCTAAACTTGATTTCATCTTGTTATAGCTAACGGTGCTTTTTTTTAAGGGAGATTATGCTTTAAGGTTGTATATTCCTATATCTCCTTAGATTTAGCTTTGGTTGTTGATTCACTTTTGAGCCATGTGACCTATCTATGCATTTGTGTGTCACTATGTGCTCTCTTTCTTTTGATATCTACCAAGCTTAAAACTTATTAAAAAAGATCTTCTTTAAAATCTTATATACTTTTTAAAGATAAGCATCATCTCTTGGCCACTCATATTCATTTCAAATGGCCTTTTACAAATGATATGCTTACATAGCTTTAAGGATTCCCTTATTTGGTTTTAATAATTTCTTGATCTTATTCTTTGTCTTTATAAACACGACATATTGTTTGATCAAATAACGAATATGCCATTGTGGTGATAGCTTCTCCATTTTTGATTTACAACTTATCCATCCTAAACGATTTTCATTTTTGATCGTTTGGATCTCCATTTTAACAAAAAGGAGGACAAAATGGTTTTCATATTGGCACTTTGATGAACCTTTTTTATTTTGACAAAAAGAGGGAGAAAAAGTAGCTGTGTAAACGTGCCATGAAAAGTTATTTTACAAAAGGAGAAAGCTAAAAACTTTGCAAAATAGGAGAGATAATGGATTCTTTTGCCTTGATCATATGCATCCTTATCTCACGATCTTGATATTATGTGCTTATTTGCCTTTATCCTTTTGTTATTTTATTCCCATTTGCATCAATATTTTGTCATCATAAAAAAGGGGGAGATTGTAAACCCTAAGGGCTAATGTGATCAATCTAGTTGTTGAAGAAATGATGGTGAATTTCTCTTCTTTTTTTATTCTCTAGAATTGCTTATGGATTTGGCAATATACTATGACTTATGGTTAAAAGTGACCTGGAAGACGGAGGTGGCGGCAGTAGTCATAGTAGCTTCGAAGGAACCTCCATTCTCATTCAGAGATTTTTCTGGAAAATGATGAGAAGCTAATCGGCTGCTGCTCTGTGTTTCTCCACTCACGGTTGTGTTTTTCCAATAAAAAAAAATCCAATCCCTACAAACCAATAATTAGAAAGGTTGAAATGGGTTTTGATAATTGTGTAGTTTGAAATGAGTTTTGATAATTGATAATTGAATTGTTTGATTCTTTGGAAAATTCTATAAAGTTTGAAATGAGATTCGATTATTGTGTAGTTTGAAATGGGTTTTGATAATTGATAAAAGAATTGTTTGCATGGGGTGGAGGTGGTGAATGTGGTGGCGGAGGAGGTGGAGGAGAAGGAGATGGTGATGGTGGAGGGGGAGGTGGTGGTGATGGCGGAGGAGGAGGTGGTGTTCCAATATGTAAGGACAATTTTGCCCTTGTGCAAAACGTGCCTCGTTTTGGTTTCAGGTGACTTTTTTGACGGATTTTTTTAAAAAAATAATCCATAAAGAGCTAATATTAAATTGTTGAAATCCATGCTTGGATAAAATAAAACCTTAAGTCTAAAAATCGAAAAGCATAAATTATTGAGGTCCAAAAAGAGTGATTTGCTCTTTTTTAAATTAATTTCCTTTAACAAAAAAAAAAGAAAATTCATTTTTGGTCAATGTTACACGGTCCGGAAAAATGTGGGGAGTTGTTGAATGTTTAATCAAACAATTTAAAATTGAAGAGAGAAATTTTTAACGACTTTTATAAGGAATTTTTTTTTTTGTTGAATAAGAAAATTTAATCACAAAATAGTCGAAGCCATTACAATCAAAGGAAAATCTTAAAATATAAGAAATTAAAAGTTATACAATGATTTATAAAACCATAATAACAGACAAAAAAGCACCCAAGGAAACTTGGATAGTTAGGAAATATTACTAATAAAACTATCAAACTAAGCAAATATATAATCTTCTTCTTCGCAGCATCTTCATTCGCAATCCTTGAACCACAAAGACAGGAGAATACCACTTTCAACATCTTCCGTAGGGATCGACAGTTTAGAGGATCATGGACGTATCAACCGTCCTACAAATTGTCTCGAAAAGATGTAGAAAGTTGATAAAGGCCCAGATCAAGTCCGGGTTGAACGAATCCTCCTAGAAAGATAGAAAACAAGTATAGATATGTGAAGATGTGAAACAGATCTAACTTATGTGTCTTGAATCTTGAAAAAAAAATACTTTGGAAAAAATTTCATATAATTTGTGGTACAAAATAAAGGTATAAAACCTAAATAAAATGATCAAGATTCGACTATTGGCCGGAGCATATGGTCAAATCTGACCAGAAATAAAGGGAAAAAAGAAGAGCAGCATAAAACACGGAGGGGAGAGTAGACAGGGGTCCACCGTTACATATTCTAATCAAATTGTCCAACTTCACGGTTACTTCCGCGTTGAGTCATTTCGCAATGTTACCCACAAGACGAAGTAGAACAAAAGGATTTCATAAAAAAGTAGAACACAAAAGGGCTAAACCCTTCTGAAGCCAAATCTTAGATTCCCAGTTCATTTCAATTCTCAAAACATGGAAGAAGTAGAAGACTCTACAGTTAATCCTTCTCCATCATCACCTCAAGAGGAATCTCTACCTGTAAGCTTTCATTTGTCAACGATTTTCCCTGTATTTCTCTGAATACTTTATTTTTTTAACCTGTCAACGATTTTCTAGTTTGTGGAGGTGATTTGTACCGCTTCAGGCAAGATTAGGCGTTTTTCTTTCGGCACAGAATCTGGTTTTGCGGGTGCTTTGATTAACGAGAAACTACAAAAAGAAGGGATTTCTGAGATACCATTGGCAACCCATATTGAAGCTATTAAAGAAGGTGAAGAACCTGTGAGCTTTGGGCCCAGTTCGATTCTTGTCAATTATGGCCTTGGTTGGAAGTTGCAAACTGTTAATGACATTCAAGGTATTATATTGTTTTTTTCCCTTTTCCCGTTTTTGATTGCATATAGTGTTGGAAATTGGCTTTAGAAGTGAATGGATGAATGAATAATGTATTTAATCTTGCATTGAATTGAGAAATGCAACTGATGAAAAAACATTGGCTTTTCTAAATTCAGTTTCATTCATTGTAAAAGTGGCTTTCAATGCTGCCAAGAGCTGAAATACTTTGGAGTTTCCAAAGTGCTTTCGTTCAAGTGAATTGTTAAATGTTCATTGAAGATACACTTCATTCAATGGAAGTGTATTGAATATATTCTTAATGTCATGTAAATTTCCACCTCTACGTAGCCTATAAAAATTGATGCCTCCATTTTTTTTTCTGTACACCAAAATAAGCATTATTTCCTCCTCGTTTGAAAATTTCTTCATGTTTTCATATAGTGTTCTGTGTAGTTTGTTCAAGTTCGATAGGTAAAGAGTTTTGGTGCTAATTGCTTTGTCGGTATCCGTTTTATCTGGGAAACAGACATTTAATTCAGCCTCGAGCACACCTATGGAGGGGACGAATCTGTTCTAAGGAGATTGTGTCAAACACAATCTCGGATTGTTGTCTTCTTCTTCTCCTTTTAATTAATTTATTTCAGTATTGTTATTTTTTTTATCCATTTTGAAATAATTATTCTTTCTCTAGAATTATTATTTTATTATATGTGGATAATTTTTTCTATGCCATTTTGAATATACACTTACTAACTTATTTCCTAACATATAGAAGCTAATTTTGACTTCTATTTATGTAGAATGTAATGGTGAAACTACAATAATAATTCTTTTGAATGTTTTGTGTTAGTAATTTTTTGTGCAAACGAGAATAGTTAGAAGTAAAAGTTCCAAAAAGTTTTCAGTTATCTTTTTTCTTGAAACAGGTGTTGTCAAAGTCATTCAGGCAGGTGCAAGCTCAGAAAGAGCAGATAATAAGGTACTCCCTCCATTCCTAAATATAAGACTCTTTAGATAATTTGAGAAAATTAAGAAAGTTGTCTTTTTCACTCAAATTTACAATATTACCCCCACCCTCCCTCCTTCACTCCTACGCCATAAAGAAAACTAGTAGAAGAACTGTAGAAGAAGGAAAAAAAAATATATGAGATGAGATGGTTAAAATTAAGGAAGAACTGTAGAAGGAAAAAATATGGAACTCCTACGCCATAAATTAACGAGTGAAGAAGGAAAAAAAAAGAAGAAGAAATGAGATGGTTAAAATGATGAGGTAAACAAGAACTGTAGAAGGCATAAGGTGGGATGGCAGAGGAGGTAAAAAAAAATTGTTGAGGGTATAATTGGAATAAATTGTTGACAACTATTAAAAGAACCTTAAACGACAATTAATTTGGACACCTAGATATCTCCTAAACGACAATTAATAGGGAATGGAGGGAGTATGTTTTAATGCATATATCAAGGTGTTTTTTTTTATTTTGGATTAGGCAGGGCATAAGTGATTCCACGTAATAACAGAGTAGTTTTTATCTTAGTGGATTTTGGAACTTCATTTTATTAGCCAAAGATGGTCCATGGTTGTATGGGAAGATTCTTTCTGAAACTTGTTGCAAGTAAGTCCAAGTTAATGCCAGATAAAAATAATTTCGGTTTGTAGTTTTCCGAACACTAGGAAGTGATGCTTGAACAAGCAATTACATGTTGCTAAATCGAAAAATTGCTTCCAGAATTTGATGAACTTGTACATTACGGAATGATATGGATGGAAAGTGGCATTTCTTTAATCATACTATTAAACTGCTTAGTGATCCAAGAAGTTGCAAATATAATTTTCTGGCCAACGTGCACAGTATTTATTCTTCGGCATCTTAAAAGGTATTATAAATAATGGATGGAAACATCAATTGCAACTTTATCAACATCCTGCGCATCCCATTGCTATAGTATTCAGAAAGCTTAATATTTTGGATTATTTATGGATGATGACAGTGTTGTGGATTTTTCATTATTTTCTTGTTATCCTGCAGCATCTGATTATTGATATCCAAATTCTCCTGATATTCATTATCATTGTATGGAACCAGTTGAATGAAATATGATACTTCCTTAAAAGAAATAAAAGTTAAATTAGCAAACTTCGACTTGAAAGTTCCTCGAACCATACTAATATTTAAAAAAAAAAAAATGGTTTTGCCCCTTAATGACTCCCCGCTTACTCAACTACTTGTTCCTGTGTAGAACTCTTTAATCTATCGTAATAGTACTCAGCTAAATAGCTATGATACTGATGAAACATTGTTATTTTCCTAATCTTATGTAATGATGTCTGTTCATGATACAATGATCATATTAACTGGTGATTGATTGCATATCCTTCTACTTGGCCGTAACCAAGAGTTTGAGAGCTTTCTTCGATTTTTTTGTACTTGCTTCCATTTTCTATCCTGAATTAGCTGTACTTTATATGGATGTTGGGAGTTTTCTTCCATAGTTGTTTCATCGTTATCAGGTGTAGGAAGCAGTTATGATGCATAAATTTTCTACACATGTTTTGCGACATTTTCAGTTAGCAGATCTTTCTTTGCATTTTAGTTGCATCAGATTTCTTGCACTTCTTACTCCCAGTAGCGAGTGGTGTTAATTGGAAAAATATTGAAGTAGACAAAGCTGAGATACTTATAATAATATGTACTTTAGATAGGGTTGATGTTACTAAATATCTAATGGAGTTGAAGAAAGTAGCTGCTATATCAGATTAATTCTGAAGGGTTGAAAAATGGCAGCTAAGGGGGTAAATAATGCCATCAACTTAAAGTTGTTATAACTTATAACCTTATTGATGAGGTGGAAGAGGAAGACTAATTTGGAGCATAACAGTTTGGAAAAAAAAAGGGTGATGTTCCTAATTTGTTCTGCCCTCTTTTCTGCAATTTCTACCCAGGCTACTCTGTTTCATAATAGAAGGCCGTTTAGTCTCTTCCCAAAATGTATATCCTTTTCCAATTTCTAAGGACTCATTTACTAAAGTTACCACTTATAAACAACGGAGAGAGGTTGGTGGTTGAGACGAATGAAGGTAAATTAAATTACCAAGGGTATAACGTGAAAGATATGCCTTTTTTTTTCCTTTCTTAATCTATACTAAAATGCCTTAAAGGCCTTGTATTATGAAACTGAGAGAGTACATGCCGTCTTTCTTGATCAAACTGTCAACACCATCATTTTCCCTCATTTGAGATCCACCGAACTCTGCTTCACTCTTACATTGCTTATCCAAGTGGAAATACGAAAAACTATACAATATTTTGTTTTGAAGAAACGTGATTATTTCTGGATAACAGACATTTAGCTATTTAGAAACATGATTTAATCGCATTTTTCTCAACCATGTCCACCAGCCACATTGTCAAGTAAATGCAGTTGGAAATGAGGATTACCTGATTTTCATAAGCAAATCTGCATTTAAGATATTTGAATAATACATATATGATCTGCTTATTTTTCATGCATTTTGGATTTTGAAAGATTGTAAAAAGTCTTTTTCTACCTTACTACTGCTTGCTTGTTTATCGCGTAGGAACTAGCTAACGAACACTGTGAATGACCAACTAACACAATGCTATTTTCTCCTTTTTTGCAGGTCAAAGATGATTTGCATTCTAAAGATAAAAAGTCGCAGTCGCACTCAGCTATCTGTTCATTGTACACTGCAAAGATATTTCTTGCTTTTGTTTTCATACTCATCTTTGGCGCAATTTTCGCTTTGGCTCTGGAAAACCTTCCCTACCTAATCTTGTACATAAACTCATATGTATGATAATATTTTAGCCAGATCGACGCTTTTAGCTTATGCTTTATGACATTATATCTTTTGTAATCTGTAATTGAGATATTTTCTTCAAAGTTGCCTTCAGAATATAGTTTGATATTTTAATACAAGAAGAAATGTGCTTGCAATGTTTCAGAGTACAATTTTATTATATATTTATTTTTTCTACTGTGTAGTGTTTACTCAGGCCAGGGTGTGGACTTTTATCTGTTATCATGGTGGTCTATACCATTTATAACTTTTCTTTTTCTTTTTATCTTTTGATTGTAATGATTTTGGTTATTTTATGATTAATGAATAATTCTTATTTAGTATTGTTCCAGAGTACAATGGTGTGGTGAACGGAGAAAATAACACTAGAAATCCCATAACTTATATCCTTGTAAAATAAAGGAAAGACTTTCATTATATTCTTCTTTTTCTCTAATTTTCCTCTTCTTTTAGTTTATTTATTTATGTTTATGTGATGCTAATCTGTTTAAGACCAATCCAATTTTATAGTAACAGTTATTTTATATGTAATTTTTCTTCCTCCTATCGAAGTTATTGTTCAAATGTAGCAATGAGTTATTGTCTTATTTTGGAATCAGGAAGTTGTTATCAACTTACAGAAAATTTTGAGAAATGGTTATCCATTTTTTTTTAGGGTGCTATTTGCAGAAAGAAAACTACTAAGTGCAACTCATTTGTTCTTGATTTGATAAACAATACCCCCTCCATTCCTAAATATAATACTTTCATAGCAAGTAGCAAAAATCAAGGAAGCAAATATTACGATATTTTTTAAACAAAATATCAATATTATTATCTTAAATAGAATTAGTGGCATGCAAGTTCTATTTAAGATAATAATATTTGTATTTTGATTAACAAAACACCTTGAATTTTGCTTCCTTAACTTTCGCTACTTGTCCTGAAAGTCTTATATTTAGGAATGCATGATCAAATATTGGCAGCCGCATTGTGGAAGTTTCAACCCTCCAATGTTGGGTGGCTTCTTGTGGTGGGCTAAGACAAGTCCTCCCACATGGTCTGGCTGCTGGGTCACATTGATTTACATCCTTTAAATTCTCTATCGGACTGGAGAGTGGGGGCTGTCACGGGTCACATGAATATAGCATCTCTCAGCGACCGAGACAATGCTCGGCACCCTAAGTTGTTGCGTGAAGTTACCATGTGGTGCACGACGTCGGGTAACCTCGGTGCGCCCCAACAACGTGCACGTCGCATGGCAGCCACGCCCAACCAGCGTGCAACAACGTGCCTCAGCAGCGTGCCCCTGCCAGCCGCCCAGCAGTGTGCCTCAGCGTGCATGCAGCAGCCAGCCGCGCAACAACGCCCAGGCCAGCCGCGCAGCAGCATGCAGCATGCAGCAGCGCCTAGGCCAGCCGCCCAGCAGCATGCAGCAGCGGCACTGTAGCTGCGCCCCAGCCAGCCGCCCAGCGTGCAACAGAATGCAGCGACAGCGCCCATCAGGCCAACAACTCGGCACTTGCCGTTTTGCATCCGAATGAAGTCCAAATGAGCTCAAACTTTTTGAGTCACCTTTTGACAACATGTAGAAGATAATGCACGAGCTAGTTTGTAATTATCATTTATATAGCATATGTTATAGATTTCCTACCTCCTCGGAAATAAGTGGTACACTCCAAGCATTTGGGCAAATGCTTTTTAAGCACCTATAGGGGGGGAACAAAAATCTACACACAAGCAAACAAACAAGCAATTGTAAAACGACTCCTCCCCCTCGTCGTATTGTACATTCAAACTCTGTAATCATGCATTCAATTCAATGAAATGATTTTCGTGCAATTTGTCCCGTGCCATTTATTTTGTGTTTATTTACGAATTTGCCATTGTGAAGCGTTTGTCCCTTTTCGATTATTTGAAAAGCCGGGAGTGACTTGGGGCTAGGAACCAAGGTCACTCGGCATCATGGTGCGTCTAAGAACCTCAAGAGATGACCCGTGACACTTGGTATCAAAGCAAGGTTGCTAGAACTCGGGACTAAGAAAAGCGATGGCTACGAAAACGAGAGGCGTGTTGGCTACGGATGATACTACCAAGGCCAGACTAGATGCTCTAGAGGCCATGGTAAGCAAAGTGCATACCTTCTGCTATGGTGAGAGCGAGGAGGATGCCGAATCCATGAAGAGGAAGACGACTCTTATGGAAAACGACATCGGTGTGCAAAGTGGGGAACTAGAGGAAATGGGTAACGCTACAAGAGAGTTATTCCATGTTACCCAAGCACACGATGCTAAGTTGGTAAGCAACGAGGTAGCGACCGAGGAGATGCGCTCATCGTTGACCAACAACACCAAAGCAGTGACTGATCTGCAGGCTGCTTTGGAAGAGGTGAAGACAGAGCTAAGGACGCTTTCCTTAGCCATTGGCCGAGCCGCTGGAGAACGGAATGTCCAACAAGCTGCTCCTAATCATGCACCGAAACTAAAGGTGAGAGAACCTAAGGCATTCAAAGGAGCAAGGGATGCTCAAGAAGTAGATAATTTCTTCTTCGACATCACGCAATACTTCAAGACGATAGGTATCACCGAGGAGAGCATGAAGGTGGATACGGCTGCTACGTACTTGGAGGACGATGCGAAATTATGGTGGAGAGTCCAATCGTCCGAGATGGAAGCCGGACGGATAACTATAAACACTTGGGAACTAATGAAAGAAGCTCTTAAGAAGCAGTTCTTTCCCCAGAACGTGATCTATGAAGCTAGACGAAAGCTTAGAGAACTAAAGCAGGGTGAGACTATTCGAGAGCACGTCAAGAGCTTCTCAGCATACTTACTCCAGATTACTGACATGTCCGAGGCGGACAAGCTCTTTGTTTTCATGGAAGGTCTTAAACCGTGGGCAAGGAACGAGCTCACTCGCCAGCGTGTGCAGAACCTGGCCGATGCTATAACTATTGGCGAGGGTCTAGTGGACTTTCAACAAGATGTGAGGAAGGACAAGGAGAAGGTGACTCCCTTCCCGGCCAAGACGGGAAACTACAAGCCTTTCAGGCAGAACTTTCCAAGAAGTGGAGGAGATATACCCTCTCCCTCTTTCATGGGAACAAATCGTGGTGATGCCCAACAAAGGAATTTCACACCGAGACCATTTGCTGGGTCATGTTACAACTGTTCAGGGCCTCACCCATTGAGAAGTTGTCCAACATACAAGGGTGGACCTCTGACAGCGAATGGAATTCAAAGGGGACCAGATACACCCCAAATGCAACGCGAGGAAGCGTATCGTGAAGAAGGAGGTGCTGCTGGAGCATTAGCTAATATGCGAACGGCCCAAGGCGGTCATGAAGCTCTAGGCACTCGATCTAAAAGTGATCCAGGATTGATGTACGTGGATGTGCACATCAACGGGATACCTATTCGAGCTATGGTGGATTCCGGCGCTACTCACAACTATATAGACATCTCGGAAGTGGAGAGATTGGGTCTAACTTTAGAAGAAAGTAACCGAACGGTGAAGGCCATAAACTCACCGCCTCAAACGGTTGCTGGAGTGGCGAAGGAAGTTAAGATAAGTGTGGGGCCTTTTGAGGGGAGCACGGACCTCACCGCGGCCCAGATGGATGACTTCAAACTCATATTGGGTCTCCAATTTATGAGGGAGAATAAGACGCAAGTGCTCCTCTATGCTGATTCGATTATTGTTGACGGGAATGTTGTGACCGTTATTGTTGGGAAATCGGCCAACCCCAAGCTGTCTGCATTCCAACTGGGGAAGGGTCTTAAGAATGGAGAGCCAACATTTCTTGCTCACCTAAACTGTGAAGAGGTGGAGGAGAAATCAGGGTCAATACCACCGGTGGTGAAGCAGTTGTTACACAAGTACGAAGATGTCATGCCGGAAGAACTCCCTCGACAACTACCTCCAAAGAGAGACATCGATCATGAAATTGAGTTGCTCCCAGGTACGAAACCTCTTGCTCGGGCCCCTTATCGTATGTCTCAACCCGAACTTGCGGAGCTTCGAAAACAACTAACGGAAATACTGGAGGCCGGTATCATCGTTCCTGCAAGGTCTCCTTATGGTGCCCCAGTAATATTCTAAAAGAAGCCTGATGGTTCTCTTCGCATGTGCGTGGACTATCGGGCACTCAACAAGATCACGATCAAGAACAAGTATCCTATACCTCTGCCGGCTGATTGCTTTGATCAATTGAGTCGGGTGAAGTATTACTCCAAAATTGATCTTCGTCCGGGCTACTGGCAAGCACGCGTGAAGGAGGGAGATGAAATGAAGACCACTTGTGTGACAAGATATGGGACATTTGAATTCCTGGTAATGCCCTTTGGGCTAACCTATGCTCCTGCAACTTTTTGCACCTTGATGAATCAAGTTTTGAGAGACTTTTTGGACCAATTTGTGGTCGTATACTTGGATGACATTGTAATCTATAGCAACAGCTTGGAGGAGCATGTAGCACACCTGGAGATGGTACTCGCTCGCCTCAGAGCAAACCAGTTGTATGCTAAGTTGTCCAAGTGCGCTTTTTCCCAACAGAGAATTGCATTCCTTGGTCACATCATTGAACCAGGATGCATTCGTATGGATGAGAAGAAGATACAGGCAATTGAGGAGTGGCAGCCCTCGGAGAATCTGCACGAATTGAGATCATTCCTTGGGCTGGCCAACTACTATCGATGATTTGTGAAGGACTATTCCAAGATAGCCTTACACTTGACCGAGCTTCTCAAGAAGAAGATGGAGTGGAATTGGGACTCGAATTGTCAATTGGCCTTTGAGAACCTGAAGAGACAAATGTCCACTGACCCGGTGCTAGGCCTACCAGACATGACTAAGCCATTTGAGGTGCATACTGATGCTTCAGATTTTGCCCTCAGAGGGGTGCTTATACAAGATGGCCACCCGGTAGCTTTTGAGAGTAGAAAGCTGAGCGAAGCAGAAAGAAGGTACACGGCACACGAGAAAGAGCTCCTTGCCGTAGTCCACTGCTTGAGGGTATGGAGACATTACCTATTGGGAGCTGCTTTCCTTGTGAAGACGGACAACACTACGGTGAGCCACTTCATGACTCAGCCGAGATTAACGGGACGACAAGCCCGTTGGCAAGAACTTCTAGCGGAATTCGACTTCACGCTAGAATACAGAACTTGTGCAACAAATGTGGTCGCCGATGCTCTAAGCCGAAGGGGTAAACTAGCTCCATCAAGCCAACTCTCAGCTTTGGCTAGTAGCGAGTTCACCATGGGCATAAAAGAGGCAATACGTGGGTTTTTGCCAGATGACCCCACTGGACAACAGCTTATGTCGATGATTAAAGAAAGAAAGACTCGACAATTTTGGGTAGACGATGGACTTGTGATGACCCGGGGTCATCGTCTCTATGTTCCAAATGGTGGACACTTGAGAAGAAGAATTATTGAGGAATGCCACAGTACACTGTGTGCTGGACACCAAGGAGAAAACCGCACTATGGCCTTGGTGGAAAGGGCATACTATTGGCCCCAGATGCGGGATGAGATTTCAGATATTTTGAAGACTTGCTATACGTGTCAGAAGGATAAGGTCGATAGGCAAAAGAAATGAGGACTGCTCGAGCCTCTATCCGTACCAGCTAAACCTTGGGAAAGTGTATCCCTGGACTTCATCACTGAACTGCCGAAGATAGGAGACAATGCCACCATTCTAGTTGTGATTGATCGTTTCTCTAAGTATGCCACATTCATTCCTGCACCGAAATATGTGACGGTCGAAGAGACGGCTAAGTTATTCTTCCAGAATGTGGTAAAGTTTTAGGGAGTGCCCCGGGAGATCATCAGTGATCGGGATGGGAGATTCACAGGGAAATTTTGGACCGAACTCTTTTTGCGGCTTGGCACTAAACTGTGCATGAGTTCGGCATTCCACCCCGAGTCAGACGGGTAGACTGAAAGATATAATGGGATGCTAGAAGAATACTTGCGGCACTTCGTGTGGATTAATCAAAGAAATTGGGTCTAACTTCTGGATGTGGCGCAACTCTGCTACAATGCACAGAAGAGTTTGGCTACTAGCAAGAGCCCCTTTGAGATTGTATCTGGCCAACAACCTCTGCTACCTCACACTGCAGACACGCCAGTCGGAGCCAAGTCTTCGCGGGCGCAGGACTTCTCCGGAGACTGGAAAAAGAATGTGGAACTTACGAAGATGTGCCTTGAAAAGACAGCGAAGAGGATGAAAAAGTATGCCGATCAAAAGCGACGATTTGTGGAGTTTCAGGTCGGGGATCAAGTAATGGTAAAAAGGCATCTGAAAAGAGAGCCTCAATGAAATAAAGGGTTGGATACGAGACTGATGCCCAAATACATTGGACCCGTACCTATATTGAAAAGGATTGGGGGAGTTGTTTACAAAGTGGAACTTCCGCCAGACATGAAGATCCACCCAGTCTTTCATGTAAGTCTTTTGAAACCTTATCATGAGAATCTACAAGAGCAGGTTGACACGACCCTACGGTATCCGCCCTCCTCAACAACATTGAGCAAGAAAGTAGCCGAGGCAATCCCTTGATGCTCGGACAACCGAGGGAGGGGTAAGAGGCGGTATATGGAATTCTTGGTGCATTGGCAAGGTCGGGGCACCGAAGAAGACACTTGGGAAAGAGAATCGGATATCGAGCCTTTAAAGCCGATGATAGAGGACTACAAAGGCGATTCTGGCTGACGAGGGACGTCGCCAAATCAAGTGGAGGAGGATGTCACGGGTCGCACGAATATAGCATCTCTCAGCGACCGTGACGATGCTCGGCACCCTAAGTTGTTGCGTGAAGTTATCATGTGGTGCACGACGTCGGGTAACCTCGGTGCGCCCCAACAACGTGCACGTCGCATGGCAGCCACGCCCCAACCAGCGTGCAACAACGTGCCTCAGCAGCGTGCGGCAGCGTTCCCCTGCCAGCCGCCCAGCAGTGTACCACAGCGTGCAGGCAACATGTAGCAGCAACGCCCAGGCCAGCCGCACAGCAGTGCCCAGGCCAACCGCCAAGCAGCATGCAGCAGCGGCCCAGCGTGCAGCGCCCATCAGGCCAATAACTTGGCACTTGCCGTTTTGCATCCAAATGAAGTCCAAATGAGCTCAAACTTTTTGAGTCACCTTTTGACAACATGTAGAAGATAATGCACGAGCTAGTTTGTAATTATCATGTATATAGCATTTGTTATAGATTTCCCACCTCTTCGAAAATAAGTGGTGCACCCTTAGCATTTGGGCAAATGCTTTTTAAGCACCTATAGGGGGAACAAAAATCTACACACAAGCAAGCAAACAAGCAATTGTAAAACGACTCCTCCCCCTCGTCGTATTGTACATTCAAACTCTGTAATCATGCATTCAATTCAATGAAGTGATTTTCGTGCAATTTGTCCCTTGCCATTTATTTTGTGTTTATTTACGAATTTGCCATTGTGAAGCGTTTGTCCCTTTTCGATTATTTGAAAAGCCGGGAGTGACTTGGGGCTAGGAACCAAGGTCACTCGGCATCACGGTGCGTCTAAGAACCTCAAGAGACGACCCGTGACAGGGCCCTGTAGGCGTGGGTAACGCCTTCTTGTTGGAGAATTGGGTTTCTTTAAGGAATTTGAATTGTAATTAAAGTGTCGTGAGCACATTTTTGAGCCAATATTATTATATGTTATATCGCTCGAATGTTATTGAGATTATCACGAAGTGGGTTGCGCAAGCTTCGCGGTGATATATAACATGTGAGAAAAACCAATTCTTGGTGTGAATGATAAATTAGTATAAAGCGGGGGTGGTTGAAATATGGTAAATGGATTTTAAACCCATATCCCACATGGATGTCTATGGAAGTGAGAATCACTATATAAGGAAAAGTGAGTTGCATTGGTTTAAAATGTTTTGTCAATATAATACCTCATGTTAGAAACTCCTTCATGTTAGCGCAGGGGATGTGAATCCAACGCTCGTCGATACCAAAATAGCTTGCACGAATGCCGGAGCAAAACTCGCGGGCCTGATGATTTAGTAATCTTCATTCCAAGTATTGCATAAGCATGTCTCATATATTTCATATCGAAGTTTTGCGACAACGGTTTCTTGGAAATCATGCAAACAAACATGTATTGCGAGATCAAATATGGAATAAGAATTCATAGCTATGGATCTAGCAGGCGAAGTGTGACACCCCCAACCCCTCCGCTAGGGTCCACTACGGCTGAGTAGGGTGTCTGCGTGCCTCTCGGCACTAACATAAACAAAATTCCAAATGCTCGGAGGCGACAAAACAAGAAATACATAATATAGAAGAGTTATCTCTTATAAGGTAAACAACTAAAACACGTAATTCTCATAGGTGGATCTGATACATAAAGGTTTCCAAAGGCATGACAGAATATGGCAAATGGCTTCCTCAAACTCCAAGTAGAGATTGCCACGAGATTCATGGATCCATTTCCTGAACCAGCTTTATCTGAAAACATGTCATAAAAACACGTGTGAGCCAGAAAGCTCAGTGAGTTCGCGTGTGTGCCAACGTATTTTCAAGGATCTTTTAGTGAATGCATGCAGATGCTTTTCGAAAATATTCTCAGTGCAAACAAATCCATTTTCCATCGAGTTTCAAAATCAAATGCAAAAAAAAAACACATGAAGGGTAGAGGCGCAGTCGAAAAGTCTGAACAAATCAAGACATAACAATGCAGCCTCTAAACCCGAGTTTCCAAAATAGTTCTCAAATCAAAGTCGGGCTCACAGAGACAAGTCCAGATTCCGAAGTCATTACCAGCCTCACACCAGTACGAGCTCGAATTTCATACCTTATGCCTCCCCAAACACAAAACCGGACTACTGAGACCCGGGGCACCTACCAGTTCGCACCTGGTGACTAACTCCAACGTCGAGCCCCTCCTGACTCGCCGCAGAGCAGCCGAACACCACGAAACGATGTTCCACACAAATAAACGCAGCACTGGTTGGGCCGAGCCCTCCCCGAATACTACGCCCCCTTTCAAGTGGTACCACAATCCAGAGTCTATGCGTTCCACGCCAGTGGAAGAGGCCCTAGCACAGGTGACTAGCCATGTACAGTGCAATCCACTGACGCTTCAGGCTATCAAATCAATTTCGAATAGTATCCAAATCAAAGCTGGTCGGAACGGGTTTTTAATGCAAATTTCACAAGCAAAAGGGCCAACATAAAGGCCAACCAACATAATCATATTCAAATCTAATTCAAAATATTCACCCGTCCGCCAGTCCAAATATAACAAAAATGCACAATTTCTCAAATATGCCATGATAATGCACATGGATTCCAAAACAATGCAGTTTTCTTATATCAAATCATTTTCCGAAACTTACCATGTGTTAAGCGAACCTGCGAAAAAGAGGTTATTCCAAAAATCATATATTCTTAACCGGAGCACCGCTCCTATGCAATTCTAATGCACATTTTATACAAACATTGAAGAACCTCTCCAATTTAAAGCAGTTAATAAATAACCAAATTCTTAAGAATAAATAATTTTTATTTTCCAAAAGAATCATTTGTCAAAATAAATAACTTTATAACCCAAATGAATAATTTTATAAACATATCGTAATCACTTTAAATCCAATAAGTTTCGGTTTGCGATACTCACTTGTATGCAGTAGCTAACCAAGTCCTTCACGCGATTCAAAGACTTCCTACAACTCAAATGACTCAATTCGATCAAATTTCGTTAACAATACAAAATTCTATTTTCATCTATGACCTCTTTATACACTTAACCCGTAACACTTAAGCAAACTTTTAAGTCCAAAGCACTAACATTAACCTCTAAATTTTAGAAAATCCCTTATTTTAACCAAAATCTTAATCATTGGAAAATATTGTTTGAGTAAAGGAATAGACTTAAGTTGTTCGAAAGAATGACAATGATCAAGAGAAACAATATCAACTTTTGATACTAAACTCAAAATCCATTTTCAAAATAAGATATTTATTAGAAAATAAAAACTTATAACAGTTTAAACTTAGGATCTAATAAAATCTATAAAATTAAAAATATTATTATTATTGCTAAATAATACTTATATACCATAAATTATCCATACAATCTAATTCTAATAAACAATCTTCTAATCAAGAAGAAAAAGAAGTGGTTCTGATTGATCAAAAAGTTGTCAACAAAGAAAGAAGACAACAATGAATTTTGACCCCTTAATTGCCGAAAAGAAAACGTGATTGAGTGGCCCTGGCAGTCCTTTGCCTCATGAAACTCTCTAAAGTTAACATGTGCTATTTTTTTTTTTTATTATTATTTAATCCTTAACTACCACACCTATGAACTTGAAGGAAAGAAAAGCAAGAATAAAAAAAAAACAAGAAAAGAAATAGAGACATACCTATACACGCCTCTGCTGCCGAGAAATCTCTAAAAGGAAATAGTTTTATTTTGGCTCAAATTCATGGTATATATATAGAGGTTCTAGTTTATTTCTATTGGTTAAGATGGGAAGTGATTATTGCCATGTGTCCCTTCTTTAAGACAAGTGTCCCTTCTTTAAGACAAGTGTCTTGGCTGCATTATTTTTAATATGTATATATATTTTAAATAAAAATAACACTCCACTTGAATACTTAAGCTTGTTAAAAAAAAAATCAACCCAAATTGTTAAGATAAAAATAGTATCATTACTACAATTTCTGAACCACAAATTCAAATACCAAAATCAAAAATTGATTCAAAATGAGTACACACAAAAATGCTCACAGGACGAGGTGTTACACGAAGAGGCTGAATGGTTACGTGGATTTTTGGAGGATGTTCCAATGTTTCAAAACTAATGTCACCAATTAGCTTACATTGTGATAGCATGTCAGCTATTGGTAGAGAAAGTAATAATGTGTATAATGGGAAGTCTAGACATATACGTCGTAGACATAAATCCGTAAAGAGCGCAGGGGATGTGAATCCAACGCTCATCGATACCAAAATAGCTTGCACGAATGCCAGACCAAAACTCCCGGGCCTGATGTTTTAGTAATCTTCATTCCAAGTATTGCATAAGCAGGTCTCATATATTTCATATCAAAGTTTTGCGACAACGGTTTCTTGGAAATCATGCAAACAAACATGTATTGCGAGATCAAATATGGAATAAGAATTCATAGCTATGGATCTAGCAGGCGAAGAGACTGAATGGTTACGTGGATTTTTTGAGGATGTTCCAATGTTTTCAAAACTAGTGTCACCAATTAGCTTACATTGTGATAGCATGTCAGCTATTGGTAGATAAAGTAATAATGTGTATAATGGGAAGTCTAGACATATACATCGTAGACATAAATCCGTAAAGAAACTTTTGAAAACCGATGTTATAGCTTTGGACTTTATGAGATACAAAGAAAATATAGAGGACCCATTAACAAAAATCTAACGAGAGACCTTGTAGAAATTTCATCGAGGGGAATGAGGTTGAAGCCCGTAAAATTGATTACCACTCATGATGTCAATCCTACTTGAATTGTAAAGCCCAATTTGCAGGTTTAAAGGGACAACCGAATTGTAATGCTGGTGGTGGTGGTTGTTGTGTGTGTGTGTGGGGGGGGGGAGAGTTCCCAACTAATTCCTAAGGTGAAAGAGTGATAGACCTGTCCATTGGAGGATAAACGAAAGTTTTCAATGATCTTTATACATATTACGTGAAGTATGACATGATACTTCTAAATAGGAGATCACCTATATCGAATGTGAAGGGGCCACTTATATGAGATGATTTAAAGGCTAAATCTCTAGAGCATTCGATGAATATTTCTAAGGCAGTCCAGGGCCAAGATGTCGTCATCACCTCCGGCACCTCCAAGGTGTCGCCACCACCTCGGATTTCAGTTGGGTTTTTTAGGGTTTAGGTGAGAATCTTGCATTTTCTAGCTTTTTTTTCTTAACAATTGGAATAAGTACATCTATTTTGAGAAGATTAAAACAAAAATGGAGGGGAGGTAGTACTAATTTCTGCTTGGATTTTAATATATGGGTTTTCTATAAGTTCTTGCAATTCTCATAATTTTTGCAATTTTTTTGCCAATTCTCATAATTTCTTGCAAATTGTTTTTTGGGACATGTTTCTTTGTTTTTCAATGAAAGAAGAGGATGAGCTTGACTGATAATTAGTAGCAAATTAAAAAAAAAAAACTCAACTTTTTCAAGAGATTTGGTGGTTTTTTTTTTACTCAAAAGGTATGTAATTCTATTGTTTATATTGTGTTTTTTTTTGTGATAATGTACATGGTTTTTTAAAATTATTGGAGTTTTTTAACATCCAATGTAGTTTTGTTGGTGTATTATTGGTTTTCTTGGTGTATTATTGAAATGTATGCTAATTATATCATTTTAGTTCCAATAAGTAAATAATTGATAATCGAACATAACAACAATATTCATATTAGTTCTATTGCACAATAAAATTCGCAACAAACAATATATATAGACAAGATGCCATTAATAACATAGTAGGCAAGATGCCATTATCACAAGTTAATAATTACTTGAAAAATAAGGTTGAAAATCATCAAACATAAGATTCAAAGTTAATATGCATTTAATTATTAAGACTTGATATATGCAGATATTGTGTTTATAATGGAGGACCGTAACTTAATGTATATGGATTCGACAATATTTGTTTCTCGCTTCTTGGAATACCACATATTGAAGGTGAGTAATATTTGTTGGTTTAATTTTTTGTACTTTATTACCATAAGTTAATTGTCGTATTGTATAACCTTTTAACATAATTCAAAGTGGTAATTTCATTGCCATAAAATAATTTGATTCTTCAATTTTCAGACTGCAACTCATGCATTTCCAAGGTATACATATAAATGACATCAAGGAGTTTACGAGAAGTGTAAACTTTTTTTTTTTTTGCGCTAAATAATGAGAAGTGTAAACTTTTATTGTGAGTGTTGTAATGTAAATAAGAAGTGCACACTTTGATTGTGAGTTTTGATAATTCAAAGTGTGTGAGTGTTGTAATGTAAATGAGAAGTGCACACTTTGACTGTGAGTGTTGTAATTCAAAGTGTGGACTTGATTGTGAGTGTTGTAATGTAATGAGAAGTGCACACTTTGATTGTGAGTGTTGTAATGTAAATGAGAAGTGTTATCTTGTGTTTTTTAGTAAGATAATGGATTATGTAATGTTATTTTTGGGTGTATTGATTATTTTTGTTATTTGTGATCTTATTAATAATACTGTTTCTGGTTTGTATTTCTGTGCGTATTGCTGTTTTTTATAATAGGGATTTAATTAAATTTCATATTTATTTTTTAAAAATTAAAAACAATTTAGCGACGGAATAACGACCGAATCAGTCAAAGTCAACAATGTTGACTATTCGGTCGCTAGAATTTCCGTCGGTATTCGGTCGTTACCCAGTCAAAGTCAAAAGTCAACAATATTGACCATTCGGTTGGTAAATAGAGACCGAATATTCGGTCGCTAACTTTTCCGTCAGTATTCGGTCGGTAATTTGCTTAGCGACGAAAAATACACGACCACGTCATTCGATCGTTAATCGGTCGCTAAAACTGAGTTTAGCGACGGAAATGTCCGTCCCTGTTACACAGTTTTCTTGTAGTGAGAAATCGTTGTGTGAGTATCGTTGTTTTGGTACACAGAAAATGCTGAACAATTCAAGGCATATCGTGTCTAGTGATTAGCAAGTGTATCCCATGATATTTTACTAGAAAATGTTCAAGGCTAACAACTACCTATCCCGATACAACGAATTCACGCCGAACTCTTGTATTACATTTCATGTGCATTTTTTAAAGGATTTTTCATTTATGTGGGGGATTGTTGGAGAATTGAGTTTCTTTAAGGAATTGGATTTGGAATTGTAATTAGAGTGTCGTGAGGACATGCTTGACCTAATATTATTATATGTTACACCGCTCAGTTTTGAATGTTATTGGGATTGTCACGAAGTGGGTTGCGCAAGCTTCGCGATGATATATAACATGTGAGAAAATAATTTCCTTGTGTGAATGATAAATTGGTATAAAGTGGGGTGGTTAAAATATGGTAAATTAATTTTAAACCACATGGGATGGCCTATGGAAGTGAAAATCACTTTATAAGGAAAAGTGGTTTACATTGGTTTAAAATGTCTTGTTAATATTATGCCTCATGTTAGAACCTCGTGCGCGCCCGCGTAGTGTGGTGTGTGAACTCAAGGCTCGTCGATACCAAAATAGTTTGAACTTGTGTGCGTGCGCGACTTACGCACACGAATGTCATACCAAAACTCACGGGTCTGATCAACCCACGTTTTGCTACTGGTTTTCATTTTGGTCTTAGAATCTCCTGGAGTAATAAAACAATGAGAAATTCACCCAGGCATCCCCCAACTATTTTTACTTTGGCCTCGGTAATTCTAATTTATTTTTTCGGCATAAAGAATCCTCCAACAATTTACGAGTAGTCCAGAAAGTCATTTCCGTTAAAATTGGATGAATTTCATCACTTATGACCATGTTCCTTGCACATGCTCAAATAATGAAGGGTAAGATAGTCATTAAATCCCAAACCCTCTTCTTCCTCATCACACTTACCTCCACTACTTCCTCCGACCACCACTGCCATCTTCACCACCACCAATTCCTTGTTAAGTTTCCAAAGTTTCCATAATTGGATCGAGTTCTCAAGCCTCTGGACCAGACCAAATCATTATTATTTAATTAAGAATATCCCCTTGGGTTTAATCGTAGTGATTGTGGATTAAAGGCATCAAGATTTTTTGAATGGGGATTGAAGCAATTAGTGGGTTGGTGTGAAAGCACTTGAGATTGTGATTTTGGGACTGAACCAAAATGGGCTAAAGAATTCAATAAAGACGAAATGAATTCTCCACGAGAATCATACTCTTCTTCTCCACTTGAAGATTGCATACTCTCTCTTTTTCCAAAATCCATCTCTTATGTGGCAATTTCTCAAACACTTAACATACAAAAAATATATGAAGAATACCTCACGAAAAAAAAGATTGATCAGAAAGTTTCTGCAATTTCTGTCAACAAACTCGAACGGTAGCTTAGATCTGGCAAGAAAGCTCATGCAATGTCTGAGGCCATGAAAACAGCCAGTTTAGTGCTGCAAATCGTTGGAGGATTTTGATGGAAATGACTCTTTAGGTTGTCCGTAAATTGTTGGAGGATTCTTTATGCCGAAAATAACAAACTAGGACTATCGAGGCGAAAGTAAAATAGACGGGGATGATTGAGACGATTTTCCTTAAAACAATTCATTACATAACTGTTACAGAATTTTAAATCGCAGCTTTATTGCTGGACTGTTACAGTCCTGTAATTCATTTCGAATTGATGGTGTTGACTGTAACAGTTAGCATTATGGCTGAGTTATTTCTGAGTTGTTACATGTATGGTTTCTGAGCTTATAAAAGGCAGACTTCCCCAGCCAAATTCTGCACTCTTCCCTCTGCATTCTTCTTTTTTTTTCCTTACTGCATTTCATAACATTTTCTGAGAGTTATGCGGTTAAGATATTTGAAGGTTCTGCTTCTTTTGCTTCAAAGAAACAAAAGGTTTGGTCGTTATACCTTGGGAGTTTAGTGTTCCAGTGGCCTGAAGCGATAAAGGCAGGACATATTGAAGTTAAGGGGAAGCGGTTACACTGCTGTTTCGTTCAGGATTCAATAAAAAAATCCGGTTAAGGTTCAGTGACAGTTGTTTTGTGATAATATACCATTTTGTCACAAATAAAAGATTTATTGTGACAAAATATTTTGTTGTCACTAGTATAGGTGCTAATTGTGAGAACTTACATGTTTGTCACGATTGTAGTGTTAATGGTGATGATTTAAAGTGTTTCATAAGTTGTCACTATTACTATATTAATAGTGTCGCAATTTCTTTTATCACTGAAATTTTGTCACTAATAGAATATGCGCTCTGACACCAATTGTTTTTTGCAGGGATGAAACTTAGTTGTGACAAAAATTATTTTTCTCACTAGTATTCCAATTTATTGTGACAAAAAGCTTTGTCACTCTACTTATGCCTTTCTGTGATGAAAATTTGTGACACTAAAGTTCATACAGTTAGTGTTAGCTGAATGTTATAACAAATAAGAGGTTTATTGTGACAAAACATGGATGATCACTATTGTTTGTACTAGCGATGACGATTTATTTGTGACGATTAGTCCTTTCCACAGTTAATTTGTCATTACTAATGTATTACTAGTGTCCTATTAATAATGTCTTCATCACAATCAAATTCATTTTTTCCTTCAATACTCATTATATCAATAGTAAACGGATTTCCTTCAACGATTATTACATCTAAATCAGATCTATGTCCAGGCACAAAATCATTATTATCATTTATACACTACAAAAAAATTACTTTTTAAAACGAAACTTTTAGTGACAGATATTTTCGTCACGAAAGGTCTTCCTTTCTTGACGAAAACGATTTCGTCACGAAAAATGTCATTTTCTGAGAAAATCTAGACTCGTCACAAAAAAAGTAATTTCATCGTCACGAAATGTCGACCAATTGTGACGAAGACAAATTTTCATCGTGACAGTTATGACTTTTGGTTAGGAAAATATATTTGTCACGGAAAGTTCTGTTCTAAAAAGTAATTTTTTTTTTATAATATACAGTTTGTATATGATGTAGTTATAGCGTTATTCTCCTCTCACGTTGAATGTATATTTCTTTTTTTAAAAAAAAGGAAAAGTGGCATTGCAATGGAAACTGACTGAAAGTATGAATATTTTTTGTTTTAGTAAAAAAATAAAAAAAAATAAAAATGAGTATAAATATTTAGGTATTTATGTTATAATTTAGAATATAATTTTAGTTTTTATATTTTTTTAGTAATACATTAAATTTATTACTAAAAAATAGTATCCATATAGAATAAATATATTCATATTTTTATAACAATTTCATACACAAATACATAGATTATGTTTCTGAAATATATTTTGAAAAATAAAATAAAATTCATTTAATTATTTAAAATTTAATGAGAGTGTATTAATTTTGATTCGTGAAAAAAGGAAAAAAAAAAAGAGGCTGAAATATATTTTTAAAAAAAATATAATTCATTTAATTATTTAAAATTTAGTGAGAGTGTATTAATTTTGATTCGTGAAAAAAGGAAATAAAAAAACAAAGAGGCTGAAATTGGCTTAGATCATTGGGCCTAAACCTCACCCGGATTCAGACCGATTCTCAGTTCCTAGCTAATGCGATGGCTCGGTGAAAGGTAGACTCATGGCGTCTGGATGCATGTTTCAACCATGTATTGTCCGTTTGGGTAGGTGAAAAGATTGTCCACGTGTTTAGAGAGGCAAATAAGGTTGGGGATTGGCTAGCCAACTTGGCATGTGACACAATAAGCTCAACAATGTTTCCCAGATTGCAGATTTGCCAAAGGAAGGAAGAGGATTATATAATCTAGACCGACAGGGCACTATTTATATCCGATTACTAAAGGGATAGAAGAATGACAATTCTTTTATTTCGACATTCGGAATAGGCAGAAATTTCACTACTTCGTAATTTATTTCTCCATTGAGCCATTATCAATAAAAGCACACAATTAAAAAAAACAATGGAAGTGGGGATGATATTGAAAAGGAATATGACAAAGAAGAAGAGAAGGAAGATGAAGCTAGAGATGGAAATAAGGTTTCAAGTGATGAAAGTGGCAATGGCTCTAGTAATGATGGGAATGGGGACGATGTTTAACAAGAGAAAGTCCAAGAAGAGAACAAAGATGAAGAAGCAGAAGGGAATTTGGACATTTGAAGAAAAGAAGGTCCATTTGGAAACTCATGATGAATTCAAGTTCAAGAAGCACCATACAATCCATGAAATTCCTAACTCCATCTTTTTATAAGCTTTCCCTATGTTGTTATCCCCCATGTATCCCTAGTTTAGGAATTGTTGTTCTTAAGATTCCATATCTTTGTATGAATTTCTTTTGAGGGATACATAACATGCTATGTTTTAATTTATCTTGTGAGCTTATATGCATGTGTCTTAGAGAGCTTAATGATTGAATCATATAGATAAAAGCTCATCCATAACCCCCCTCCCCTCATCTATTTTTGATATATGCATAAGGAAGGAGTTTTAGATGCTATGTTATGTACTTAACTTGATCTATATATCATTGGGTGCTATTTATTTATATCTTGAAGTGTTAAACATGTGCTTTATGTGGTTAATCGTCTTTAGGTTAACTTGAGGTATACAATGTGGTTTTGGCATTGACATATTCCTTGGTGTATAATTGCGGCTGTTTGGAGTTGATGTGTACTATTTCTGCAGGTATTGTAGCACTCTGTCATAAGTCCGGTCGACCGGACTTGGTGCCTCGGTCGACCACAGCAATTCGGTCGACGGCAACAACCATTTTCAACAAAACTGCAATCTTAAACTCTTTATCCTGTAAGTTTTGCAATTCTTTTAACATGGACACAACCATAGGGGGAGTTTCTACTTGTGAAATCTATCATATCCCTCTCATATATGTGATGTGTGCTTACCTCTTTCATATCTTAGCATTATCACGGTCATGTTGGTTTAGTACTTCTTTGTATTCATCTTTTGTTTAGCCAATTTGTGTGCTCTTGTGGGAGTTGTATGATCTTAATAAGTGAATCTTTTGTATCTACCTCCCTTCTTCATAAGTGATCATGTGCTTTATATCTCTTATTCTCTTGATCTCATGTTTTGGTTAGCTTGTTACTTTAGTTGTTTTATCTCTGTTGGCTAACCATTTCTTGAAGAGGAACATGATTTACAGTGCTATCATGTACCTTATCTCTCTTTGGTTTGTGATACATATTCTCATCATGTCTCATATTAACACATGGCATCACATCATATTTGTTATCTATGTTTTTTAACTTGATTTCATCTTGTTATAGCTAACTGTGTTTTATGAAAAAGGACAGATTGTGCTTTAAGTTTTATACTCATATCTCATTGTTTTAGCTTTGGTTGTTGATTCATTTTTTAGCAACATGACCTATCTTTACAATTATGTGTCATTGTGTTCTCTCTTTCTTTTGATTTCAACCAAGCTTAAAACCTCTTTAAAAATATCATCTTTAAAAGCTTATATACATTTTAAGATAAGCATCATCTCTTGGCCACTCATATTCTTTTCAAATGACATGTTACAAATGAGGTGATTACTTAGCTTTAAAGATATTTCCTTCTTTAGTTATGATATATCTTGATCTTATTATGGTTTTTATAAACGCTTCCCTTAGTTTTATTATTTATTCAAACTATTTGACCAAAAAGGTTCTCCATATTTTATTTAAAACGTATCCCTCTGATAACTCGCATTATTATATATTATTTCGTCCATTTTAAATAGTGATTTTGTGTTTAAAATGTATTGTTATATTGCGTTTTGAGCTTAGAATGGTATAATCCTCACTTCTTTGTGTTTTTAATCGTAGGGGCAAAATAGTACTTTTGAAGCATAAAAGTGAACCGGACTTACGGAATTAAAAAGAAGAAAGAAGTTGTTGGAATTGGAAAGACGTCTTTACTGACTAGAAGAGAAGATATGGCAGCTACTTTAAAGGAGTTTGAAGAGTTGTATTTTATGTCAACTACTTTAAAGGAGGGAGAGTTTTGATCTATGTCAATTACTTTAAGTTAGGAGATTTCTATTGCTATAAATACTCTATACTAGTCTTAGGAAAAGATATTCAGCATCCATTAGTTTTTGTTTTAGGTTTTGTTCTCTGTAATTAAGCTCTCTTCAAGAGTAGGTTTGAGAGTTCTTTATTTACGCATTTGTTAGAACAAGATTCAAGCTTTCATTGTTGCTTTGCTTTTGGAGATTGATACAATTTAAAGTTCGAGACTTTAATCGAAACAGTGATGTTTTCTTATACTCTCTTCTTTACTTTGTTTATTATTTTCTTCTCTAGTATGAACTACAGGCCATGATGTAGCTAGATTAATTTTATATGTTATTCTTTTGATCTTGTTATTCGATGGGTGTTGTGGAAGTAATTTTAGATTATTGTTCTTAATGCGTTTAGATGATTGATCACCGTTTAAATTGTCTTTACATTAACTTGGAAAATTTGCGACAGCTGACCTTGTTAATTGGGTTAAATAATCTAAACACAAATTGCATGCAAGATAGACATATACTTGTATGGTTTGTGCGATCTCTTTGATTTCATATGTTTAATGCATTTTTATGAGTTAAAATCAACATAGACATATAGTTGGTTTATTCATGAGAATAGGTTTGATAGGCCTTGAAAGAGGTTATCAGATATTTTAGAAATCGATAGATTAACTAAACACACTCTAGAATAACTGATTGTTAGGATAACATATTTATTAATTTAGTGAATTCATGTGCCTTAGACCTCATCATATCAACCTTCTTATTCAAGTTATTTTGCTTTCTTTTAGTTAATTAAATTAGATTAATCATATCATCATCAACTATTTAGTTTTATTTTAATTATCTTGATTATCGTAGAATTATTCATCTAGGAAATAATTAATCATTATTCTCTGTGGGATCGACCTTGACTACTACAATATTGACCTAGTACACTTGCTAGTATAGATTCCTAAAAAAAATTCATTTTTATCCTTTGGATCTCTATTTTAACAAAAATGAGTGAAAATGCTTTTCATCTTGGTAGGAGAGATAAGGGATTCTTTAAGGGGGAGGGGGGGAGGGGGTAGAATGCTTTTTAAAACCTTCTACTTGCCTTGATCATTTGCATCCTTATCTTATGTTTTTGATATCTTGTGCTTGTTTTCATTTATCCTTTTGTTACTATATTCTCATTTGCATCAATGTTTTGTCATCATAAAAATGGGAGAGATTGTAAGCCCTAAGGGCAAATGTGATCAATATAGTTTTGATGATAACAAACCTTTGAGAAGTTTTCATGTTTGTGTGAGTTTGTATTTTGATGATAGGATCTTTAACTCACACCTACATTGATGAAAATGGTAAGAAAGCTTCTATGAACCTCAAAGGTGTCATTATAAAACATTGAAGATGCTATATCAAGGATCACTTTGAAGGATTCATTGAGAAGAAGCCACATAATGCAAGACTCCATGACGCAAGCTTGAAGTGCATTCTACAATGGCTTGGAAGTGGTTGCAATACAAAGAAGGAAGATCAAGATGTTAAGAGCCACACAATTGAAGTATCATGAAGTGAGCTCTTAACTATTGAAGTGTTGAAGTCCATGGTACTACATCTTAGAATATTATAAAGGATTTTATCACATGAAGGGGTTGTTAAAGGAGAGGTTTTGAAACCCGGACCGGGCATCAACCCGGAAAAGTTAATAGGTTACGTGTCATTGGTCGGACCGCCATCGACTTGTTAATTGACCCGGTGACGTCTTAAATATTATAAATAAATAAATAAATAAATAATATATAATCATTATTTAAAACGAAATAAATGTGAAATTTTCCAACTAATATGTGATGCACAAATTCATAGCTTAAAACACCAACTTAATATACACTTTAAAATTAACAAAATGTTATGTAAATTCAGTCACACTAGAGTTACGATATGAAATCAAATTTTACTATTTCATCCCATAAAAATCATTGAAAACTATACCAAAATAGTTTAGTTTCATTTAGAGGTCAACAATAAACAATAATAAGGAGATTTAATTCAGAAAAACAAACCTTAGAAGAGCTTGGGTCACCAAATTGATGTTTGAGCTTTGAGATTTGTGAGAGAAATTTGATGAATTTTACTAGAGATTTAGACTGTGAGAGAGCTTCTTTTCTCTTTCACTAGACTGCTAGACGTCTACCATAGAGCTGAGAGAGTTAGATTAGGTGTTTCTCGCTCAAATTTTTTATTTTTTAAAATTACATCATTTTAGACCCCGGCCGATTCTACTAAACCCATTACGATTTTCGAGTTAGATGGTATGACCGTCGAGTTTTACCGGGTTGAGCAAAGGAATCATGTTTTTTATCCCTACTAGTTTTGGGGGCCAAACAGGACCGCAAAGCATGCTGGTCGACGGTCCAACCGGTTTGACCGACCGGTCCGGACTGGGTTTCAAAACCTTGGTTAAAGGTGTCAAGTGAAGCTTGAAGAAGTCTACACATCTAGAAGACCTTGAAGATTAGTCTTGTTCTACATAGGTATATCCTTGTGACTAATCTTATTTTGAGAATACTAGTTTAAGTATGTCAAGCACTTGCATGTTTTCCAAACCATCATACATACTTTGAATTGATCTTTTAAAAGGTTTTTGAAAACATATGTTAGTGCTGGTTTATGCCTAAGATCTTAAACATGATTTAAAAGTATTTGAAAAACACTTAGGCATGCGTTTGAAAACATTAGAAATATGACCAAGTGTTAAAATCAATTTTGGCCTTCATTTCAGTCGACCGGGACTAGACCTCGGGTGACTTGATGAAGGTCGGTCGACGACATGTGTTGTCTGGTCGACCTAAGTGTCTTTTACACTTAGTCATTTTTTAATGTTCCAAGACTCCAACATCTATATTTTGCGGACGACCATTCTTTAGATCGATCGATCGATCAAGCCTTTACTTTGGATGACCAGACCACCATTTGCGGTCGACCACAATGAGTCCAGTAGCATCTCTATGATTATTCAGAAGCACCCCAGACAGGGGCGGATCCAGGATTGAAACATGGGGTATTCATTTCATAATCCAAAATATAAAAATAATAGTTAACGTAAATAAAAAGATGTTTTTTAAAAGCCACAGATGTTAAATAAATGAAAAGTAACAACCATTGAAACTACAACTTTATCGTCATTCTTCTCTCTTTCATTGCTTGAAACCGGTTAATAATATCTCGATCATCAATGGTGCTAAATACTTCTTTCTCTATATAAGTCACCAAGCAATCATTAATCCAAGCATTACCCATTTTGCTTCTTAAGTCATCTTTCACGTAATTCATTCCAGAAAAAAACTCTCTCCACACTTGCGGTTGATATTGGTAAAGTCAATGCCATCTTCACAAGCTTGTACACAAATCTGAAGGTCTTATGTTTCTTTGTCAAAAGTCTTGCAAAGATCCGAGAGGCCTTTCAAATTGGAAAAATTAGCATCCGTCCGAACACAACGAATATAAACTTCAAGTTGGGCAGCCAACTCTTCATCTTCAACACCAGCAAAATCCTTTGGATATAATCTCGCCATCCTCTCAAGTGATTTAGTATCAAAAGCTTCAAATGAGTAAAACGTTCATAAAAAATGAATTAGCATAAAAAAGAGAATAATTGTTGAATAACAAACCCTTTTAAAATTTAATTCAAACAAAACGAAATTACAAAATTAAGAAAGAAAACTAATAAATAATCAATTGGGTATTTCAGAAAAAACAAAATAATAATTTTTGATAATAATTAATTATTATTTGTATGGTTGTACCTCTTTTTTTGGAACTTGGAAGAGCAAGGACAATGAGATAGGGAGAGCCGAGAGGGAGAAGAAGAGAGACTGAGGCTTTTGGAGTTCTAAGGAGGGTTGTTTTCTGTTTTTCGCCAAAAAAAATGAGGTAGTGCCAAGAATTGAAAGGATAACTACTATACCATCTCATCTATTTTCTTTTTTGTACATGGTATTCATTGAATACCCTGAATACCCTATGGATCCGCCCCTGACCCCAGACGACCTACCAGCTAGTTCGATCGACTGGAGTGTCTTGTCATAGGCAAAAAATATAGTCGTTGTAACATTCTTTGGTTGTCTTTTTTGGCCTCCATATAAAGCCTTTACGACTGATGTTTCATAGTTAACCAAGCCATAATAGGGCCTTTGTTTTATACACTTGAAACAAGCAATCAAACACTTTCAAGAGCTTAAATCTTTCATCTTTATCAAAATACATCATTTTGAGTAAGAACTTCATATACATACTCTTATATTCTCAATTTGAATTAGAGCTACCATTTGTATTATCAATCCATAGAGGGATTTGTTGTATTAAGCTTAAATTGTAAAGTCTCATTTGTTGAGGCTATTCTTTCTCTTTGTGAGATTAGCTCTTAGTGAGCTTAGCTCTTTGTGAGTTTTGTTTCTCTTTGTGAGTTATAAAGGCTCTTTGTGAGCGTGTTCTCTTAGTGAGACTATTTATAACTCTTTGTGAGCTAGTAAAGGGGTTGTTGTGTATAAGAACCATTTGTCTAAAACAAGCTAGGTTACTTAAGTGTATAAGAGTCATTTGTCTAATACAAGTGAGGTTTCTAATGTGTATAAGAACCATTTGTCTAAAACAAGCTAGGTTACTAATGTGTATAAGAACCATTTGTCTAAAACAAGTGAGGTTACTAATGTGTATAAGAACCATTTGTCGTGTACAAATGAGGTTACTAATGTGTATAAGAACCGTTTGTCGTGTGCGAGTGAGACCACTAATGTGTAGAACCATTTGTCTAATGCAAGTGAGGTTACTAATGTGTATAAGAACCATTGTCGTGTACAAGCGAGGTTACTGATGTGTAAAAGTATGCAAAGTTTGAAAGCATTTTGAAAGTGTGATGAGTTTCAACATGAAGTGTTTGATGTATAACAATGTGAAAGAAAGAAGTATGCTATGTTTTGTAGGCATTTTGATGTAGTAAGGACGTGAAGTTATTTGTATGTGTTTAAGTGCCTAAATGAGTTCTCAGGTTAGTATTTTGGGTTGGGACATTTTTGTTATTTCAGAAAATGGCTTTTCCTTTGTTAAAATGCATTAAACATGGTCTGTTCTGAAGTCCGGACGACACCTCTGGTCGACTGGACTATTTTACATCGTCTGGACCAACTACAGGGGCTTCTGCCCGGATCTAGGAAGGGGTTCGGTCGACCGGGCCTAGGTTCGGAAAGGGTTTGGTCGACCTGATCTAGGTTCGGATGACCTCCAGAACTCTATTTTTATCCATTTTGACTTCCGTTTTGGTCCGTTTTTAAATTTAAGTCTTTATAAGTTTTGTAAAGTGTTTTATAAGTGTATTTCAAGTATTTTAAAGAGTATTTCAAGTAAAGTTATGCATTGTCTTCACAATATTTTGTGTTAACGGAAAAATGTTTCTCGAGTCTAACGATGCTTCATCCTAATAGTGTTTGAATTTTACTGGGCTAGTTTAGTGGCTCATTACCTTACTCTCTATGTTTTGAAAATAATATTGGTGTTGATATTACTTAAGATGATGCTTGAGACTGGGATTCGAAGAATTAATCGTATGAACTTAACGATGTAATAGACTGCTATAGTTTGACTTTATTTCTAGTTAAATATTGTTAGACTTCTTATGCAAGATGAGTTTACTTATTTGAAGCTTTAAAGTATGTTGTAAGATATTAATATTCTCTTAAGTTTATTGAAAGTATTTCGTATTTAGTCCTTTTGTTTATGGGTTCGATGTCTCATTGGTAGATGAGGCGCGACCGATTCACCTTCTGGTTACGGGATGTGATAGGTGTTTTGTGTGACCGTAATGTACTGCTAAGATTGAAGGGAATGTTTTACAGAATTGCTATTCAGAAAAATGCATGTAGTGGAGATGCATATGTTAAGATGGATATGTTAGCATACGAGAATGGATAGAGTGAGGAATGAGGCTATTCTAAATAAGGTAGGTATAACACCTATTGAAGACAAAATGAGAGAGAACCGTTTGTGTTGGTTTAGGCACATCAAAATGAGGCCAATTGATGCCCCAGTTAGGAGAATTGAAGAATTGGGTAATACTGAAGTCGTAAGAGGCAGAGGAATACCGAGAAAGACTTTGACGGAAGTGATAAAAGATTGTATGAATTTGCTAGATTTAGATGAGAGTTTTGTTTTGGATCGAAAGAAATGATGAGAATGCATCCATGTGATTCCTTACGTAATACTTTCTTTGGTTCATGTAGCCGATCTCAATCTTTTGTGATTAAGGCTTGGTTGTTGTTGTAAAAAAAACAAAAATTCCTTTAGATTTCTCCACAGTATTTCAGTTTCTCTCACTCTCTCGTCCATAAATTTCAGTCGCTCTCACCCCCTCTCTGTCCCATTGCCCGATTTCTACTACCTCTCATTCACAAACTACCCCCACCGACCACATCTTTTCCTTTTATCCTCTACCTCTGACCGCCGGTGATGACTATCATTGCCGTTTCTTCCTCTAATTTCATCAACCCCTCCCATATACTTAATTTCTCCAAAAACCACCCATCAATTTTCCCACTCTGAAACCTCATATCTCTTCCATTGTTCTCCAATCCGGCACACCCTCACACACATCTCCTTCCCAATCAAATCTTAATAATACATTTTTGCAGCAAAATAAAATAATTCTTTGAATAAATATAAGTTGTTGTAAAACACAAGAGGGGGGGGGGGAGTGAATTGGGTTTTAACTAATCTTGTAAACTTTTTCTAAGCTTTGCAATGCAAGTGTAAGTTTGAGCAAGATGATTAAAAGCAAAGCAAAACCCAATAACAAGACAAAGGATTTATAGTGGTTCGACTCACTCGAATTCACATCCACTAACTTGAGCCGCAACCCAAGGATTTTAAACAACTTCACTAAGAAGAATGTTTACACTTGTGGCTAACTCACTAAGAGTTTTACAACACAACCACAACTCAAAACTCACAAAGAGCTTGCCCACACAAAGTAGGACTTTTACAACTTGCCCACACTAAGTAGGACTTTCACAATTGCCCACACTAAGTAGGACTTAAACAAATAACCCTATCACTAAGAAAGGGAATGAGATAGGTTAAGTACAAAGTTGTTCACTCTTCTAAGTGAAAGATAGATACCTTTTAAGTACAAGAAATTCAGCTCTTGAACATATGAAGCACACTCTTTGTCTTGCTTTTGAAAGAATACTCCTGAATGATTTAGATCATAGAGATGAAGAGTATTTTTCTTTGAAAGTCTTTAGACTTGATAAGATATGAATGTTTATTGTATCTCAAAGTCTTGGAGTCATTCTCTAGCTTAAGAGTATATATACATTTCAAAATAAGTTGAAAAAAGCGACTCTTTAACTGGTCAAATAACTGGCTAGTTTCTCGCGAGTTCGGTTGACCCGAACACGGACCTCGGATGACCGAAAGGCCACCTCGGTTGAGCCGAACCTAGGTCGGTCGACCGACCAAGACCCTTAGGTCGACCGAACTTGACTTTTGGTCGACCGAAGCTGATTATCACACCTCTCTGTTTGTGCTCGGTTGATCAGAGGAAAAACTCGGTCGACCGACCTCCTGAGCTTTGAGAGATGTTGATTTTTCACACGTTTTGAAATCTATTGAAGTCTAAAAGGTTTTCTCAATATGTAACAAGTAAGAGCATTTAGAAAACCATTTTAAAAGACTTATACATTAAAATCAAAGGCTTTTGAGATATGAACACATATGAGAATCATTTTGAAACTTTAGCCTTTTGAAAACGTGTTTATGAAAACATGCAAGACTTGAGTGTAGAGCTTATGTTCATGAGAGCTTTGGTTAGAGCTTTATAAGATAACGACTAATGACGACAAAGCTAAACTAACCAAATCTAAGTCTTCAATCTTAAATCTTGATAGATGAGCCTTGAATAACTTTAAATCTTGATATCAATGGCTTGATTGAGGTACTTAGAGCTTCCATAATGAGTTCCGATATTCTATCACAAAGATTAAGATCATTAGACACAACATCAAAAGTTTGTCCAATATCAAAAACTGAGTTTGTTCGCCCTTAGGGCTTACAGTTGTGTTGAAGGTTTTAAATTTCCATCTTCAATTTTATAAGTGATGAAAAGGTGTAAGTTTCATGAGTTTGTTTAATTGTTCCAAGATTTATGTTCTGAAACAAAAATCTGGAGTCGGCAAGGGCCTAGAACTAGTGGGTGGGTTTTCAAAGGTGGCAGAAGGCATGTAACTGGTAGGTTTTGGGAAGGTGAAAAACAGCGGCGGCGGGGATGGGGGGAGCGATAGGTCCTGCAGAAAGAAGATTTGAGGAAGAAGCTGAAAAATAAAGAATAAAAAAAATATTTTAGTCATTTACTTTTTGTATTATAGAAAATGAATTTTTATACAAATTTAAACCTTTTAAATTGAGTATGTGCGACGCACATGCTGAACCTGACCGGATTCCGTCGTGGAAATGCTGGCAAGTTTTTTTATTGTTGTGTGAAAATAGTTTTAGGATTCTTTATATTGTTTAAACATCACAGAGATTATCGAGACTAAAATGAAATAGTGTGGGGGACGTTTAAGACGATTTTCCCTTTAAGAAAATTTATTTTTTGTATGAACTATATAATTTAATCACTTTAAATTATACTTTGACCATTCCTTCCGTATAAGTTGTCATAAATAAAATGCAAATTGGCGTCTGGGGTCCCCAAACATATCATGATTGATGGTTTTGGTCCCTAATCACTTTTGTTTTTTGGATCACTAAACATTTTGCGATTGGTGGGTTTAATCATTTCGTCCAATATTCTGATAGTCAATTGTTAGTTAAGAATTATGGTTGAAATTCATTCAAACATATATGGGTACTTTTGAAATTTCACAGCAATTGTTTTTGACAAATTTGCTCTAGGAGTCCCAAAACATAGTACAATTAGTGGTTTTGATCTCTCTCTCTCTCTCTCTCTCTCTCTCTCATCCACCCACCATATGCAAAACCTACGCCAGCCACCACCCCTGTCACTCAACCCATCTCCCCATTCCCTCCAGTCTCCACCGCCGCAGAAATCCCTCTTGTTCTTGTGATATGAAAAAATTCTTTAAATCCCTTTATTCTTATGATCTTTGAGCACAAAATTCTCAATTCCTGATTTTTTATCATAACCCTAATTAAAAAAAAAAAAAATCTCCATTCAAGATTTTAGGAATTAGAACAAAATTCCCAATTCATCTTGCTTCATTCTTTATTATTTATAGAAGAAAGGGTCAAGGAGACGATCAAGATGGGTTATTGCTTTATTTGTGGAGGAAACCCTAAGGTTAAATCTAAAAGAATGGGAAGAATGAGAGGGGCGGCAGTGGGAGTAGCGGAGGGGAAGGAGAGGGTGGCGGAAGCCATACTGACAATGGGAGGGCCGCCCTATGCTGAGATGAGGAATGAAGAGAGGATGAAAAAGAGAATTAAAAACAAAATAGATTAATAAAGTTCCAAAAAATGACTCTAATTAGTTGACATTTTTTTATTAAAAACAAGAGCAATTTGCACTAAATGGCCACCAACTATTTACGTATTTCTCTTTATGACCAAATAGATTAATTTTAGTGGTTTATAGCCATCAACAATTTAGGGGCTGCATCTCTTAGCACCGACGTACTTTTCCGGTCAATTTTTTTTTTTAAAAAAAGCCCGCACGTGCTCGACATGTGAGGGGCAATATTGTCTTTCAAAATTGACCCGACCCGACCCGTTCCCATCTTCTCCTACCACCATCACTGAAGAAGAACCGTGAGGTACTAAGTACCAAAAGGCTCGACACCTTTAGTTGTGCCGGATCTTTCTCTATTCTTGAAATAGTTTCTAGGGGAATACAATCAACGCAACGCTAAGGAAGGCTAATTATCGATGGAGGCTGAAACACCACAACAAGAGAAACTAATTATTGCTGATACAGTAACTCAAAAGTGAAAGAATTCTTAAAAGAAATTCATCACGAGAAGCTAAGGAATAACTTTACCAAAATATCAATATATCTAACGTAAATAATACGTAGGCCGAAGCATCTCTTAAATAGAGAGTTTTCGGTTCCTAACAACAATAGGAAGAAGAGTCCTTGAAGAAGTAGGACTCTTAAACAACAACTTGCCATCAAGTAAACCACTAAACAAGATAATAGACAACATATCCTAATATCTAGCATCTAGGCGGCATTAAATAAAACAGAAAAGAAAATAAAGATACAGAGAGAAACTTACCTCACCATAAATCCACGACCTACCGGAGGAGAAGGAAACAACTTGAAAATCACCTTACCCGAGAACCGAGCCGATCGGAGCAAAAAGAACAGTCTTCGCCTGAAAAGAAAACAAATAGCCAAGAAAAGAAAAAAAAATAAAAATAAAAAGGGGAAAATCGGAGTAGGGAAAAACAAAGATGTTAACAATACCTAGGATGCAAGGGTGGCTATGAGGGTGTTCGAGGTGATCGACCGCACAGGGCCTCCAAAAATTGGGGGCCCCAATTTTATGCTTGTTATATTATTATTTAGGGTGTGTTTATATTTTGTTGAAAAATAATTATTTAGGTGGTTTCCTGAACACCGGCCGAAGTAAGAGAATAGAAAAACAAACGGTCAAAAAAATAAATGATTAAAGAGAAAAATAGAAAGGATAGAAGAAGACTTACCATTGCTGGAAGGCCAAGGATCGCGCCGGAGATGGTATGTTCAACTGTGGCAGGTCGGGTAGATTTCACTTGGGTGGGGCGAGTCGTACTATTTGGGGTAGTTTAGTTCAAATGAGGGATAGTTTGGTATTTTTTTACATTTTCAGGCCAAAAAAAAGAAAAAAGTTGCCGGAAAAGTACGCTGGTGCTAAGACATGCAGCACGTAAATTGTTGATGACTATTAGGGTGTTCATGGTTCGGGTTGGTTCGATTTTACACATTTTTTAAACCAAACCGAAATATTCGGTTTGAAAATTTTGAAACTAATCCAAACCATTCAAAATCTCAAACCGATGCATTCGGTTTGTATCGGTTTGGTTTCGTTTCGTTTTTCGGTTTTCGGGAGATATAAAGTATATTGATTATAAAAAATTAATAAAACATTTTTTTTATATAATTACTTAGCTGTTAAAAATATAAAAGAAATAAGACTATTGTTTTCACATTAAACACAATAAAAAACAAAATGATGAAACATAAATTATTGATTCTTGAACTTCAATATAAAGTAAAAAAAAAAATTATATAATTACCTAGCTACTAAAAATATAAAGAAATATGTCTATTGTTTTTTCACTAGTTAAACACAACAAAAAAAAAAAAAAAACAAATTAATGAAATATAAATTCTTGATCTTAATTCTTGAAATTCAAACAAATTACTGAAATATTATCCTACGAGGAAAAAAGAAAAGAAAAATAAAAAAGTTACACCATTATTAGTTTCAAAGTAAAACAAAAACTTCCGATGAATCTAAATCATATACAACATATGGCTCTTCAATCTCTTACTTTAGCACTTGAAGAGATTGCTTGTCATGGTATAAATAAAAAGTTGAATATGTTTTATTACAAAAGAGTTATTTAATATATATATATATATATATTCGGTTATAAAAAAATTTAAACCAAATCGAAACCAGTCCAGTGCACCGCTTAAACCGAAAAATCTGTTTGCATTGGTTTGGATCGGTTTGGTTTGTTCGGTTTCGATTTTTCATGAACACCCCTAATGACTATAAATCACTAAAATTAATGTATTTGGTCAGAAAGAGAAATACGTAAATAGTTGGTAGCCATTTAGTGCAAATTGCTCTAAAAACAATTGACCAAATCACAGAGTTGAACGGAAAGACTAAACACACCAATCGCAAAATGTTGAGTGATCTAAAATCGAAACAAAAGTGAGGAGGGACCAAATTTGGGGGACGCGAAGCGCCAATTTACAAAAATAAAATTTCAGTCCAATTAGACAAAAGGAAAAGAATTAGGAAAACCACATTAAATTATGATGCCCTTTCTCGGACGTTGGATCAAGATCTGATCAATATCCACGGTTGAGATACCAGCACCGACTAAGTTACTAAAACCCTCGCAATAAGAGTTCATCAACCAACGGTCGAAGTTCTTTCCAAAATCGGATTTGATTTCCCCCCAAAGTCATGCCTCTCTTTCCTTCCCCGCTCTATTTAACGAGATTTTAGTCTTCCATTCCTAACCCTAATTTCCTAATCTCTCAGTTTCTATTTTCACAATCGTCCATTCCATCACAAGTTGTTTCTATTTCTTCAATTGTCTTGAATTCCGTCTTCAGTTGTCTTGAATTCCGCATACTATATCTGTTGTTTCTTGTTGATTCACCAGAAAACCCTAGAATATTTTATCGAGAAATAAGCGGAATCATGCCTGGATACGGATACAGGTTTCATCCCGATGATGACCAGCTTTTAAATTTTCTGCACTGCAAAGCTTACGGACAGCCTCTACCTTCAGATGGAGAAATCAAAGAAATCGATCTGTATAGTTTGATTGACCCTGGGAAGCTGTTCCGAAATATTCAGGAGAAAAAGGTCTATGTCTTCACGAAATTGAAGAAGGCATCGAAGAATGGTATAAGGGTCGATCGTAGAGTCACTGGTAATCGAACTTGGAAAGGAGTCGATAAAGGAAAACCCATCTTCGATCAGGAAGGACTATTATTTGGGGGAAGAAAGAATTTTATCTTGATCAACAAGATAAATATGAAGATGGGTTATAATATGAAAGAATATGCTTTGGATGAGAGAATCTTGAAGAATGCAATCTTCAAAGACTATGTCCTCTGCGAAATCAAGAGGAAAATTACAAAGGAAAGGACTACTCGAATTCGAAGCAGCAAAATTGATTCCATTGCAGAGGACTCACTGGTAGCAAATTCCATTCCTAATTCACTTCAATTTCCTCCAGACCAATTGTGTTATGATCAAAACTCTCCTGTTTTAACTAAAGGAAATTCTCCCGTTTCTGATCGATTGTATTCCCAAAACTCTTCAGTAATGGATGTCGCTCATTTCTCTCCGTCTATTTCTTCTGGGAATTCTCAATCCGCTTCTGAACAAACTAACATGGTAAGTGATGGCTTAAATCCGTCTATCCATTCCCATCAATCTGCTGAACAATACTCTTTATCGATGGACGATCATATGGATTTGGGATTCTTGAAGGAGGCTTTCGTGTTTCAGAACCAGGGCTGTCTGATGAGTGATAGCATGATTTTCGAATTTCCTCAGAGTCTTGAAGAATTTCAGAATCAGGGCTTTTTGTGTTATGATAAAAACTCACTAGTTTCTGATCAATTCTGTTCCGTTAACTCTTCGGTAAATCAAGACAATCCATCCTCTCCATCTATTTCTGTAGAATTCTGTTCTCCGAATGCCCAGGAAACCGATGTCAATTCTTAGGCAATCGATGCTCTCTGTTTACCTCAATGTACTTCGACAAAAAACTAACATGGCGGGCCAACAATCAACTGATTCGGAAGAAAGCACTCAAAATTCAGCCATAAATAATGCTATCCTTTCCTCTGAATTCTCAGGATTGCAATATAGCGATTCAATGGCCGCATTGGACGACTTGGATGGTATTATTTATTTGGGATTTCTTGACGAGGCAGACTTTTTCTATGGTCTCTAGATTTGCTCCGATTTACTAAGAAGAAACTGAGGTGAGCTTTGGCTATTCACCATGGGATTTAGCATTCATTAACTTTGGACATAACTGATGAACCTCTGCTATCAAAATCCCAACGGACATGACAAGATTTAGCTTTGATGGATCAATTTTGTTATTAGAATTCGTTGACTAGCAACCAGCTTTAATATAAATATTCAATGTAGTTTGTTGAGGATTCCTCATCCTCTTTCTTTCACTTTTTTTTTATTTTCATTATTATGATTATAAAATTTCCTCGAGTATAAAATCAAATTTGTTATCAATCTGTGCACGTTCTACAGTTAATTTGCTTTTCAAATGCCCTTTTAAATTGTCTCTTTCACTATGGGAATGTTATTTCTCTTGCATACAAATAGATTTACTTTGAATCATGAATGAAGAAATGCAAAATTGTAGTTTGTTTGATTTTAGACAATATGCATTAGGCCAACTCTGTTAACAGACTAGATTTTAAGTTTGTCGCTAACATATTAGTTTTACAAGAGTATTATTTAGGTGATTTTCTAGCTTAACTCATCAAATTTGTTTCATCAATGACGGGATACATCATACAACTTACAAGTCATCTCATTATGGAAAAAACAATTATGCACTGCTGTTCTACATTATCACTTCTTTGTTTCCAGAAAGTATCCGAACTGATTATTTGGTGGTGTTCACTTGTTAGAGCAGACCATTCCTTATTTCTTTTTGTTCATCTATGTATGGCGTCTGCCGTTTTCTGTCTGAATATAATTCTGCTCTAAACCATCTTGCATGGTTCACTAGATCAGTCATCTAAGTTACTATAAGCGGTTGCTGGCCTGAGCAAAGGGCGCCAGTTACAGTCTGCTGTGATTGTTTTTTTAGTTATTTGAAACTACCACGTATTATAGTATGGTTATGTTATATGCTAAAGAAGAATTGTTTTTGTTTTTGTTTTTTTCCTTTTTGGTGAATGGATAATTTCTTAGATAGGATAGATGGAAAAAGGTGATTTGTTGCAGGTGCTACCATTTTTTCTTAACTAAATCAAATTATCTGTTGTATAAAGCATAGTTAGTCTTTCAGAGGAATGACTCTATTCACTAGCGTACCATGAGGTAGCCCTAATTGTGAACACAATAATTTTAGCAGCCTATGTTGCTGATATCCCCTGTAGTATTGTTTGTATGAGAAGGGCTTTGAAGGGAAGTCTTAATAAACAGAGGCAGCAAAAACATTGATATATATATATATATATATATATATATATATATATATATATATATATATATATATATATATATATATATATATATAGAGAGAGAGAGAGAGAGAGAGAGAGAGAGAGAGAGTACCTTTAACAGAATGAGCAGGAACCGTGACTGTTTCAACAAGATGTTAAACGAAAAGAAGCTACCAAGTGGTGCAAGCTCTTTTGTTAGCTTCCAAAGCCTCAGCATAGATTTTTTTGTTTTGTTTTTTTTTATAGTGAATAGAGTCATTCCTCTGATAGACTAACTATGCTCTATACAACAAATAATTTGATTTAATTAAGAAAAATGGTAGCACCTGCAACAGATCGGGGGTACATATATTGTCTACAAAATCCAATACCAGCGCGAGCGCTAGCCGCAAAGCCACCTAAAACACACCAACTTCTGGAGAGTGCATACGACTTTGGGAGGGGAGAGGAATATCAGCTCAGGAATAAAGATGAACATTCAGCTAGGTCAACTTCTCGTCCTGACATAGTCTTTAATCCAAAAACGCCCCAGATACACAAAACGAACTGTTGTCAGTAAGTTTCTCGATAGAGGCGGGGGAGCAGGTGCTAGGGACACGTATTTCCCCCAACGAAAAGAGGAATACCCTCGACGAGATTTCGATACAATCCCGCTACGTATCCCTCGCACGCAAATTATTCAACAAGTGGAAGCTCTTGGCATCCTAACACCGCCACAAAAAATGAACTCCCCCCTGAAAAGCGTAATTCCAAGAGGTACTGAAGTATGTACAGAGTTAAAGAAAGAAATTGAGCAGGCCATACGACGAAACAAGCTAAAATAATTCATTGATGAAGTGGCAGCAAAGAGACAAAATGACAAGGCTCGAGGTAAGTGTACTCCAACACCTCCTCAGCCACAACCCATTCCTGATAAAAATGTAGTAAAAGTGGTCAATGATGTTGAGATATTACCTATTGAAACTGGCAAGAGATGGGAATACGACACTGATGACCATATGGTAATCCCAAATCAAATTGAGGATTGTCTTGTGAAGAGAATCATGGTGGACACTGAAGCCTCAACCAACATTTTGTTCCAGTCAGCCTTTGATATAATGGGCATCCCGCCCTCTAGGGTCACTTCTTGTGACACTATGATAGTTGGCTTCACACGTAAAAAGTCAAGGGCGTTATGGTACATTACGGTACAATTGATCGTTGAAGATATGGTCATAATGACGGATTTTTACATCACAGACCCACCTTTCCCCTATAATGCCATTTTTCTATCGTCCGACATTAAACAAATAGAAAGCACGGGTTTCCACTCATAACCAATCGGTGTATATTCCCAGCAAGGGCCAAATGATGGTCATAATCGGCCAATACAAGAGAGAGAAGTTCCCAGAGGTTATTCCTTAGGAGATTGAAGAGTTAGAGGAGGTTGAGCTCCGGTTGAGATAACCAGAAAGGATGAACAAAGGCTCAAACCTGAGGGAGACTTCGAACACTTCCAGTTGGAACCTGATTTCCCAGAGAGGGTCTTAAGGATCAGTAAAAATTTACCCACTAGGACCGGAGTGGAAAGACTTCTCCTAAAAATTCACGGAGGTATTTGCTAGGAAACCCAGTGACTTTGGATTTATCTCACCCACACTAGTAGAGCACAAGCTGGGTATTCCTGATACAACCAGACCAATATTCCAAAGCAAAAGATTTTTGGTGCTGAGAAGAAAGACGCCATAAAAAACAAAGTGGATGAGTTGTTAGGGGCAGGGATTATAAAAAACATTGACTTCCTAGAGCTTCTGTCGAACATGTGGTGGCTAGGAAACTTGACGAATCGTGGCGCATGTGCATCGACTTCAAAAACCTAAATGACGCAATGCCCAGAAAAGCCTTATCCTCTACCAAGGATAGACCAGCTAGTAGATTCTGTATCAGCCCATGTGATCCTCGAGCTTCCTTGATGCGCATAAGAGATATCACCAGATTCCCAGGGCTAAAGAGGATATGGCCAAAACATTTTTGGTAACTGATGAAGGAATCTTTCGTTACACCAGGATGCCACTTGGACTGAAGAATGCATGCGCCGATGTCCATGAATTTTGAAATAGAGTATTTACAAATCAAATTGGCCAAAACGTAGAAATATATGTTGATGACATCATAATCAAATCCAAGGTTACTGGATTCAATGGCGAAAGACTTGCTAAAATTGAGTAAGTAAGAATGAAACTGAACCCCAAGAAGAGCACATTTGGAGTCCCATCAGGGAAATGTCTGGGTTTTTTAAAAATGGTATTGAGGCAAATCGGATAAAAATCAAGGTAGTACACAATATTTTGCAACCCCACACAATCCATGACATTCAGGTCCTTACCAGGAAGGTCGCTTCGATGGGCAACTTCCTTGCTCAATAAGGAGAAAAAGGCCTTCCATTTTATAAGATTTTGAAGGGAAACACTGGGTTCGAATGGAGGCTTGAGTGCCGAAAAAGCTTTAGAAGAATTAAAGGCATGCCTGACTAGTTTCCACTCATTGTGAGTCCGACTAAGGGTGAAACACTCTTTATGTACTTAGCAGTTACTGATAAAGTTGTCAATTTCGTTTTGTACGCAGAGCATAATAATATAATGATACATGTTTATTATGTGAGCAACGTGTTAAGCGGGCCAACGGAACGCATCTTTGCCTTAATTTTTGCCGCACAAATTAAAGCCTTATTTTCAATCACACAAATAGTTATTGGTCAAGTAACCAAGAGTTTTGAAGCAAGAGAAGATAACATGAAAAATATCAATCTTTAGTACATATGATGCTTCTGTTAGTAGTGCGCTAGGACCATTAGCATATGTTGTACATTTTATATCTATTTGAGCATTTCATATGAATAGTTAATTTTTCTTATGAACATCAAATGTGTGATTTGATAGTAAAACTCATTTGCTTATGTAATTACTATTCTAGTTGTCCCTAGTTTTATGTAATCTATTTTACAATGAAATAAAACTAGTATGATGTTTGATTGATGATTACGTTTTACTAATCATGTGTAATGAGTACAAATCATATCATAGATGCAATGTATTGAGATATATCGTATCGGACGTGATCCGTTAGAGAAGTAACACTTCATGGTCCTTAGTCATAAGTATTACTTCCTCAATATTGTTTTAGAATCCTCGACCTTATGTCTCCATTTGATTCTAGCATGAATGGAGCCACGTTTTGACTCGGTCGTACGTTGCTTTTAATCGAGTAATCAATACGACTGATGATCGGATGTAGTGTCCTATCATGGCTTGAATGTGAGAGGCATTGTAAGGAATTTGCCCCTCTCTTATTAGAGAGATATATCCATGGGCCCCTCGATAGGGAAAGACTGTTTAAATGCATGGCCGTGCTCAAATGTATTTAATAAAGTGGTTATTAAATATTGTTTGTTGGAACAGTCTACCTAGAGATCGAGCATAAATATAATTAAGCTTAATAAGGGTGACGACTACCATGCCTTATGCTTAATTAGGATATCGCGAGACAAAGGGATTAAATAGTGGATTGATATTAGGTTCCGTTGTACATTCATTCACTTTGGGTAGTCACAATGTCCTGCTAGGGACCGCTTGTGATTTATGAACTCACACTACTACTAAGTGTGTTTTCATTGCCATTGTGATATGAACCTACAGGGTCACACGCATAGACGAGCTAACGAGCTTCATGTCCAGATTCAATGAATCTAGAATGTGTCTAGGTTCATTGTATCTGACATTCACTTTTCTGAGAATAATAAAGCGTTATTATTCGAATTAGAGATAAGGGGCATTTTTGGTACAACTGGGATTACGTGGGAGTTATTATCCGATAAAGACTCCCACTACCAGCAGAAGTCTAGGGGACGTGGGAGTTAAAGACTCCCACTATCAAGAGAGTTGGTAGGGACGTGGGAGTTGTTTTTGAAACAACCTCTCACACCCTATATAAACCTCTCTTGGCCGAAACCCTAGGGTAAATTCACTTCAGCCTCAATTAACCAAATACACCCGAAATTAGATTTCGGATTCTGCCTCTCCCTTTTCTCTTTAATTCCCGAAACTCAGAAAAACGAAGAGCTAGCAATCACTGTTCGTTTCGTCGCGTGGATACCGGTAGAGGGACATTCCGCAAAGGGAAAATCAATTGGTGGCAGCAACGTATCCAAGAAACAGCATCCTCCATTCAAGAATCAGATTCTTGAATTCAAAACGTAAGTCCTTTTCTTGAATTTTTCGATTCTTTTAGTATGAGCGGATCCTTCAGGGGAGGACTCATGGGTGTTTGGAACGAGTTTCCGCCCATGAATCCCTTAAGCTTCCAACATTTAACTTCATCCCGTTTGAGAAGATAGCATGCAAGGAAAACCTCCAAGTAGGCTCTTTCCAAGGTAGTCCCATTGACACCTTTAGAGGGTGCGTGGGTTGAGCCTATTTTGAAATATATAAATACTCCAAAGCTTGAGAATGACTCTAAGGCTTGCACATCAAAGTTTCATTGATTTCTTATCAAGTCTAAACACCTTCAAAGAAAAAACACTTGATCTCCATGATCTAAATCATTCAAAGGTGTTCTTTCAAAAAGCAAGACAAAGAGTGTGCATCATATGTTCAAAGAGCTTAACATTCTTGTACTTCAAAGGTATATCTTTCTCACTTATAAGAGTGATTGACCTTTCTCTTTATCCATCTTAATTCCCTCTCTTAGTGATAGGGTAATTCTTGTAAAAGTCCTACTTAGTGTGGGCAAGTAACTCTTAGTGAGTTTTGTATTGTGGTTGTGTTGTAAAACTCTTAGTGAGTTGTCCACAAGTGTAAAAAGATCTTCTTAGTGAAGTTGTTGAAATCCTTGGGTGCGGCTCAAGGTAGTGGATGTAGATTCTAAGTGAATCGAACCACTCTAAATCCTTTGTCTTGTGTTTGGGTTTACTTTGCTTTTGTTTATCTTGCACAAACTCACCCTAGCATTGAATAGATTCGAAAAAGTTTGCAAGATCGATTAAAACCCAATTCACCCTCCCCCCTCCCCCCCCCCCTCCTTGTGTTTTACAATTGGTATCAGAGCCTCTTCTTCTTCTTTAGCTTAACCGCTTGAAGTAAAGATTATGGCCGGTAATTCCGCATTAGCCTACTTAGAGGGGTCTTCCACCAATAGACCACCACTTTTTGATGGAAATAATTTTGATGCTTGGAAAGACCGATTCAAGATATATGTGTGCTCCATTGATTATTCTTTATGGCATATATTTGAAGAAGGTCCATATGTACCTATGAAGATGGTGGATGGTGTTCTAGTGCCAAAACCGGATAATGAGCTAAATGAAGTTGAGTCCAAAAAAATGACTCAAAATTATAAGGCAATGAACATTCTTAGTTGTACCTTGAATCCGGATGAGTACAACCGTGTCCTTGGAAGCAAATCCGCCCACTCTATGTGGAAAATGCTTGAAGTCAATCAAGATGGGAGTGGCGATGAAGAAGAAGAGGAAAATGCAAATATTTGCTTCATGGCATTGGGTAATGAGGTACATCTTTCTCCCTCCACTTCAAATTCTTTTTGATGATGAGGAGGATGATTCTAATGAACTTTTAATTGATATGTATGATCAATTGAGAAAATGTGTAAAGCAAAACAAAGCTATGAAGCTTAAAATTGAATCTTTGCTTGTTGATAACAAAAAGCTTTGTGATGAGGTTGATTGCATGAAAATTGAAAATGAAAAGCTTATTGCTACATGCAACACTTCCTCATTAAAGTATCTAGAAGCCTATGATAAATTGTCTTCTCTTGAATGCAAACTTGTTGAGTTTGATGGCTTAAAAACCAAAGTTGTTGATCTCACCTCTCTTGTTGATAAGTTCTCCAAAGGAACAAAAAATCTTGATCAACTTCTTTGTGTGCAACGTGCTTCAAATGTTAAACATGGATTAGGTTATATTGCTAATCATGTTGATATTGCTAGCTCTTCTAAGGCACCTAGAAATCAATTTGTGCATGCTAGTACTTCACATAAGCAAATTAGATATCATGAGCATATTCACAAATTTGCTAAGCCATCTACTTGTTGCACTTATTGTGGTAAATATGGTCACACAAGTGGTAGATGCTTTGTGAAGAAGAAGATTGAAAGGGGAGTTAAAACTATTTGGAGAGTTAAGCGTATTTTAACTAACCCCCATGGACCCAAACAAAAGTGGGTACCAAAAGTTACTCTTCCCTTGCTCTTATAGGTTCTTGTTAGTTAAAGGGAAGCTCCGGCTCTATGATGTTTCAATGTGTATGTTTTTATCACATAACCGGAGAAGAAGAAGTGCTTATGAAAGGTGTCAAATCTCTTTGCAATGGAAATATCACTTTGGTGATAAAGCTAAAGATGAGTATGATAAAGAAGATTGAGAAGCTCAAAGAACCCATTGAAGGAACTCAAAGTGCAAAAGCATTCATCAAATTCAATGAGATATTACTAAACTCAATCTCTTTCATTTCCTTGAACAATTATTGATCTTACTTTCCATATAATGTTCAATTGTTCTTGAAATGGGCACCTTGGAGATTTTATAACATGTTTTGCTCTTCATTTGTTTTGATTGTTTTTGAGCATGTTATTAGAGAGCTTAATGATTTGATCTTTGTGATGAAATCTCCTTTTAACAACCCCCTCCCCTCTTTTATTTAGTGTCTTATGCTTTGGGGGAGTTTGTATATGCTATGTTTAGTTTTTACTTGATCTTTATTGCATATAGGGGTGTTGGTGTGTTTATATTCAAGTCTATAGCATTAATCTTATGTGGTTGATCGTCTAGATGCTTGACTTAGGATGTAAACTCTATATGTGATGTATGCTCAATTGTCTTATTTTACATCATCACATCACTTGTTGGCTTGCCTTTCATCTTTTATATCTTATAGCCAACTTGTGTAAGTTATTTTGGAAGTTATATGTGTTATAAATGTTTATGTCTTTAATTGGTATCACATATAGTCTCCCTTAATAACTTTGAGATCATATTCTTCATTTTCATATCCATTGTGATCTCATTATAGTTTTTGGTTAGTATCACTTTAAGAGTTGCTACACTCATTTAGCTAACCATTAACTTGTTAGAGGAATGTACTCAAAGTGTTATCTTACACTTCCTCTACTTCTTTTGGTTGTGATACATGTGCTTAACTTATGAATTCATGGTATCACTTCCACTAGTACTTTGTTAGCTATATTTTCAAACGTGTGTTACAATTGGCTATATTTACAATTGGTATCATGTTTTACAATTGGTCAATTGGTATCAAACTTGGTTTTATCTCAAATAGCTAACATCGTATGTTTTATAAACGGGGAGATTGTGCTTAAAGGTTATATTCCTTATCTCCTTTGTTTTTAGCTTAGGTTGATATTCTTTTTGAGCCATATATAACCATCTTTATATTTATGTGTCATTATGGACTCTTTGTATTTTGAAATCAACCAAGCTTATTCAAAAAGATCATTCATCAGAAATTGGTGTATTAACTTTGCTTGTGCTATGAACTATTTATGTTTTTGCAAGTACACCCTTATATCTTTGGAGTTTGAAGTCTTTTTATTTATGCCAAAGGGGGAGAAAAATAGTGTATTAATCTTGCTAAAATGGTGTATTAATCTTGGTGTATTAATCATGTTTTTTATCCTTTCCGGCATGTTTTGAGGGGCAGCTTTTTATATATCTTATGTCTCAATACATATTAAATGGAAGGAAGGAGGAAAGGAGGTTGGTTGGGAAATAGGGCTCTTCTAAGAGTCCCTATATTATATGGCAAAAAGAAGTTATCATGACTAAGTGCTTTTGTCTTAATTGGTTTTATCTTTTAAAGCACTAGTCATTGCTCTTAATTGATCTTTAACTTTTTGCCATGCTTCCTTGTTCTTAATTTTGTCCTTATTCTATCTTATTACATAAAAGTTTGTCATAATCAAAAAGGGGGAGATTGTAAGCCCTAAGGGCGAACAAACTCAGTTTTTGATATTGGACAAACTTTTGATGTTGTGTCTAATGATCTTAATCTTTGTGATAGAATATCGGAACTCATTATGGAAGCTCTAAGTACTTCAATCAAGCCATTGGTATCAAGATTCAAAGTTATGCAAGGCTCATTTATCAAGATTGAAGATTGAAGACTTAGGTTTGGTTAGTTTAGCTTTGTCGTCATAAGTCGTTATCTTATAAAGCTCTAACCAAAGCTCTCATGAACATAAGCTCTACACTCAAGTCTTGCATGTTTTTATAAACACGTTTTCGAAAGGTTAAGTTTCAAAATGATCTTTATACACTAGTATCTCAAAAGCCTTTGTTTACAAAGTATAAGTCTTTAAAATGGTTTTCTAAATGCTCTTACTTGTTTCATATTGAGAAAACCTTTTAGACTTCAAAAGATTTCAATACAAGGGTCAAAATAACATCTCTCAAAGCTCAGAAGGTCGGATCATCCGAGCTTTCCTCGGATCAACCGAAGCAAGACAGAGAGATTGACTATTGGACTTCGGTCGACCTATGGGCCAGGTCGGTCGACCGACCCCATGCATGGTCATCTGAGCTCCCTTGTTCGGTCAACCGAACTCTACGGGAACTAGCCGTTATTTGACCGTTGCAGAGTCGTTTTTCAGCCTATTTTGAAATGTATAAATACTCCAAAGCTTGAGAATGACTCTAAGGCTTGCACATCAAAGTTTCATTGATTTCTTATCAAGTCTAAACACCTTCAAAGAAAAAACACTTGATCTCCATGATCTAAATCATTCAAAGGTGTTCTTTCAAAAAGCAAGACAAAGAGTGTGCATCATATGTTCAAAGAGCTTAACATTCTTGTACTTCAAAGGTATATCTTTCTCACTTATAAGAGTGATTGACCTTTCTCTTTATCCATCTTAATTCCCTCTCTTAGTGATAGGGTAATTCTTGTAAAAGTCCTACTTAGTGTGGGCAAGTAACTCTTAGTGAGTTTTGTATTGTGGTTGTGTTGTAAAACTCTTAGTGAGTTGTCCACAAGTGTAAAAAGATCTTCTTAGTGAAGTTGTTGAAATCCTTGGGTGCGGCTCAAGGTAGTGGATGTAGATTCTAAGTGAATCGAACCACTCTAAATCCTTTGTCTTGTGTTTGGGTTTACTTTGCTTTTGTTTATCTTGCACAAACTCACCCTAGCATTGAATAGATTCGAAAAAGTTTGCAAGATCGATTAAAACCCAATTCACCCCCCCCTTCTTGTGTTTTACACATTGTAATCGTATTCAAACGATTCCACCCCTTGTCATTTTGCGCATACAAACTGTACTCTAACTCATGTAATGATGCATTCAAATCAATGATAAGTTATTTTAGTGCATTCGTCCCATGCCTTTAAATTTGCGTTTATTCACGATTTGCCATCGAAAAGCGTTTGTCCCTTTTTGATTATTTTAAGAAGTCGGGAGTGACTAGGGGCTAAGAGCCAAAGTCACTCGGCATTACGATGCGTCTAAGTCCATTGAGAGACGACCAGTGACACTTGGTACTCAGAGCAAGGTTGCAAGAACTCGAGACTAAGAAGAAGCGATGGCTAGCAAAACGAGAAGCATTTCGGTTGTGGAAGATGCTACAAAGGCCTGGCTGGATGCTCTAGAGGCCATGGTAGACAAGATGCATACCTTCTGCATTGGTGAAAGCAAGGAGGATGCCGAATCCATGAAGAGGATAGTGGTTCTTATGGAAAACGATATTGGCGTGCAAAGTGGGAACTAAAGAAAATGGGTAACACTATGAGAGAGTTATTCCAAGTTACCCAGGCACACGATGCTAAGTTGGAAAGCAACGAGGTAACGATCGAGGAGATGCGTTTATCGTTGACCAACAACACCAAAACAGTGACTGATATGCTGGCAGTTTTGGAAGAGGTGAAGGCAGAGCTAAGGACGTTTTCCTTAGCCATTGGCCGAGCTGCTGGAGAATGGAATGGCCAACAAACTGCCCCTAATCATGCCCCGAAGTTAAAGGTGAGGGAACCTAAAGCCTTCAAGGGATAAAGGGATGCTCAGGAAGTAGATAATTTCTTCTTCGACATCACGCAGTACTTCAAGACAGTCGGTATCACCGAGGAGAGCATGGAGGTGGATACGGAAACTACGTACTTGGAAGACGATGCGAAATTTATTAGTAGTGCCCTAGGACCATTAGCACATGTTGTGCGTTTTGTTATCTTTTGAGCATGTAATTGAATAGTTAATTTTGCTTTTGATTATCAAATGTGTGATTTGATAGTAAAACTCATTAGCTTATGTAATTACTATTCTAGTAGTCCCTTAGTTTTATGTAATGCTTAATTACTATGAAATAAAACTGGTATGATTGTTGATTGATGATCTTGTTTTACTGATCATGTGTAATGGATACAAATCACATCATAGATGCAATATATAGGGATACATTGTATTGGACGTGATCCGTCAGAGAAGTAATACTTCATGGTCTTAAGTCATAAGTATTACTTCCTCAATACTATTTTAGAATCCTTAGACCTTATGTCTTCATTGATTCTAGTATGAATGGAGCCACGTTTGACTCGATCGGACGTTACTTGTAACGAGTAATCAATACGACCGATGATCGGATGTAGTGTCCTATCATAGCTTGAATGTGAGAGACATTGTAAGGAATTTGTCCCTCTCTATTATTAGAGAGAGATATCCATGGGCCCTCTCGATAGGGAAAGACTCGTTTAAATGCATGGCCGTGCTCAAATATGTTTGATAAAGTGGTTATCAAATGCTATTTGTCGAAACAATCTACTCGGAGATCGAGCATAAATATAATTAAGCTTAATAAGGGTGACGACCACCATGCCTTATGCTTAATTAGGATATCGCGAGACAAAGGGATTAAATAGTGGATTGATATTAGGTTCCGTTGTATATTCATTCACTTTGGGTAGTCACAATGTCCCTGCTAGGGACCGCTTGTGATTTATGGACTCACACTACTACTAAGTGTGTTTTCATTGCCATTGTGAGATGAACCTACGAGGGTCACACGCATAGACGAGCTAACGAGCTTTATGTCAGATTCAATGAATCTAGAATGTGTCTAGGTTCATTGTATCGACATTTGTCTTTCTGAAAATGATAAAGTGTTTATTATTCGAATTAGAGATAAAGGGGCATTTTCGGTATAGTCTGGGATTACGTGGGAGTTATTATTCGATAAGGACTCCCACTACCAGCGAGAATTCTAGGAAACGTGGGAGTTAGAGACTCCCACTGCCGAGAGGAGTTGGGGATGTGAGAGTTGGTTATAGGAACAAACTCTCACACCCTATATAATGATCTCTTGGCCGAAACCCTAGGGTAAGGTTTTCAGCCGAAATAACATAGAGAATCAAAAACCGTTTTTCTTCTCTAGCCTCTCCCTTTTCTCTCTAACTCCCGAAAATCAGAAAAGACGAAGAGCTAGCAATCGCTGCCCGTTTCGTCGCGTGGATACCGGTAGAGGAACTTTCCTCAAAGGGAGATCAATCGGTAGCAGTATCCGATCCAAGAAACGCCAACCTCCATTCAAGAAGTAGCTTCTTGAATCCAAAAACCGTAAGTTTTTCTTGCTGTTTCTTGCTGTTTTCGAATTGTTTCATATGAGCGGATCCTTCAGGGGAGGATCCATGGGTGTTTGGAACGAGTTTCCGCCCATGAATCCCTTCAAAATTATGGTGGAGAGTCCAATCGACTGAGATGGAAGATGGAGGGGTCACCATTAACACTTGGGAACTGATGAAAGAAGCTCTTAAGAAACAATTCTTTCCCCATAATGTCGTCTATGAAGCTAGACGAAAGTTTAGAGAACTGAAGCAGGGCGGGACTATTCAAGAGTACGTCAAGAGCTTCTCGACATCCTTACTGCAAATTTTTAACATGTCCGAGTCGGACAAGCTTTTTGCTTTCATGGAAGGTCTCAAATCGTGGGCTAGAAATGAGCTCACTCGCCAACGTGTGCAGAACCTGGCTGATGCTATTGTTAGTAGTGCCCTAAGACCATTAGCATATGTTGTTTTATATATTTTGAGCATGTCATTTGAATAGTTAATTTTGCTTTTGAACATCAAATATGTGATTTGATAGTAATACTCATTAGCTTATGAAATTACTATTCTGATTATCCCTAGTTTTATCTAATGTTCTATACAATGAAATAAAACTAGTATGATGTTTGATTGATGATTATGTTTTACTGATCATGTATAATGGAGACAAATCGTATCATAATATATTGTATTGGACGTGATCTGAACGAGAAGTAATACTTCATGGTTATTTTAGTCAAAAGTATTACTTCCTCAATACTATTTGGAATCCTTAGACCTTATGTCTCAATCATTTCCAGCATGAATAGAGCTATGTTTTGACTCAGTCGGACATTACTTTTAATCGAGCAATTAATATGACTGATGATCGGATGTAGTATCCTATCATGGGTTGAATGTGAGAGACATTGTAAATGATAGAACAGTCTACCTGGAGATCGAGCATAAATATAATTAAGCTCTATAAGGGTGACAACTACCATGCCTTATGTTTAATTTGTATATAACGAGACAAAGGGATTAAATAGTGGATTGATATTAGGTTCCGCCATGCATTCATTCACTCTGAGTAGTCACAATGTCCTGCTAGGGACTGCTTGTGATTTCTACTACTAAGTGTGTTTTCATTTTCATTGTGATATGAATCTACATGGTCACATGCATAGACGAGTTAACGAGCTTTATGGCTAGATTCAATGAATCTAGAATGTGTCTAGGTTCATTGTATCTAACATTTAGTTTTCTGAGAATAATAAAACATTATTATTCAAATTAGAGACTAAGAATGGGCATTTTCGGTATTTGGCTTTTGCTGGGATTACGTGGGAGTTATTATACGATAAAACTCCTACTACCAAAAGAGGTTGGTTTCATGTGGAAGTTGGTTTTCGGAACAAACTCTCACGCCTATATAATCTCTTTTGGACGAAACCCTAGGGTTACACTTTCATAGCCGCAAAACCCATCACCCGAAATTAGATTTCTGCCTAGATTTCCAAAACTTATAAAACGAAGAGCTAGGACTTGCTGCTCGTTTCGTTGCGTGGATATCGGTAGAGAGCAATTCCGCAAAGGAAGGCTTTTGGTGGTCCCCGAAATCAGAAACCATTAACGATAAACGTAAGTCTTTTTCGTCAAATTTCGATTCCCATAGTATGAGCGGATCCTTCCGGGGGAGGATTCATGGGTGTTTAGAACGAGTTTATGCCTATGAATCCCTTTAGCTATAACTATTGGTGAGGGTCTAGTAGTCTTTCAACCAGACGTGTGGAAGGACAAGGAGAAGTCGACTCCCTTCCAGGTTAAGACTAGGAACTGAAAGCCGTTAAGGTCGAACTTCATAAGAGGTGGAAGAGATAAACCATCATCCTCTTCCGATAGGCCACATATGGGACAAAACTGAGGTGATGCCCCGCAGAGGAATTACACACCGAGGCCATTTGCTGGGTTATGCTACAACTGTTCGGGATCTCAGCCAAGACTAACGGGACGTCAAGCTCGTTGGCAAGAACTTCTAACGAAATTCGACTTCACGCTAGAATACAGAACTGGTGCAACGAATGTGGTTGCAGATTCTCTAAGTCGAATGGGTGAACTAGCCCAATCAAGCTTAAGGGATTCATGGGCAGAAACTCGTTCTAAACACCCATGAATCCTTCCCTGAAGGATCCGCTCATACCATGGGAATCAAAAATTCAGACAAAAAAACAAACAATTTTTCATTAAAGGTTTTTATTTCGGATTATGTGCTGCTACCACCAATAGCCTTACAATTGCTCTCTACCGGTATCAATGCGACGAAACGAGCAACGAGTGATAGCTCTTCGTTTTTTGAGTATCGAATAATCTAGAGATAAAAGAAGGGCAGAAATATGATTTTGGATATTTGGTTTTTGCGGCTCTCACAAGTCTATCTAGGGTTTCGCCCCAAGAGAGATTATATAGGGCGTGAGAGTTTGTTCCGAGAACTAACTCCCACGTAGTCCCAACTATTCTAGTAGTGAGAGTTTTTATCGCATATTAACTCCCACGTAATCCCAGCAAAAACCAAATACCAAAAATGCCCCTCCTTAATCTCTAATTCGAATAATAACATTTTATTATTCTCAGAAATATAAATGTCAGATACAATGAACCTAGACACATTCTAGATTCATTGAATCTGGACATGAAACTCGTTAACTCGTCTATGCGTGTGACCCTGTAGGTTCATATCACAATGGCAATGAAAACACACTTAGTAGTAGTATGTGTTCATAAATCACAAGCGGTCCCTAGCATGACATTGTGACTACCCATAGTGAATGAATCTACATCGGAACCTAATATCAATCCACTATTTAATCCCTTTGTCTCCCGATATCCAAAGTAAGCATAAGGCATGGCGAGATCTAGGTTCATTTGCTTGTGAAATGACACCAGTATTATCACAATAAATGTCCACTGGGTTCACAATTCTAGGGATGGCACCTAATCCATCAACAAATTTCCTAATCCAAACAAACTATTTAGCTGCTTCAGAGGCAGCCACATACTCAGCTTCTGTTGTAGAGTCGGCCACGATTTCTTGCTTTGATCTCTTCCAACTCACAGTACCTCCATTCAAACAGAACACAAAACCAGATTGCGATCTAAAATCATCTACGTCGGCATGGAAGCTTGCGTCTATGTAACCATTTACAACCAGACTTCATTACTGACCTCCGTAAACTTAGAACATATCTTTAGTCCTTCTCAAGTACTTAAGAATGCTCTTGATTGCAGTCCAATGCGACTCTCCAGGGTCAGATTAATATTTGCTAGTCATACTTAATGCGACTTAGATATCCGAGCGAGTGCATAACATGTCATACATAATAGGAATCTTAATGGGATTAGGAGAGTTAACATAATATAATTAAAATAAAATGGAAAGGAATTAAATCATTGATAAATAAGAGGAATGGAATAAAATAAAAGGAATAATAAAGAAAAGAGCAATCAAGGGGAAAGAATATGGAATCGTGCACAAAAATATAAAAGAGAGAAAGGAGGCGGCAATAGCTGCAGGAAAAAAGAAAGAATAAAAGATTTTGAGAGTTTAGAATTTATGAGCAGCCTTTGAGAGAATGATCGAATGGGCTAATGACATCTGATTTCGACGCATAGTATATCGAAACGTTCGTATTTGAAAGACCTTCATGTCAGCACAGATGGAACTGAATTCGGAGTTCGGGGTAGAAAGTTATCGCACCGGGAGCGTGACTGGTAGTGCATATTTCGTGAATTGTGGTTCTTTTGTGTTTAATTGCTTTCGTTTTAGGTAAGGACCCTACCGTTCTGTTATTTTCTCCCCTGAATTTTGTGTGTGTGTATATATATATATATATATATATATATAATGGATATTGATATGGAATTGTTTAGGGATTGATGGGGCATGAATTATTGCATAAACTGTTGAGATTGTGAGACAATTGCGTGTAGTATGTTTTATCTTTTTGATTATTGGATTTTTGCCTTGGATTTGATCAATTTACATATTGATATAATCTGAATTGCTTTTACTATTTATCTAATTTCGTTATATATAAATGTGTATCATTATGGTGATTCGTGATTCGTAAATGTTTATTGTCCAACTTGTTTATTTGGTTATCGCTTTGGTCGTCTTATTTAGTCATCGCTTCGGTCATCCTAATTGGTTATCGCTTGGGTCATCGTATTTGGTCTCGTCGTCTTCAGTCCTATTTGGTTTTGGTCGACCAAGTCATCGCCCCATTTTGAGCTCGTGTCTAGGATCTACTAAATGACAGGACTCTTTCGAACAATATAAACGTGAAAACGTGGAAGTGTGAAATGTGTTGATCAAGGAAGATCATGTGATACGTGTAGCACTTCATGGACCTTCACCTGATGAGGGAAAATCATTGAGACTGTAACGGTTGTGTGGAGTCCAAGGTGTTGGATGATGATACAATGTAGGATGAGTCCTTAAAGCGTGAGCCCGTTCGTTCAGGGGTTGAAACTGAACCCATGTGTTGGACTTTGTGGGCCTTCCTAGTTTAGATTATACCTAGGACCGTTACAATTATTGTTGTAGAGTCATGACTAGATACTTGAGCTTGAACTATGGGAAGATGGTCACAGCGGTAGCTATGTTCGTAGTGTCTAAGAAATGTGTATAATCGTGTGTACCGTATGGGCAGAGCATGGTGCTTGTCGTACATTCGGTTGTGTAAGTTCTTAGGCATGAAGAATATGGTTTCTAAGCTTAAATGTTGTTTTCAACTTGTTATATTCGATTGTCTGACACAACTATCTGTCTGTAGTGCATGAGTAGTATGGGATGCTCATAGCATGATTTCCGTTCCATGGTGTCAAGTTTTATGAGTATAGTTTGAACATGTTATGCGAGAGTTTTGTATATGTTTTAGTATATGTATGGAGTTTAAAATGAGTCTTTTGGGTTGGGAATGTTTTGGTGCAAGATTGGTACAGTTGTGTACGAAATTGAGCTTGTTTTTATGTTTTTCGCAGGTCGCGGACGATCCATTCGTCCTAGGATTCGTCCGCATAAGGGCAGTAGCTACTGTCTTTCCACGGAAGAAGCCGCAGACGATTCCTTCGTCCGCGGGTACCTTCAGTAGACCAATTTTGTTGTGTGGTCGACCGTAGCCTCAACTTTCTATCTATTTGATCCAGGATGACTACCGGTCGACCAGACTACGGGTGTGGTCGACCAGAGGGTCACAGTGACTTGTGTTATGTTCTGTCGTGTGAGGTTTTCCGCTCCGTCTTTCCAGTGTCCGTGTTCAATGACTTGTGGGGACTTGTGCAGTGTTTATCAGAATATGTATAGTGTTACATAGTGTGCGATGTGTCGTGTCAAAAGTGTTTTCAAATGAGTATTTTAGGAAACGGGAAACTGTTTTAGTGTCTAATTGATATTTCATACTTGTGATCATTTGGTCCTTACTATGTAGGTGATGAACCATACTATGGTGACGAGGCTTGGGAAGGGGAATATGACGAGTGAATCCTAACCAGCTTTGCATTAGATAACTATAAAATATTCTATTATTTCATTACACTTAGAGTATTTCCATTTATGTAATGTTGAATATTTTCACTAGTAGTACATTTAATTCCGTTGTTTAACTCTTGTTTTGGATTTAATGCATAATGAATTTCGTTTTAGTAACTCTGTTTCCTGGGCTTTGGTGTCTCATCGACCAATGAAACACTGCCATGTCATCACCCAGGTTACGGGGTGTGACAATTCTTCTCTTTTTGGATTGAGTAGCTCTTGACATGTTGATCTTCCTTCTTTATGACTTAAAAGTACTTCCATAACATGTGGATTGATAAAATTCGGCCAAAGGTAGAACGTGCTAACCTTGATAATCTTATTGCAATAGTTTATTATGCAGAACAAATAGAAAGGCAATTAAAGGAGAAAAGTTTAAGGACTTATTCGACTAATTTCCAATCTTGGAAAAAGCCGAATCAGCCCCTAAATAATTCATCTACTTTGCCGAGCCAAACCAAAGCAAATGAGACATTTGGAGCTGCCAAAACAGCCACGGCATTAAATGGGGCAGCCAAGACTTCTTCTACATCAATTCATCAAATTCGAGGTTAAGTACCACTCCTAACCTTCAAAATGAATGTTTTAAGTGTAGAGGAAAGGGTCACTTTGCTAGGGACTGCCCAAATAAAAGCTTAATGATCATGCAAGATGAAGGAACATGGGTAAGTGATGAGGAGGCCGAGGAAGAAGAATTTGATGATGATGCCGAGATCTTAGAGGCAAAACCCGAGGAAGGTAATGAACTTTTGGTGTCTATGAAGCTTCTACATACTCAACCATTAGATGAGCAACATCTTCAAAGGAGCAATCTTTTCCAAACAAAGTGCAACGTCAAAAGCAAGCTTTGTCCTCTTATTATTGATAATGGTAGTTGTCCTAATGTTTGCTCTCTTGATATGGTTACCGCTCTTGATTTACCTTGGAAAGCTCATCCATATCCTTACAAGCTTTATTTGTTGAACAATAGTGGTGAAATCCGTGTGGATAAACAGGTTGAGATTGATTTTTCAATTGGGAAGTTCAAGGACAAAGTTGTGTGTGATGTGGTCCCTATGACCGCTAGTCACATTATTTTAGGGCGACCATGGAAATATAATAGAAATGCGGATCATCTTGGAAAAAAGAATATTTATCAAGTTACCATGGATAAAGTGAGGTTTAATTTACGTCATTTAACCCCCACAAGCCGCTAGTGAGGTTCATCAAATTATGACCGAGAATAGAGAGAAAAGAATGAGAGATGAGATGCAAAACAAGAGTGATCTCACCCTTGAGGTAAAAATTGATGAAAATAAAGTGAGAAAAAAGGCAAGTGCTCAACAAGTGAGAAAATATTATTTATTTATAAACCCGGGAAAGGTAGATAAGGCTATTCGAGCAAAACAAGCAATTGTTTTGCTTATTTTCAAAGGAGCCGAAACTTCTTGCCTCGCTAACATTTTTTAGCCAACTTCTTCTTCTCTACGTATTCTTGTTTTTTATCTTTTGCAGGAATTCAAAGATGTATTTCCCAAGGACTTGCCGAAAAGACTTCCTCCAATTAGGGGAATTGAACATCAAATCGACTTCATCCCATGATCCATTCTTCCAAATAGACAGGTTTATAGAGCAAATCCGGATGAAACTCGTGAAATTCAAAGGCAAGTTGATTTACTACTTGAGAAGGAACAGGTAAGAGAATCTCTAAGTCCTTGTGCTAGTCTTGTAATATTAGTGCCTAAAAAGAAAGGAACTTTTAGATTGTGTACGGATTGTCGAGCTATAAATAAGATAACCATTAAATATAGACATCCTATTCCACGTTTAGAGGATATGCTTGAAGAGTTAAATGGTGCTAAGATATTTTCTAAAATTGATCTAACTCAAGGATATCACCAAATTAGAATGAAAGAAGGAGGTGAATGGAAAACTGCATTTAAGACTAAATATGGTTTATATGAATGGATTGTCATAATGCACCTAGTACTTTCATGAGATTGATGAACTACATATTTCGGCATTGTTTTGGAAAATTTGTTGTAGTTTACTTTGATGAATATACTTGTTTATAGTAAAAACTTGGAAGAGCATGTTGAACATCTTAGAGACGTTTTTATTGTTTTAAAGAAACAAACTTTGTATGCTAAGCTTGAAAAATGTGTCTTTTGCACTACTTCTATAAACTTTCTTGGATATATTGTGAGTTCTCAAGGAATTAGTGTTGATCCTGCCAAAATCAAAGCTATCATGGAATTACCGACACCAACAAATGCATGCCAAGTAAGATCTTTTCATGGGTTAGCTAGTTTCTATAGACATTTTGTACGTGATTTTAGTACTATTGCTACCCATTTATATGAAGTTGTGAAGGACTCACATTTTTCTTGGAATGAGCCGCAACAAGAAAGTTTTGACAAGTTCAAAGCTTTACTTACTTTTTCTCCTATACTTGCTTTACCTAATTTTGATTTAACGTTTGAAGTTGAATGTGATGATTCAGGAATAGGTATTAGAGCTGTTTTACAACAACAAAACAAACCCTTGGCGTACTTTAGTGAGAAATTAAGTGGACCTACACTTAATTATACAACTTATGACAAGGAGTTGTATGCAATTGTTAGAGCTTTGGAGACATGGCAGCATTACTTGATTCCAAAGGAGTTTGTTATACATACGAACCATGAATCCATCAAATACCTAAAAGGGCAAAGTAAGTTGAGCAAAAGGCATGCTAAATGGGTTTCCCTTATTAATACTTTTCCCTACATCATCAAGTACGAGAAAGGTAAGGAAAACATTGTAGTCGATGGTCTATCTAGAAGGTATACTTTACTTTTGGTCATGCATGTTAAATTGCTAGGTTTTGAACATATTAAAGCTTTTATGAACATGATAATGATTTTTCAGCTTTATTTCAAGCATGAGAGTTCTCAGCTCAAAAGGGTTTTTATAGATTAATGGCTTTCTGTTCAAAGAGAATAAATTGTGTATTCCATCTTGTTCAATTCGAGATTTACTTGTTAGGGAAGCACACTGTGGCGGCTTAATGAGGCATTTTGGAGTTGTTAAAACTTTAGACATATTGCAAGAACGCTTCTTTTGGCCCAAGATGAAAAGAGATGTTAGAAAAATTTGTGAACTTTGTTTTAAGTGTAAACAGGATAAAAGTACAAGCAAAGCTCACGGATTATACATGCCTTTACCTATTCCATCCTCACCATGGATTGATGTTTCTATGGATTTTATCCTTGGAATGCCTAAATCACAAAGAGGTATGGATAGTATTATGGTTGTTGTAGATCATTTTTCTAAAATGGCTCACTTTATTCCTTGCAGAAAAATAAGTGATGCAAGTCATGTCGCGGATTTATTCATGAAGGAGATCATTCGGCTACATGGAGCTCCAATGACCATTGTAAGTGATAGAGATGTCAAATTCCTAAGGTACTTTTGGAAGACATTATGGAGTAAGTTGGGAACCAAATTGTTATTTTCTACATCAAGTCACCCACAAACCGATGGCCAAACCGAGGTAACAAATAGAACTTTAGGGGTTCTACTTAGAGCACTCATTCAAAAGAACTTTAAAATGTGGGAAAATTGTTTACCTATTGTTGAATTTGCATATAATAGGACTTTACATTCTACTACTAATAATTCTCCTTTTGAGGTTGTTTATGGATTTAACCTCATAACCCCTTTAGATCTAACTCATTTACATGTTGATGAGTATTTTAATGTAGAATGTGATTCTAGGGCAGAATATCAACAAGTTCAAGCTCAAATTGCAAACAGGAATGCTACTTATGCAAATCATGCCAACAAATGCTGCAAGCATATATCTTTTGAAGTTGGCGATTGGGTTTGGTTGCATATTAGGAAAGAAAGATTTCCTAATGAAAGAAAGTTTAAGTTACACCCAAGAGGAGATAGACCCTTTCAAGTAGTTGCCAAGATAAATGACAATGCTTACAAGCTAGATTTGAAAGGTGAGTATCGTGTAAGTTCTACTTTCAATGTTTCTGACTTGTCCCCTTTTGATTTTGAGCCAGATTATGATGATTCGAGGACGAATCATTTTCAAGGGGCTTCCCTACTCAAAGGACCCCTTAATCAATATTCAAGTCCCATGACAAGAGGAAGGATAAAGAGGGCTAATCAAGCTATATCTACATTCATCCGTGAAGTCAAAGCTAAGGAGGAAGCCAAGATAAGCTTACAAGATGATATTCAAGTCAACCTCGTTACTTTGGAAAATGTCATTCACGGACCAAATCAACAAAGTGGCTAAAGGGTATTTTAGGAACTTTGTACATTAAAGTCTAATAGACTTTAATTAGTTTTCAACTTTATATTTATTATTTTAAAGTCTTTTTATTAGTTAAAGCCGAGTAGGCTAAGTGGTGCTAGAATAAATGACATGTTGTCTTTTTATTTAGGCTAAGTGGTGCTAGAATAGATGATATAACAGTTGCGGCATCTCCAGTTTCTTTGTTCAAGCAGACTCAGCCGTGCTAGTACAAGCGGTCACTAAAGGTATGATTTCATCTTGGAAACTTAATTGTGTTTTTCGTCGAGCTGTTTCTCTTCTTGGTAGTTACCGGGTGGTACAACTCGATGATATGACAGTTGCGGATACTTTGGCAAACCTGGCGACTACAACTTGGCATTCGATTCATTATTCTGATATTAATCTATTGCCTTCCGACATTCATGGTCTTGTCATGCTCGATAAATGCAGGACGCTTTACTTGCGTATTCGATGGGATTTTTCCTTGCATCTTGTATCTTTATTGCTTTGCATTTAGTTTCAGGTTTCTTGTATCATCTATTCCATGTTCATAATTGGAGTAGTTCTCTTTTGCATTGTTTGATTCTTGTATGAAGTGAATTTGTTTCCACCTACTTAGAGGTTTTGGCTTTAAGGCCCCCTCTATGTATCTTTTGCCGATTTGGCCTTATCCAATAAACGGGTAGGGGTCCATGCCAAACCCCCTACCACAACAGATGACTTTCTTTAAAAAAAAAAAACTTTAGGTAGTGTTTATTTTATAACAGTTTACTATTCTGGATATAAGGTAGAGTCCTAATTCACATAGGACTTTTATTTGTAAGGCTTAATAGCCGAATTCCACCTCTATATAAAAGGGAATTCGGCCATCTTTTATTGGTAAGTTAGACATATGATATTTGGTAAGGTTATTCTTTAGATACTTGTGAATTGAACTTCTATTTAGATTTTCATTCATTCTTAATTTACAGTATCAATAAGTCTAGTTTCGCTTATTGTGGTGTTTCGGCCTCCATTGATAGTCAAACTACTGTGTGTTGCGATGATTATATTCCCTCGTAAACTAATTTCAAGAAGAGAAAGATCCAAAATTCAACCTTCTTGTTGGATCTTGATACAAGTTATCAAGGTTCTTCATCAAATAAACGGATGATATTAAAAAATCAATATCTATTTTTTGTTGCTTTGACTTCAACAATTTATTTGTTACTTTCCAACAGTTGATCTTGAATTTTTCATGAAATTGTGGATTATGATTTGATTTTTTTTTAACTATTTTGGATATTGTGAAATTTGATTTGATTGTTCATGAACTATTTTGAATTTTTATTTCCCTTCATAGGACTTTAAACTGTAAATGAATGGGAAAGAACTGCAATTTGTTGATTTTTTTTATTTGATCTACTTTTTTTTTTTTAAAAAAAGAGAAATTAATAATAAGGGTCGCGGACATGCCCATCTGTCCATGGGCATTCGGCGGCGGGTACGGGCATCCCTTTTGATGGCCCGTTAAATAAGCGGGCATGCCCGCCCATCCCCATTTAAGGCATGCCCATGATAGGGCGGGGAGGGGCAGGCGAGAATACCCTTTTTGACAATATTACTCGTAGGTATTTCGAACACTGTCGATTTGATATACTGTGTGTCAAAATCAAGCGCCGACAGCCCACTCAATTGTTCCCTTGAAGCTGCCAGAAATTATGTTCACTCAAGAACTTATTCTTTCTCTCCCTCACTGCTTCTTGCGGCTGCGCATGTTTCATAAAAAAATCCACGATCCACGATCCCTGTTTCCTTATTCCTTTTTATTTATTTACTAAGACCCACGTTTCCCTTTACCTTTCTTTTCTTTTTTTTTTTTTTTTTTTATATTTTATTTCCTAACCTTAATTCCCTCTTTATATTAATTCCTTCCTTTTATTTTAATTTATTATTTTAATCATGGTACTCTCCCAATCCTATTAAGATTACTAATTAATTCCAATTCCAATTCTACATCTAATTAAACTACTCCTCTAAGTGAATTGCAACTAGATCCCCCAAATACGATACACGTACGAAATGCCCCTCAACAAAACAAACCCAAAAATAACACGTAAAATGTTGTAGAAATATAAATAAACACGTAATCACGTAATCATACCAAATAAATCACGCAACACAATAAATCACACAAAAATTAATTACACGTAGGCAAAAAGTTACGGGTATCACAACTGGGGCCTGCCAGTAGGTCGTCCGGACCTATCATTATCAATTATTCTGTTTTCCGTTCTGACGTCAGTTCTTTATCCCTTTTAAGTTATTCCCTTATTATTTAAAGTATTTGTAAGTCATTTCCTGTCAAGTTCAACACAAATTCTTTCGGTTTGGGAACATATTTTTTAGTCTTATTTGATGCTTCATCCCAAGGGTGATCGATGCTTACTGGGCTAGTTAGGTCACCCCTTATTTTCCCTCTTTTTGCAGATGAGTATGTTGAGGGTTATATAGATGATACTTTTCATGAGGACTACGAAGATGACCTAGTGTGATCCTTTATGTAATAGCCTGTCTAGCATTTCATTTTGAACATTATTACTTTCCTTTCATATGTAATAATCTTATGGATTATGTACCTTTCATTTTAAGCTATGGAAACTGTACGAGGTTTCCCTTTTTAGTATTTGGGTTCAGTACCTCATTGAATTGAGGTCCTACCAAGGCATCACCTGGGTTACGGGGTGTGACATGAGCGGTATCAGGGCAGGTCGAACCTTAGACTTGAACATCTGGTTAGACTAAGTGAAATACCCAATAGAGGGGAACCTAATGGGGGATGAATTAGGTTCTAAAACTTTTTCACTTTTCTAAAAAAATCTTAGCTTAAGTGATCACCTTAACACCAAGTATGTTGATTAAGCATATAAGGTGAGTTAAAGATTAAGCAACCTAAATGACTTAAGTGTTATATGCAACACATAGGAACTCAAGACAATGAATTTGATCAAGGATAGACTAAGTCAAGAGTCCTATATGCAAAGCTTTTAAGAGTAAACACTACAAGTCATATGACTAAGACAAGCATAGATAAGCCAAGCAAAACATCTAAAACAATAAAAGGATAAAGTAAATTAAGCTAGATTGATCACATTGGCCCTTAGGGTTTACAATCTCCCTTTTTTTTTTTTGTGATGACAAAACATTGATGCAAATGGGAATAAAACAATAAAAGGATAAAGGAAATTAAGCACAAAATCAAAGCATGAGATAAGGATGCAAATGATCAAGGCGAGTAGATGGTTTGAAAAAGCATTATACTCTCACTCTTTTAAAGAATCCCTTATCTCTCCCATTTTGCAAAGTTCTTTAGCTTTCTCCTTTGTAAAATACATTTTCTTGGCACAATTGCAATGCTAATTTTTCTCCCCCTTTTGGTCAAAATAAAAACGGTTCATCAGAGCTCCAATATGAAGAACATTTTCTCCTCATTTTTTTTTTAAAATAGAGATCCAAAGGATAAAAAATGAAAATCATTTTGGAGGATAAGTTTGAAATCAAATATGGAGAAGCTTATTTGGTCAAATAGTTTGAATAAATAGAAAACTAAGGGAAGTGTTTCTATTGACCAAAAATAAGATCAAATAGCAATGAAGGAAATCTTTAAAGCTAAGTAAGCACATCCTTTGTAAAACGCCATTTGAAATGAATATGAGTGGCCAAGAGATGATGATTATCTTAAAAAGAATGTAATCTTTTAAAGAAGATAAGAAAGCTTGGTTGATATCAAAAGAAAGAGATCCCATGTAACACCTCATCCCGCGAGCATTTGTGGGTGTACCCATTTTGAGTAAGTTTTCGATTTTATTCGATTTTGTGTTTTGAAAATTATAGTAATGACATCACTTTTATTTTAACAAGTTGGGATAAATTTTTAACAAATTTAAGTGTGCAAATAAGACATGATTTTTACTTTAAAAAAAATAAATAAATAAATAGAAATAGTGCATGAGGGACAAGTGTCTCAACACTTGTCAACCAACACTTACAAAATTAGACACTTGTGTTAAGTAGGGACACTTGGCAATAATCACCTCCATCCTAACCAATAGAAATGAACTAGAACCTATATATATATATATATATATATATATATATATATATATATATATATATATATATATATATATGAACTAGAAATGAACTAGATACCTCTATATATCTTAGTCACACAGTGAAGCGAGGATGAATTTTTTTATTTTGCTAAAATAAAAAAATTCATCCTCGCTTCACTGTGGCAAGTAACAAGAGGTATGTTTCTTTTCATTTCTCTTTTGTCTTCTTCTTTCGTTTTGTTTTTTTTTCCTTTCCTGTGCTTTTTCTTTGTTTTGTATTTTAAATTAGGTAGGATTTATTTTGATATTTGTTTTGGTTAATTTGGAACATAATAGATAATTATTGTATAAGTTTATTTTTTTTTACAATAATTATGGTATTTTTAATCTTTATAGTTTTTGTAAAATTATTAGAGAAAACTGCTATTTGTAACATATATCTATTTACGAGTCACCATTAATGTCCTTATTTTTTTATTAGGCTATTTATAGTCCCATTTTTTACGGGCCACTATAAGTGTCCAATTAGTGAATCCGGTGATGATTCAGGCCAAATTCCCCTCACGTGCCGGCCACGTAAGGGGCATTTTTGTCCCAAAAAAATTGGGCAAAAGAGAAAACTGCTATTTGTAACATATATCTATTTACGGACCACCATTAATGTCCTCATCTTTTTATTAGGCTATTTATAGCCCCATCTTTTTACGTACCACTACAAGTGTCCAATTAGTGAATCTGGTGACGATTCAGGCCACAAATTCCCCTCACGTGCCGTTCACACCTGATATACGCGAGGGGTATTTTTGACCTTTGTGATTCAGAGAGTTCCGGGCTTGTTAGGTTTCCAGCTGAAATGGCCCTACAAGACATAAAAAGTCGGCAAGTTCGCCGAAATCCGAGGAGTGTGTTTTTGGCAAAAGAAAAGGAGATGACGAATAGGGATGACCGGAGAAGTTATTGGGATGATCTTCTTAGGGTATTAAGAAGAAAAAGATTCAATTTTGATTGAAAATTTGTTAAATTCGTGTCCAAAATGTCGCCGGAGAAGATGGATATTCGAGTCCAATCCTTGAGGTATGGTTTTGATTGAGAAGTTAAGGATGAGATTGGAGAAGATGAGTTTTGATTGAGAAGCTGAGATAGGTGGTGGCCGGAGAAATGAGCTAGGCAAGATGGGTTGTGGTCGCCCAATGTTTTTGGGACAAAAATGCCTCAATCCATGAGTCGGCTGTTGTGGTATCTTTGGGGGGATTCATTTATCAATTTGCAGCAAATCTCTCATTAGATCTAATGAATTGGAGTTGAATTGGAGAAGACGAGTTTTTAATGAGATGCGTTTTGATTGAGAAGTTAAGGATGAGATCGGAGAAGATGGGTTTTTATTGAGAAGTTGAGATCGGTGGTGGCTGGAGAAAAGGAGCTGGGCAAGATGGGTTGTGGTCGCCCGGATTTTTTGGGACAAAAATGCCCCAATCCATGAGTCGGCTGTGGTGGTATCTTTGGGGGATTCATTTATCAATTTGCAGCAAATCTCTCATTAGATCTAATGAATTGGTGTTGAATTGGAGAAGATGAGATTTTATTGAGATGGGTTTTGATTGAGAAGTTAAGGATGAGATCGGAGAATATGGGTTTTGATTGAGAAGTTGAGATCGGTGGTGGCCGGAGAAAGGAGCAGGGCAAGATGGGTTGTGGTCGACCAAATATCTTGGGACAAAAATGCCCCTCACGTGGCCGGCACGTTAGGGGAATTTGGCTTGAATCGTCACCGGATTCACTAATTGGACATTTATAGTGGCCCGTAAAAAGATGGGGCTATAAATAGCCTAATAAAAAGATGAGGACATTAATGGTGGCCCGTAAATAGATATATGTTACAAATAGCAGTTTTCTCTTTTGCCAAAAAAAATTGGGACAAAAATGCCCCTCACGTGCATGGCACGTGACTCCATTTTGGCCGGAATATTGACTGGATTCACTAATTGGACACTTATAGTGTCCCGTAAAAAATAGCTTTCCTTTGACCTTGAGAATATTTCTTGTTCTCTTGGTACATTAACTTACAGGTCTTGATCTAATATAATAATTTCTCTTTATGCTTGTTGTTCATTATCCTCTATTATGCTTGTTGGTCATTGTCATTGTTCCCTCAGGGTTTTTGATGTCTCTCTCTTTGAGTTACTGTACCTATTTCTTGATTAGAGGGGATAATTATAGTTTCAATGAAATCCTCTTATCTCTTATATTTTTAGTTCTTGGCTATTATAGCTATTGGAAAGAGGAGAAACACTTGTAAATTCTTATCTTTGTGAATATCAGAGAGCAATATTACAATTTCTTTGTTTAATTTATTTATTGTATTTTTATTAGATTTAACAATTAAATGGTTATTTTGTTTTATAATAATTTAGGAGAACAATTTAGATTCATGAAAACATTTGAAACGAATCATTGATCTCCAAAGTGAACGTTGGAAGACTTCCTGTTTGTTTTGTTTTTATATTTATTTTTACTTTCATATATTTATTATTTTATTTGAGATGAGATTTGTAAAATTAAAAAGAAAAGAAAAGGAAGAACTCTTATATGAAAATTTGAATTTTATATCGTTATTGAATTTGATTGAATTGAGTCATTTGAGTTTGTAGGAAATTCTCGGTTTACGTGAAGGTTTGAGTTTGCTACTTTGTTCATGTGAGTTTCGCAAACCGAAACTTACTGGATTTAAAGTGCTTACGATATGTTTATAAAATTATTCATTTTGTTTATAAAGTTATTCATTTTGACAAATGATTCTTTTAGAAAATAGAAATGATTTATTCTTAAGAATTTGGTTATTTGTCAACTTCTTTAAATTGGAGAGGTTCTCCAATGTTTGTATAAAATATGCATTAGAATTGCATAGGAGCGGTGCTCCGATTAAGAATATATGAGTTTTGGAATAACCTATTTTTCGCAGGTTCGCTCAACACAGGTAAGTTTCGGAAAATGATTTGATATAAGAAAACTGCATTGTTTTGGAAACCCATGTGCATTATCATGGCATATTTGAGAAATTGTGCATTTTTGTTATATTTGGACTGGCGAACGGGTGAATATTTTGAATAGATTTGAATATGATTATGTTGGTTGGCCTTTATGTTGTCCCTTTTGATTGTGAAATTTGCAATAAAACCCTGTTCCGACCAACTTTGATTTGGATACGATTCGAAATTGATTTGATAGCCTAAAGCGTCAATGGATTGCACTGTACATGGCTAGTCACCTGTGCTAGGGCCTCTTCTGCTGGCGTGGTACGCATAGACTCTGGATTGTGGTACAACGTGAAGGGGGCATAGTATTCCGGGAGGGTTCGGCCCAACCGGTATTACGTTTATTTGTGTGGAACATCGTTTTGTGATGTTCGGCTGCTCTGCGGCTAGTCAGGAGGGGCTCGACATTGGTGTTAGTCACCAGGTGCGGACTGGTAGGTGCCCCAGTTTTCGTAGTCTGGTTTTGTGTTTGGGGAGGCATAAGGTATGAAATTCGAGCTCGTACTGATGTGAGGATGGTAATGACTTCGGGATCCGGACTTGTCTTCGTGAGCTCGACTTTAATTTGAGAAATATTTTGGAAACTCAAGTTTAGAGGCTGCGTTGATATGTCTTGATTTGTTCAGACTTTTCGATCGCGTCTCAATCCTTCATGTGTTTTTGCATATGATTTTGAAACTCAATGGAAAATGGATTTGTTCGCACTAAGAATATTTTTTAAAAGCATATGCATGCATTCACTAAAAGATCCTTGAAAATACACTAGCACACACGCGAACTCACTGAGCTTTCTGGCCCACACTTGTTTTTATGACATATTTTCAGATAAAGCTGGTTCAGGAAATGGATCCATGAACCTCGTGGCAATCTCTACTTGGAATTTGAGGAAGCCATTTGCCATATAATGTCATGCTTTTGGAAACCTTTATGTATCAGATCCACCTATAAGAATTACGTGTTTTAGTTGTTTACCTTGTAAGAGATAACTTTTCTATATTATGTATTTCTTGTTTTGTTATTTTGCCTCGGAGCATTTGAGATTTTGTATATGTTAGTGCCGAGAGGCACGCAGACACCCTACTCAGCCGCAATGGTCCCACCTAGCAGAGGGGTTGGGGGTGTCACATCCCATATTGATATCTAAAAACAAAGATAGGTCATATGGATCAATGATGACTCAACAACCAAAGCTAAGTCTAAGGAGATATAGGAATAACACCTTTAAAGCACAATCTCCCCTTTTACCAAAAACAAAGTTATCTTTAACGAGACAGAAACATGTTAAAAACCAAAGCTAACAAAGATGAATGTGATAATATGTAAGGATGTGATGACATGATGAGCGTGATAATATGTAAGGATGTGATGACATGATGAGCATATATATATATATATATATATATATATCACAAAACATAGCAAGAGGAAGCATAAGATAACACTATGAAGCACGTTCCTCTTCAAGTAATGGTTAGCCAAAGAGGTATAACAAGGCATCAAGCTAACCAAAACAACATGAGATCAAAAGATAGAGGTAGAAAGCACGTGATCTCATATATATATAGGGAGGTAGATACAAAAGATACACTTATTAAGATCGTACAACACCCATATAGAGCACACAAGATGCTAAAAACGATTAAAATATGCAAAACAAAGCCAACTTGAGATGTGATGATGCAAAGATATGAACAATGTAGGCATATATCACAAATATGGAGGGGTATAAGATATAAATCATAAAAACAACTACCCCTAAGGTTTTGCCCATATGAAAATAAAAGCAAAACTTACAGTATAGAGAATGTGAAGTTCAAAATTTGCTGAAAATAGAGCATCTGATCAACCGCCATTTAGCCTCAGGTCGACAGAGCTGCTGCGGTCGATCGAAGCACAAAGTCCGGTCAACCGGACTTAAGGCAGAAAACTGAAAAACCAGTAGAATTTAACACAAACTAAGTCCAAACTGCCAAAAGCACATACCAAGGCACATAACAATGCCACAAACACAGTTTATACATCAAGTTAAGCTTCTTGAAGATCAACCACATAAGACACATTTTTAACACTTGAAGATATAAACATAAAGCTACCCCATGCTATATAGATCAAGTTAAGAGCAAAACAGTGCATCTAAAACTCCCCCTAAGACATATAACCATAATAGTAGAGGGTTCAAGGATGAGCTTTCATCATAGGGATATAATCATTAAGCTCTCTAAAACATATGCATATAAGATCAAAACATAATGCATAACATGTTATAACCCACACAAAAACAATTCGTACAAAATATAAAAGTTCAAGAACAACAATTGCTAAACTAGCGATACATATGGGATAGCATAGGTAAGAAAAAACTATAAAAAAAAAAATAGAGTTTAGGATTTCTCATGGATTTGTGAAGTTGCTTCTTGCACTTTGAGTTTCCCATGAGATTCTTGACATTATTCAATCCACTTGACCATCTTCATTCTCGGTTGAATGTCCCTCATTGCCTTGCTCCTCTTCTTTCTCCCCTTCTTCATCGGTACAATTTTTGTGGAATTTTCACTGTCCACCAACAAGAAGCATGTGCATTTGATAAAATTGTCATTCGATGTAAATGTTGTGTCTTTCACTTCTTTGAACGAGGTTTGTGAGTTTTTGCTTGAGTTTCTTGAAAAGAAAAGTAAGCATACTCTCGTAAAGTAGAAATTTATAACCCCTTTGACACCCTCACTAAAATACTTCAAATCTTAGTACCCAAAATTAGCTTTCTTGCTTTCCACAAGCCATTGCATTAACGTCATTTGAAGATATGAGATCGAACTCTTATGGCCTTTGACGGGGATGACCACATTGGATACCATGTGATGTAGAATCCGACCATATTCATCTAACTTATTTGTTTCTCTTTCATTGGATTTGTTGAAAGCTCTTTTGATGTTGAAGTATGTTTTGAAGCTTCCAATATCCAAGATGTCTTGATGGGGCACATTCCCGGAGTTATCATAAATGACGAATAGCATCTTCTTCAAGCCCAACTCCAAGGATATTACAAAACATAGATTCTGAGAAGCTAAATTCTAAACCACCTACCCCGACGTCCACCAATAATCTCCATCGTCCCTTTAACCTTCTTCTCTAAGGTTTGCTCCAAATTCATAAATTGTAAGTGTGTATATTTCACAATTATGAAGAAACAAATTCATCCATCCCATATCCAAGAAATATTCTCTTATTTTATCTAGCCCTTTTCGAATGTGTCTATATCTCTAACATACCCCAGTGTAATACCCATATTTTCCCTTACTAGGGTTTCATAAAGTTTTCTAGCATCATCGGAGTAAAAAAGAGGAGATATATTTCTTGTTGTGTAATTGGAAGATTCTCCTTGGAATCGTAAAGATGGTGGGTGGATGGGTAGTTCATCATCGGTCTTCGTTTCTTCATCGGAGTTTCATTGCACCTTGTTTTTCCATTTGTCTTTCTTCTCAGTGATTTTCTTTGTTTTGAATCTTTTGTGAGCGGAATTATCCATTTCTTGATTGGATAACCTATTTTCTAAGGGTCTTTTGGTGGTGGGTTTTTTTTGTTTTGGTGGATTCTCTTTGGATTGATCATTTGGTGGTTGATTTGGTGGTTGATTCGTCTTCATGATTGTGTCTATAGAAGATATATGGAAAGAATTTAAGTATGCGTAAGGATGGGCTTTGAATTTGAGAGGGAGATATGAAGGGTTTTGAAGTTTGAGAGAGAGGGACTTTTGTGATTTGGAAAAATGAATTGTGAAAACCCCTTTAAATATGAAAAACCCCGATGCTTCCGGTCGACCGAGGCTTAGTTGAGGTCGTCCAGACCACTTCAGAACTAAAATGAATTATCTTCTGTCTCGATTTCGGTCGACCGAACTGAGGTTTGGTCAACCGGGATACCCTGAACTTTACGAAGGCATTTTGACTATTTCTTTTGTCGGCCGGAGCCTGGTGCGGTCGACCGTAGTTCCACTGTTTTCTGCAATAAAATGCAATTTTGGTACCTAAACTCTTTTTTGTCTTTGGAGGGGTTAGTCCTAGGGCATTTTACGACCCATGTCGATTTTGCACCTCTTTCAATCATCTTTTTAATGATGCAACAATTAGAATGATGTCCACATTTTCCACAATATGAGCATTTAACATTACACATGGTGGAATGTGAAGTTCTAGAATCAAAAGAAGTAGAGTGTGCATACTTGTGCTTGTGTTTGTGCTCTAAACAAGTAGCATCATGTGAATCATATTGAGCATCAAGCATAATACCAAGGATGTCTCTAGCACATGTACACTTATCCACATAAGCATTTAGAATGTCAAATTTATGCATCAATATATAATACTCAACACGCTTAATCAACAATTAGCATATTGTCAAGTAATTCATGGTTCTCAAGAGATAAATCATAAAGCGATAAAAGCGCATTCTATTTTTCATTCTCTTTGACATAAAAAGATGTAAGGAGACTATCATACTCTACTTGCATGCAAGATCTTTCATTAAGTGAGCAAGCAAGTTCATTACATGATCTTGTTCTTCTTAGCCATCTTTTTCAATACATCATATAAATCACTTAATAGCACACAAGGATCATCCTCATAATCATAATCAAGATCAAGAGAGAGATTTGAATCTTTTATTTCATTGTCTATAGATTTAGGACTTTTAATATCATTTTTATCTTCATCGATGAGTCCAATGAGGCATCTTGAGTAGTCTTGATCTTGATCACTACTTTCATTTGAGGAACTTGTCCTTTTATTGCTTCTTCTTCTCATAATTTCATTTATTGTATTAGAAGCAATCTTCTTGTTCTTTGTAGACTCATCATTGATTGATGAAATGTTGTTTCTTGATGAACTCTCCACAAACTTGTTGTCCTTGCCACATAACTCTCTTCTAGGAGTTTTTGCCATTTCTTGTGGTTCATTTCTTCATTGTGAAGTTTGGATCTTTTGGAACCTACAAGGGAAACTTGAGAAGAGCTAGGCAACTTTTGAGAAGGTCCTTTATCGTCAAAGTTGTTTCTCAAGTGGCAAGTGTCAAGAGGGAATGATGCAACATCAATAAGATTACAAGTATAAAGGTCAAAAACACTTTTCAAATTATTGATATCATCTATTAAAGAGCTTTGAGAAAGTGAAGTCGATACGTTTTCTTTCTTACCAAGTGATGATGAGTATGGATTGACATTTTGGCCTTTGTCATCACTTGAGGCTTTGCTCTTTGTTATCAAGAATCTTGGTTCCTCATTATGTATCACTTTTGAGCTTTTCAAGAGCTATGGAGTGTTTTTTATTTCGTCTTTCTTGAATATCTCCGTTTAAATTCTCCATTCTCCATTGAATGATCAAACTTTCTTGCACTTCTTTTTGAATTTCTTTCTTTGAAACTTAGTGACAATTTATTTCTTTTCTTTGAACAAGGTATGTGACCTTCATTATCTCCATCATAGTTTATATCCATATGAAGGCGGTCATCATCTTGTGTGGTGCATTCCACCAACTCTTCAAGTATCTCATCTTGTGAAGGCTCAACATGTAAATTATATTTAGAGCTCATTGAAGATTGACCTTTGAGTTCTCCTAAATCACACTTTTTGATGTTATCAAGGTTTGCTTGAGTTTTTATTGAGATGTCTTCAATATCTTTACAAGATTGAATCCCCAATTCTTGAATTCCCACATTTGGCTCTTGCACTTCAACTTTGCCTTTGTAAGATGCTTCAAGCATATTCCACATTGAATGAGCGTCTTTGCATTCATGAACTTTGTTGAGTGATTCTTCATTTAAAGCACAACAAAGAACGTTGATGTCCTTGAAGTTGAGTGTCATCTTTTTGAAGTCATCTTCATTGAAGTCTCTTCTAGACTTTGTCACTTTGACACCTTGTAAAATAATTGAAGGAACAAAAGGACCTTCTTCTATAATGCTCAACAATGTAATGATGAAGAACCTTGGCGATTGGATTTATCAAGAATCAACACAAAAGGGATTTGGGGATCTTTCTCTTCCTGAGATTAGTTCACGTAAATGCTGACACTAAGACCTCTAAGCAGCATTAGCAACTAGCAACCTTAAATGAAATACTTTAGTAGAATTTGACACGCAAGACCTCAAGACATCATGAGAATCAAGCAACCCTGGCATAAGAATTCTAAGTAGAGGATGAAACACCACAACAAGGGAACTAACTTGTTGATACAGTAACAATGAAAGAAGTTCAATCACAAAGTATTAAAGGAATAACCTCACAATATATTATATCAAGTCTAAATAATACTTTGGCCGAAATCTCTCTTAAATAGAGTTTGAGGATTTTGGCTAGATAGCTTACAAAGAGTCATAATTGAACTATAACTAAACAAACACAAGTATAGTAAACTAATTAAACAAGTACTTTACTTAAAATAAATAAATAATGAACCACATGTCCTTTATTCAAGCTTAAATTTTCGAAATTAATAAACTAGTAAAAGATGAAAATTAAATAATAACTAAACTTGGAAAACAAGATATAATTCTCGCCTAAAATCTGGACAGCATGATGTAGCAACTTGAAAGACGATTAAGAATTCCAAAACGAAATAATATGATATTGTGGTCTTCATGAAAGTTGTAGATCTTCCTCTTTGATTTCCAATTGATCTTGAATGAGCTCCATTGGATTCCTATATCGAAAGTTATGACCATTAGACCAAACTGTCTCAAAGCTGAAATTAATGTTGATCCAAGTTGATGAGAGTTCTTATTACATAGAGTCTTTGGGTCTCCAAAATGAGTGTTGTGATGTAAGAGCTTGATTCCTAGATTTCATTTGAGACATTATCCAAGCCCCATCATTCCTTGAAGTATCCATATATGAGTTCTCATCATTCCCTCTTTGTTCAAATAGATTTGTCCTCGAATCTTGAAAATTAATGAAAGGACACATTCTTTGATTTTGTGGCGATTAGTAACTCTATTGAAAACACGGCCTTGTCTTCCTGTTTAAGATTATAAGCAATACTAGGAAGAGTAGGAGTTGTTAGATCAAGAGTAGTGAACGAAAAAGATGATGCTTTTGACTCTTCAAAAATCATTAGAACAAGGGGTTCATTGGGCTGAATAGTAATATCTCCCTCGTCAATATTAAAATTCCTTTTTCCCTCATGTTTTTCCTCATCAATCAATTTTGGTTCAGTCAAAATTTGCAACTCATCACTCACCACTTTTTCCTCATCGTTCAATTTTGTTTCACTTGAATTTTCTGATTGTCCCTCAAGGAATGGTTAGTCGATTTTTGTAATTCATCTCTCACCACTCTTTCCTCGTCTTTCAATTTTGGCTTTCGTTGCTCGGCCAATTGTTGAATAATTTCTTCCAAACAAGATATCTTTTCTCTCAGTTTTTGGGAAGCTTGCGACCTATAAGAACATTCAAAAGAGTTTAATCTCTTATCTATATTTTCGAATATCTTTTTTAATCCTTCAATAATCTTTTGTTGATATAATTCCTCCATCATCTCTCAAATGAAAATATTAAGGAAATGTGAAAATTTAGGAAAGGTGAAAAAAATAATGAAATGTGTAAAATTAGGAAAGTTCCTAATTTTTTGTCCTTTTTTATCAAGAAAGCAAAAAATGGTACACCAAGAAAGAGATCAACCTTGAGCTCTGATACCAATCTAATGAAGAACCTTGAAAATTGGATTTATCAAAAATCAACACAAAAGGGATTTGAGGATCTTTCTCTTCTTGAGATTAGTTCACGTGAATGTTGACACTAAGACCTCTAAGCATCATGAGCAACTAGCAACCCTAAACGAAATACTTTAATAGAATTCGACACACAAGACCTCAAGACATCATGAGAATCAAGCAACCCTGGCATAAGAATTCTAAATGGAGGATGAAACACCACAACAAGGGAACTAACTTGTTGATACAATAACAATGAAATAAGTTCTAAAAGAAGTTCAATCACAAAATATTTAGGGAATAACCTCACAATATTTTGTATCAAGTCTAAATAATACTTAGGCCGAAATCTCTCTTAAATAGAGCTTGAGGATTTTGGCTAGATAGCTTACAAAGAGTCTTAATTGAATTAGAACTAAACAAACACAAGTATGGTAAACTAACTAAATAAGTACGTTAATTAAACTAAATACCTAATTGACCACGTGTCCTTTATTTAAGCTTTGAATTTCGAAATTAATACACTAGTAAAAGCTGAAAATTAAATAATAACTAAACTTGGAAAACAAGATATAATTCTCGCCTAAAATCTGGACATCGTGATGTAGCAACTTGAACAACGATATAGGATTCCGAAATGACATAATCTGATTTTGTAGTCTCATGAAAGTTGTAGACCTGCCTCGCAGATTTCTAGTGCATCTTGAATGAGCTCCATTGGATTCCTGGATCAAAAGTTATGACCATTACACCAAACTGTCTCAAAGCTGAAATTAATGTTGATATAAGTTGATGAGAGTTCTTATTACGTAGTCTTTGGGTCTCCAAAATGAGTGATGTGATGTAAGAGTTTGATTCCTAGATTTCCTTTGAGACATTATCCAAGCCCCATCATTCCTTGGAGCATCCGTATATGAGTTCTCATTAGGTAAAGTCATTAGAAGACAAAAAATGTTTAAACATATATTGCCAACAAGAGAAGTTGGAGCCATCATATAACGGTCGTCTAGATAGGGAATGGTCTTCTATGGAAGAAGTAGAAAAACATGAAGTTATGGATCCTTCTAGGGTGTTAATCCTAACAAAAATGAGACTAGGCTTGATACCAATTGAAATACCCGGTAGGGGTGAACTAAGAGGGGGTTGAATTAGGTTCTAAAACGTTTTCGCTTTTCTAAAAAACTTCTTAGCTTAAGTGATCACATTAACAAAAAGTATGTTGATTAAGCATATAAGGTGAGTTAAAGATTAAGTAAACAAGATGACTTACGTGTTAAATGCAACACATAGGAACTCAAGACAATGAATATGATCAATGATAGACTAAGTCAATAGTCCTATATGAAAAGTTTGTAAGAGCAAACACTACAAGTCATATGAAACGGTGTCGGAATTGAGAAATTCATGTGGCGATAGAAGGAGGATTGAAAAAGCTATGTATGGGCGGTGACGGATTAGCATTTGGAGTTTCCAGTATTAAGTAATTGCAGTTCGAATTAGATTGTTTTATGGAATTTCCGCATTCTTCTAATCAAATGACATCAATGGCACAATAACAATTCATTTGTTCTTGGCCATGAATTATTCTCACTTCCTCAAGGGGCCTAAGATATCACTCTTGTTATATATGAGGGACACATCCTTTCTTAATCACACATCATCATACACATGGTTCATAATATACCCAACAAATGCCTTTATAGCTCATCTTCTTACATACAGCGTTTGACACCATCAAAGCATATCACTAGCCATGTAGGAAATCTTGTTAGATTTCAAGTTGAAGGATTATACATACAAACACGGTCATTATAAGAAACACTATTGACATTTATATAACAATCCATGAAAACACTATTGACATTTATATAACAATCCATGAAATGTTCTTATAGCGGGGGTCAGTCTAGTATTATGAAATCCAATATCACATACCCATTTGTTGATTAAATATCTAATGTCAATCACATCACATACTAGTCTCAGCACATTATCCTCGTCATTCCATATTAATGTTCGACTAGGGACATTTAAGAATAGTGTTATAACAATTTATAAAAACTATTCTAAATGATATTGGAAGAAATTGCAAAGATCAACAAAGGTTAAGAGCTACTCAATCCAACATTTAAGAAGCGAGTAGTATGCTCCTTAACCAAAGAAGTGATGAAGTCCAATACACTACAACATGAAGATTTTTATAGGACTACACTCCTCTATGAAGAGGTTGATCAAAGGCTTCAAGTAAAATCTCCAAGAAGAAATCATTTTTAAGACCTTGAAGATTAGTCAAGAAGATACACAGGTATAATCCTTGTGACTAATCTTATTTTGATGAATACTAGATTATAATAATGATGAAACTCATACTTTTACATGTTTTAAAAATCATCTTTCTTACTTTGATTTAATCTTTCAAAAGGTTTTGAAAAGCATATTTTAAGTGTTGGTCCTGAGGTCTTAAACTTATTTTAAAAGACTTTGAAAATCACTTAGGCATGAGTTTGAGAACATTAGAAATGCGACCAAGTGGAAAACCCACTTTTGGACTAACGTCCGGTCGATCGGGTTCTTGACCTCAGATGATTGGATGAAGTCTGGTCGACCGACATGTGTTATCCGGTCGACCGAGGTTGTTTTTGTTGGAGTACATTTAATCTAAGGTGCGCCAATTCGATTGGGCTGGGCCGGGATTGGATTGGGCCCTTAATCGGGTTGGGCCGACCAACCCATTTGGACCGACCTTATGGCTGGAAAATTGGATATATTTTCCAGTTCTTATCTCTTAGAAGGAGGTTTAAGTGGTGGAGAATGTGGAGGAGTGGTTTCCTCCATGATCTCCCACTTCCCCCTTTCTCTCTCCCCACTCTCCCTTGAATGACTAAGAAAAATGCTGATTTTTCCTAGCATTCTAAGTCATTATTCTCCAATTTTTTGGAAGCTTAGTGAAGAGAGAAAAAGAGAGAGCATTCAATATAGATTGAATAGAAAGGAAAAGACAGCTCTTCTATATACTTGTTTTCTAGCTTTGGCTAATAGAAAAGAAGTAAGAAAACTGTTTCTTGTTCTTCTTTTAGGTCCTATATCCACCATAAATATATACTCCATCTTGAAGAGTGTCTTCAAGACTTCTACGAGGCGTTGGCTAGCACCAAGCGGTAGAGGACCATCCCCGGAAGATCGAGTGGATATTGGGAGAGGCGGAGCCTGCGTTGGTGGCGTTCCGTTCGTGACAACAAACCTACTTCGAAAGGTATAATGCTATCCCGTAGTCTAAGGTTCTTACTCGTGAAAGATCCTATTAGAGGCGGGTCGTTTTATTTCCGCTACATAACTTGTTTTAGACCCGGTTATTCCTCTAACAGTGGTATCAGAGCCACTCATGAGTACCCTATAGACTTAATGTGCTATAGTATTTTAATATGGATTATGAATCTATATTTTGCATGCCTTAGGATTGCTAGAAATGTTGTATATCATGTATGACATGTTTTTCCATTATTTTGTATGTATGAGAGTCGAGAATTTCGGTCGACCGCAATGCATGTTTTGGTCAACCGAGTACTCTCAGTACTTTGTTCGGACGATTGGGAGATATGTCGGTTCATCCGACTGGTTACCCGGTCGACCGAGCGTGGTGGCCGGTCCACCGATCTGAAACAGAATATGAAATGTTCATTTTGCTGGTTGCTCTTTTTCCATAAATTGTTATGTTAGTTGAGCATGATGCATAGTAATCGCCTTTACCCTGTTGGTTTATTTAAAAATACGATCTGCGAATCGTGCCTATCTTTTTTTTATCAAAAGTTGTAATTCTCTTCTCATCAAATCCCCTCGAATGTAACTCAAGGTTTCCTTAGAATTATGTAATTCTAGATTAGGAGAAGGTACACCTGTGATGATGATTTGGAGACAACCACCTGAAGGTCAAGACGGTGTAAAATAAAATGTTTTCTTTTCACACCCTTAGATTGACTTCACAGTTTTTCCATTGGCTTGGAAAAATCGAATAGGATATGGCGATTACTATTGCATTTTTACTTTTATGTATTGGATGCATATGTATATAAGCATAAACTGTTTTATTTTATGCTTTTCTGGTGAGATTGTTAAAAACAAAACCCCTCAATTAAATATTAATTAGTGCCTTCCTAAGTTTGGCCCTCGTCAAGGCCTAGATCGACATTAGTATGGGACATGCCAAAGCTGTACATACGTGTCTATCCAGGTGAGGCGCGAAGGATAATTTGTGATATCCGCCGGCAAAAACTTAGGGTCCTAGTTAACTGGATTATCACAATAAATGGATTGAGGATCTAGAGGCAAAAGAGTTGAGAAAAGTGTATATTGATACGCTTGAATAAATGTAATTCACTCAACTAACCAAGAATTACATAATTTGATGTAATTGGCAAACGTTGCCTACCTAAATAATTAAGTTTTGGGCGATCAGCCAAAGCTGACTCAGAACGAGGTGAAATATGGATCTTGGCCCGCTAGAAAGTTAACGAACTTTACGAGTTGATAATGAGGGTTATTCACTCGAAGAAAATAGTGGGAGAAATCATTAAAAAGATAAAAGACCTAATAATGATTTTATCGATACTTACTTAGCATATGTATTTTGTTGTAGAAAAATGGCAAATTCAAACCAAACACTATCACTGCGTTCTGTCCTTGAGAAGGACAAATTAGAGGGAGTTAACTTCCTCGACTGGTTCAGGAACTTGAGAATCGTTCTCAAGCATGAAAAAAAGTTGTATGTTCTAGAACAGCCTATTCCTGATACACCAGAGGCTCGCGCTTCGACCGCTGAAAGAAGTGCTTATCAGAAGCATTGTAGTGATTCTTTAGATGTGTCTAGCCTTATGCTTGTCACCATGAATTCTGAGCTTCAGAAGCAACATGAGGACATGGGGGCTTATGAGACGCTGGCTCACCTGACGCTGGCTCACCTGAAGCAACTATATCAGGGACAAGCACGCTAGGAGAGATTCGACGTATCGAAATCTCTTTTTCAATGCAAAATGTCTGAAGGAATGCCAGTAGGAACGCACGTTCTTAAGATGATAGGTTATGTTCAGAACCTTGAAAAACTGGGATTTCCTTTGGGGCAAGAGTTGTCGACTAATTTGATCTTGCAATCGTTGTCTGAGTCATTCAGTCAGTTCATTCTGAATTATCACATGAATGAAATTGACAAGCCATTGCCTGAGTTGTTGAACATGCTGAGGACTACCGAGAAGGAAATAGGCAAGTCCAAGCCCAACACCATACTGATGGTGCAAAAGGGCAAAGGCAAAGGTTTTGTGAAACCCAAAGGCAAACCGAAAGGTAAGCCCAAGGGCAAGCAAACCACTTTCAACAATGCACTGAAATCTAAGGGTGGTGTAGCCAAGGACTCTATCTGTCATCATTGTGGTGAAAAGGGTCACTGGAAAAGGAACTGCAAAAGCTATGTTGCAGGGAAAAGGCTGGAAAAGGAGAAAGCAAATGTTGCTTTGAGCTTAGGTATTTATGTTGTTGATATTAATGTGATTGATATCAATTTAAATACAACTACTTCTTGGGTACTTGATACCGGATGTGGTTCTCACATTTGTACTAATGTGCAGGGACTGCAAAGGAGTAGAGAGTTGGCAAAGGGTGAAGTGGAACTACGAGTTGGCAACGGAGCACATGTTGCAGCCCTAGCTGTAGGGACTTGTACTTTTACTTTGCCTTCAGGTCTTGTTTTGGGTTTAGAAAACTGTTTCTATGTACCAAGTTTAACTAAGAATATTATTTCAGTTTCTTGTTTGGACAAGAAAGGTTTTGAGATTTCAATCAAAAACCAACGATTGTCGTTATTTTTGGATAATATTTTTTAAGCAAGCGCCTCTTTGATTAATGGTCTATATATTTTAGACCTAGATATGCCAATTTTAAATATAAATACAAAGAGGATTAAGACTAATGATTCTAATCCGACATACCTCTGGCATTGTCGCTTAGACCAAATAAACGAAGACCGCATATCCAAGCTCCATAAAGATGGTCTTGTTGGAATCATTTGACTTCATGTCTTATCATCGATGCGAATCTTGTTTGTTGGGTAAGATGACAGCATCACCTTTCACTAAGCTAGGTGAGAGAGTCGATGCTTTATTAGGACTAATACATAGTGATGTATGTGGCCCTTTTAATATACATGCAAGGGGTGGTTACCTCTACTTCATTACCTTTACTGATGACTTCAGTAGGTATGGATATGTGTTCCCGAAGCATTTGCTAAGTTTAAAGAGTTTAAACTAGAAGTAGAAAACCAACTTGGCAAAATTATTAAGGTTCTTCGATCTGATCGAGGAGGAGAATACTTGAGTCAAGAATTCTGTGACTATCTAAAGGATTGTGGAATCGTTTCACAACTTTCTCCTCCAGCTACTCCACAATGGAATGGTGTATCTGAAAGGAGGAACAGAACCTTATTAGATATGGTTCGTTCTATGATGAGTCACACGAGCCTGCCCAATTCTTTTTGGGGACACGCACTAGAGACATCAGCTTTAACACTTAACCGCGTTCCATCAAAATCAGTTGCAAAGACGCCATACGAGTTATGGACTGGGAAGTGTCCCAGTTTGTCTTTTCTCAAGATTTGGGGCTGTGAAGCTTTTGTAAAACGCTCAGCTTCTGATAAGCTGGCTCCAAAATCTGAAAAGTGTATATTTGTAGGTTATCCTAAGGAAACTAAAGGATACTACTTTTATATCCCTAACGAAAACAAAGTGTTTGTTGCTCGCGCGAGAGTCTTTCTAGAAAAACAATTTGTTTCTAGAAACACGAGTGGGAGTAGCGTAGAACTTAATGAAGTTCCATACTCTCAAACTAGCACTAATGATAAGATGGAAATTAAACAGACTCCACAAGTTGTTGTTTAGCAGGTGCCACAAACAGTTGTGCAGCCAACACCAGTTCAAGAAACACAAGAATTGCGTAGGTCTGATAGAGTTCGTCGTCCACCTCCGAAAAAATTTGGTTTTTTCATAACAGAACATGGTGATGTTATGTTTGTGGATCACGATGAACCTTCAACCTACAAACAGGCAATTAATAGCCCGGATTCTGAGAAATGGCTTGAGGCCATGAGATCTGAAATGGACTCCATGTACACAAACCAAGTCTGGATCTTGGTTGATCCACCTGAAGGGGTAACTCCCATAGGGTGCAAATGGGTTTTTAAGATTAAAACCGACATGGAAGGGAATGTACAAACGTAGAAGAGGCGACTGGTCGCGAAAGGTTTCAAACAAGTTCATGGTATTGACTATGACGAGACCTTTCCCCCTGTAGTTATGTTCCAATCCATTCGGATTTTGCTTGCTATTGCAGCTTACTATGACTATGAAATCTGGCAAATGGATGTCAAAACTACTTTCCTTAATGGAAAACTTGAAGAGGATGTGTATATGACACAGCCTGAAGGTTTTGTCATTCCAGAGAATGCTGGAAAAGTATGTAAGCTTTAGATATCCATTTATGGACTCACGCAGGCTTCTCGAAGCTGGAACATCCGTTTTAATGATGCCGTCCGTGAGTTTGGCTTCATTAGAAATGAGGATGAGCCTTGTGTTTACAAGAAGGTTAGTGGGAGCTCAATTGTATTCCTGGTTTTGTATGTAGATGACATACTACTCATTGAAAACGACATACCAACCTTAAAGTCTGTCAAGGCTTGGTTGAGTACGCGTTTCTCTATGAAAGACTTAGGCGATGCCAGCTATATTCTTGAGTCAAGATCTATAGAGATAGATCCAAGAGACTCATTGGCCTAAGTCAGAGTACATACATAGACAAGGTGCTAAAGCGGTTTAGCATGCAAGAGTCTAAGAAGGGCCTTTGTCCTATGGCACATGGTACTGTTCTGTCGAACAAACAGTGTTCTAAAACGCCTGCCGAATTAGAACGCATGAAAGAGATCCCTTATGCTTCTGCCATAGGATCCATCATGTACGCCATGTTATGTACTCGCCCAGATGTCTCGTTTGCCTTAAATCTTACGAGCAGATACCAGTCTAATTACGGTGAACGTCACTGGATCTCAGTGAAGAATATCCTCAAGTACTTACGAAGGACTAAGGATACATTCTTGATTTATGGAGGGCGGATGAGCTCGTTGTAAGTGGTTACACCGATGCTAGTTTCCAAACCGATAGAGATGATTTCCGATCGAATCAGGATATGTGTTTAACTTGAATGGAGGTGCTGTGAGCTGGCGCAGTTCAAAGCAATCGACCATCGCAGATTCTACGACAGAGGCCGAGTACATAGCATCTTGTGAAGCAGCTAAGGAGGCAGTTTGGATCAGGAAATTTATTTCCGACCTCGATGTGGTTCCTAGTATTGCGAACCCGATAGACCTCTATTGTGACAACAATGGGGCTATTTCACAATCTAGGGAACCCAGATCTCACCAGAGGTCCAAACATGCACTACGGCGGTTTCACCTAATCCGCCAAATTATAGAAAGAGGTGATGTGCATATATGTAGAGTAGATTCGGCAGACAATGTCGTCGATCCACTGAAGAAGCCACTGTCGCAGCAGCAGCATGATCGTCACACTAGCTCCATGGGTATCCGATATCTGGAGGGCTGATCTTTTCTTTAGAGACAGTCATTAGTATGCCCTTAAAGACCAATCAGTAGATGATTTTGGGTCTTTAGTGCAAGTGGGAGATTATTGTATCGTATTTATGTAATTTTCATTTTGATGAATAAAAAGGCATAAATTCCAGTATTATTTCAATATGTTTCTACGTTCTTAAAAACATAATGAAATAATATGTCCTTAGAATAGTATTCATAATTGTTATGATTCTGAAACGTCCCTAGTCGAACATTATTATGGAATCTTCGAGGACAATAATAATGTGTAAGACTAGTATGTGCGATGATTGATATAAGATATCGGATCGTCACATGGGTATATATGATTAGAGAATCATTATCATTTGGACGGGGACTCGACATGAGAAACACACCATAGGTTGTTATATAATAGTCAACGGTGTTTCTCAATTTTTGACTCGGGTTGTATATGAGATCCTTCGACTTGAGGTCTCACAAGAGTTCTTGCATGGCTAGTGTTATGCTTTGATAATGTTAAACGCTATCCGTAACAGGGTGAGCAATAAAGGCATTTATTGGGTATATCACGAATCTTGTTCAGGATGAATGGGATGCATAAAGGATTTGTCCCTCCTATATAGCAGGAGCGATATCTTGGGCCCCTTTGATGGAGTCTGACTAATTTATGGCCATGAACAAATGAATCAGTATATGATATTGATGTCATTTGATTAGTCTACTCGCGAATCAAGAAACTAAAAGATTGGACAATACAAGTGTGACTTTTTTCCATGACTTGTGTTCAATCTAGATATCAAGGACAAAAGCATTTAAATACAAATGTCAAATGGTGTGATTATGATAGTCACCAGATATTTATGAATTGGGGGTAATGATGCATTGCTAGATACCTCTCATTACTTGTGACATATGATGTCACGGCCAACATCATAGATACCTCCTGGGTCGCACTGATAGATCAACTGAATTGGGGTTGTTGGACTACATTTAATCTAAGGTGCGCCAATTCGATTGGGCCGGGCCGGGCTTCGAGCCGGGATTGGATTGGGCCCTTAATCGGGTTGGGCCGACCAACCCATTTGGACCGACCTTATAGCTGGAAAATTGGATATATTTTCCAGCTCTTATCTCTTAGAAGGAGGCTGAAGTGGTGGAGAATGTGGAGGAGTGGTTTCCCTCCATGATCTCCCATTTCCCCCTTTCTCTCTCCCCACTCTCCCTTGAATGACTAAGAAAAATGCTGATTTTTCCTAGCATTCTAAGTCATTATTCTCCAGTTTTTTGGAAGCTTAGTGAAGAGAGAAAAAGAGAGAGCATTCAATAGAGATTGAATAGAAAGAAAAAGACAGCTTTTTTATATACTTGTTTTCTAACTTTGGCTAATAGAAAAGAAGTAAGAAAACTGTTTCTTGTTCTTCTTTTAGGTCCTATATCCACCATAAATATATACTCCATCTTGAAGAGTGTCTTCAAGACTTCTACGAGGCGTTGGCTAGCACCAAGCGGTAGAGGACCATCCCCGAAAGATCGAGTGGATATTGGGAGAGGCGGAGCCTGCGTTGGTGGCGTTCCGTTCGTGACAACAAACCTACTTCGAAAGGTATAATGTTTTCCCGTAATCTAAGGTTCTTACTCGTGAAAGATACTATTAGAGGCGGGTCGTTTTATTTCCGTTGCATAACTTGTTTTAGACCCGGTTATTCCTCTAACAGTTTTTGTACTTAGTACTTTTGAATGTTCCAAGACTCCAACGGCTATAAAATCTCGAACGGCCATGTTATAGGTTGGTCGACCGAACAATTGATTCGGACGACTGGACCACCCATTGCGGTCGACTGAGATCGAGACAAAAGCCTTTAATCTTAACTTCAAAAGCATTTCGGATGACCTAATCTCTGAGCCCGGTTGACCGAAGCCTGTCTTGTCAAGGCAAAAATATAGCCAGTGTAACTCGATTTGCTTGCATTTGTTTGCCCCTTTAAATAGTCTTTAAGGCTTCATTTTGTTCTTTGCTCAAGCCAATAGAGGGGCCTTCATATACACATTTCATACAAGCAAATCAAACACTTTGATTTGCTAAATACTTCCAACATTCATCAAAACATTTCATTTTGAGAAAGAGGTTCGCATACATATTCTTTTATTCTCAAATATGAATTAGATATTTCATTGTAATCTATCCAATCCATTAAGGGATTTGTATTCTTGAGCTAAATTGTAAAGTCTCATGTGTTGCCTTGTTTGTGAGAGTGGTGGTTTTGGGCCTCCATGTGTTGGAGTGGATCTTTCTTGTAATCATAGGAACTAGAGTGAGTGATGAACCCGAAAGTGAAGTATGGTTGAATCTGTTCGTAAAACCTCCTCACTTAGTAGACTATATTAAGTAAAAAGTTCACAAGGGTGAAAAAGGGTTGCATGTGTGCATAAAAGGATCAATGTGTTGGCCTTTCCCTTTGAAGGTGGCATGTGTGCATAACATACCAATGGGTTGGTTTTGTCCTTCTGTGTAAAGCTCTCTCAAGACAAGATAGTGGAATTTGCCAAAATCCTTGGGTGTGTCCCAATGTAGTGGATGTAGATCTTTGTGATCGAACCACTCTAAATCCTTGTGTTTGAACTTCTAACTCTACCTCCCTACTTTCAAGTTCTTACATTATACTTGTGCTTATATTCCATATGAAATTTATTGTATGAGCTTTAATTGTTTATCTTAGGTTAGATAAATTGCTTGTTATATTGTGACTTGGCTTGGCTATAGGACTTGCACTTAGTAATCTTACAATCTTTATATATCTTACATAAGGGCTAGTCTATGTGACTTGTGTTGTTTTATCTTTCAAGCTTTGCATATAGGACTCTTGACTTGGACAATACCTTGATCATATTCATTGTCTTGAGTTCATATGTGTTGCATTTAACACATAAATCACTTAAGTTGTTTATACCTTAAATCGCCTTCATATGCTTAATGAATATATTTGTTAATAAAGAGAAAAAGTTTGAGAACCTTATTCATTCCCCCCCCCCCCTCTAAGGTTCTCCCATTTGGGTATTTCAATTGATAACAGAGCTTAGTCTCCTTTTTGTTAGGATTTACACTCTAGGAGGATCTATGGCCACATACTTTTCTACCTATTCTATAGAAGACTATTCTCAATCTAGACCACCGTTATTTGATAGCTCCAACTTCTCATGTTGGCAATATATGGTTATACTCTTTTTGTCATCTAATGATTTCACCTTGTTGAGCATTATAGAAGAAGATCCGTTTGTTCCTTCAATTAATATACAAGGTGTCAAGATGCTAAAGACAAGAAGAGACTTCAAGGAAGAGGAAGAAATTGCCACAAAGCTTCAAGAATAAATATTCAAAGAGAATTGGCATTGGGGTTGATCATTCCATGAGGAATAAAGAAATTGAAAGGAGATGTGTCAAACAGAAGAAAATAAAATACAGTCCTTAGCACTTGGAAGTCTCAAAGCTCAAAGGATATACATGTTGAAGACCCAATGTGCTTAAAGACAAAGACAAATGATGAAAAAGGCCAAAATGTCAATTCATACTCCTCATCACTTGGTAAGTTAACAAAGGTATCAACTTCACTTTCTAAAAGTAATCTACTTGTTGAGTTTTATCATTTAATAAGTGGTGTTGATATATATTAACAAGATTGTGCTTTATTGATAATTTGGCAAATTCAGTCGAGATACATAGTTTGGTGGATGGTTATTATACCATCACTATAATCAAAGATATATATATATATATATATATATATATATATATATATATATATATATATATATATGTGTGTGTGTGTGTGTGTGTGTGTGTGTGTGTGTGCGCGCGCGCGCTTGTTTTCTTATAAACGTTGCATCTCACTCTCTTGATTTTCATATACATATAGATAACCTTTAGCATGTTTTCTACATGTTACATTTTTTTTCTAAGGTATCTATGAGATGTAGCATATTCATTTTGAATGATTCTTTCTCTTACATGCTTAGTTCATGTAAGAATCACTCTAGTTGTTGTTTGTTTGAATTGTTAGTAGTGCCCTAGGTCCATTAGTATATATTGTACGTTTTATATCTTTATGAGCATGTATTTGAATAGTTAATTTTGCTTTTGAACATCAAATGTGTGATTTGATAGTAAAACTCATTAGCTTATGCAATTACTATTCTAACTGTCCCTCGTTTTATGTAATATTCTTTACAATGAAATAAAACTAGTATGATGTATGATTAATGATTATGTTTTACTAATCATGTGTAATTGATACAAATCATATCATAGATGCAATATATTGGGATACATTGTATCAGACGTGATCCGTTAGAGAAGTAATACTTCATGGTCATTAGTCATAAGTATTACTTCCTCAATACTATTTTGGAATCTTTAGAACTTATGTCTCCATTGATTCTAGCATGAATGGAGCTATGTTTTGACTCAGTCGGACGTTACTTTTAATCGAGTAATCAATACGACTGATGATCGGATGTAGTGTCCTATCATGGCTTGAATGTGAGAGGCATTGTAAGGAATTTGTCCCTCTCTTATTAGAGAGAGCTATCCATGGGCCCTTCGATAGGGAAAGACTGTTTAAATGCATGACTATGCTCAAATGTATTTAATAAAGTGATTATTAAATATTGTTTGTAGGAACAGTCTACCTGGAGATCGAGCATAAATATAATTAAGTTTTATAAGGGTGACGCCTACCATGCCTTATGTTTAATTAGGATTGATATTAGGTTCCACCGTAAATTCATTCACTTTGGGTAGTCACAATGTCCTGCTAGGGACCGCTTATGATTTATGAAAACATATTACTACTAAGTGTGTTTTCATTGTCACTGTGATATTAACCTACAGGGTCACACGCATAGACGAGTTAACGAGCTTCATGTCCATATGTGTCTAGGTTCGTTGTATCTGACATTTATTTTTCTGAGAATAATAAAACGTTATTATTTGAATTAGAGATGAGTAAGGGCATTTTCGATGTTTAGTTATAATTGGGATTACGTGGGAGTTATTATCCGATAAAGACTCCCACCACCAGTAGAAGTCTAGTGGACGTGTGAGTTAAAGATACGGGGCCCAAAAGAGAGGAGGCACTGCACCCTTTTAAACTAAAGGTTATACAGAGTGATGATTCAAATCTTGGGGTTTGCATGGGCTTGGCCCAGTTTCTCCAGTTCAGTCATAACATGGCACCCGGAAAAGTGGGACAAACATTTTTGTCCATAACGGAAGTCCCACTTCCATCTCGGGTCCATAACGGAAGTGGGACTTCCGTTCTGGCTGACGTGGCAGTTTTTCCCACGCGCAGTGCCACGGGTCCAGAACGGAAGTCCCACTTCCGTTATGGATCCAGGACGGAAGTGGGACTTCCGTTATGGTCCTGACAAAAAATACCCTACGAAAACCCTAATTTTTTCCCGTGACTTTGAGGACGGAATTGCCACTTCCGTCCTCAACCTCCAGACAATTTGCAGTGTAGTCACTTCTCACTTTTGCTTTTTTGACCCAAAAAAATATTTCCGAACGGTTTTTGCAATTTCGTGCGCATTTGTGACCGGTTTTCAGAGACTTGTCCAATTCGGAAATAAATTTTACAATTTCCCACCAAATCTATAAATACCCCTCCAAACCTCTCCACAATTCTCAAACCCATAAAAAACCGTATCATCCTTAATACTATCTTTGATATTATTTGTTAATTTTACAAAAACCATATCCTCCGTAATGGCCAACTTTCCCAAATTTATGCCAAAAGAAATGCGTAAAAAATTCAGGGATGTTGATTTTACTAGAGAATGGCCAGTCGAATACGAGGAGGTTTTAATAGAAATTTGTTATGATTTCAGTCTACAGGGTTACCCTCGAGAAAAACGTTGGTCTGATTGCTACAATGAAATTGTTTACGGAATTAATTCTGTGACCGGGGGACAATTCACAGTTGCGATGATCGACGCAGGCCTAGCAAAACTGCGTAGGCGGTTTTGGGATTTCGAAGCGCTCACCCACAAATCATGGTTCAAGTACGACGGAAGGACGAACATTGTTGACTTGGACGGTGCTGAGGCCCAGTGGGCGGAATACGTTGCGGTAAGTTGCGTGTAATTAAGGCACACTGTATTAACTGTATATTTACATAACTAAATGTTTTTTTTATATAACTCTAATTTAGGCTAATCCAAGGGCCAAGCGGTACAAAAGAAGTGGCAGATTTTTATTTATCCTTCTCTGCCATATTTTTAGGTATGAAGGAAGAGGATTTGTGGACGAAGCTGGACAATGTTCAACATCTCCGTAGTAATTGCCTTTTAATTTTCTATCTTCCCTAAAGCCGTAACTATGGCTGCATTGAGCCCAACCCAACCCAGTAGCCCAATCCAATCCAGCCATCATCCCCCTTTCCTTCCTTCACCGTCATCACGAAGGAAAAAAAAAAAAAACCTAAAAGGGAAACAAGAAAAAAAAAACTCATCTCATCAAAATCCGTTTTCATCTTCCTCTCTCTCTGGTTAGGGTTCCAAAAATTCCCTTTCACACACACAGAGAGCACCACTATAAATATCTTGTTCATCTTTTTCGCATTGCCCAACACTTCGAATTGAGGAGGACTGAGTTGCGATGCCGCGTCGTGGAGAAGAGGATGAGTACGACATGGACCCGGAGGAGGATGAGGATGATGAAGCGTTGGATGAAGAGGAAGAATACGATGGTGGAAAGGCAGCGAAGAAGCGGCGGAGATCGGATTTTATAGACGATGCGGCGGAGGAAGATGATGATGAAGAAGAAGAAGATGATGATGATGAGGACTATGGTGGTGGTGGTAGTGGCAAGCGACGGAAAACCAAGGCAAGGTCTGGGTCTCATTTCTTTGAACTTGAAGCTCATGTTAATAGTGATGAGGAAGAAGAGGAAGAAGAAGGGGAAGACGGTTAGCTTTCTCTTTTATCTCTATCTCCTTCTATTGTTCCCTGGTTTCTTCTGTGCTTAAGTTATTTATTTATTTACTTATTTTTGTTTTGTTTTGTTTGTTTTTTTAATCTATTTAAGACAATTCTTCTTGTGTTCGAGGAAGCCAGATAGCTTAAGTGAACTAATTTCTAAAGATGGTATTTATTTTGTATTAATAACAGAAACATGGTTTTCTATTTTATTGGTGGGATTCTTGATAAAAGGTTAAATTTTGTCTCTAATTATTGTGCTTTTCTAGCTGTGGTGGGGGATTGAGTGGTCTTAAAGTCCGTTTGCTGGCAGATTTTGTAATGAGTTGAAGGGATGTATTCCGATTAGTTTAGTTTAGTTTGGAGTTGACTGAAGTTTAATGTTTTTCTTTAGCATTTTGGTATTAGTGAATGATATCAGGGGTTAGAGGAGGGACTGGGAGTTCAAGGAAAATTCATTAACTTTCTCTTTTTGCAAGGAATTTATGTTGGGATAATGGTGGACTGATGAATTAGGATAAAATTATCACTCTCTGAAAGGAACAGAACTAAGAGGCCAAGTTCACTTGTTCAATGCTAAATGCAATCTATTGTCACCAGCTTAACACCCAGTTTCTGAATTATCAGTGAAAATTTAAGACAGGTTTGCTTGTACGTTAGAACATGAGTTTGCAAGTGTTTACGTCACCAGTGATTACTCCAAAGGACTTGAGCCAATGGATGCTAATTCGTGAAAGTCGTGTTTTTTCGCAGCTTCTCCTTCTTTTCAAATTAAATGATCTTGTACTAACTTAGGATGACTACTACATCATTGTTGCTGGGAGGTGGCAATCGTTGCTTTCTTCTTGAACTTTCTTTCTTGTATTTAAATACCAATTGGGACATCAAACACTTTTCTGTAACGACGATTTTTAGCCAAGATAGTTTGTGATGTGAGATGGCCCTCTAAAGGAACACATTCTTGGCAAACAAATAAACAAAATTTTTGTCAACAAAAGGCTTGCCCAAGTGGGTAAGTCTTTGGCTTGGGACCGAAAGGTTCCAAGTTCGACACCTTCTCCCCGCACTATGGGGCAATAATAAATCTCCTCCTCTAGTGAGGCGTTCTCTTCCTCCTCTGGTGAGGCTAAGCTCCCTCCCCAGGCATGGGGCACGCTACAATCTCCCTGATCTAGGGTACTCTGCTCTTCCCCTCGGGGCACCGCCTTCAGGGCGTCAATAAACAATTTTAAAAAGGAAAGCAATTACCTATCTGACGGGAAAAATTGCAGAATTGGCATGTCTATGAGTTAAAATCGTGGTTCTGCAATCTTTTACAAGTTGGAAGTGCCTAGTAATGATGATGCATTCCTGTAGAGATATTCTTTGTATTTGTTCTAAATAGAGGAGTTAGCTAAATTGAGCTGCGGCAAAACTCCAGTTATTTGTTCTTTCCTTTTCTTTCAGATCTTAAGTTATGCTGGTCATAGGCTTCTCCAGGAAATCTACCCATCCTTTACAGGCCAGGAGTGCCTGATGATGGTGATGAATTGCATTGCATCATTGATAATTTTTCCTTTTTGTTTTGTCTAAAATAAATTAAGAGGTGTAAATTCAGTTGCTATAAATTGCCCCCCACCCCAAAAAGAAAAGAAAAAGAAACCAAAGATCTTATGGTAGGTTAGGTGATAGGCTTCCCTGGCATATTGTAACTATGACAACCAGAATGTCCCTGCTGGTCATGCCTTGTCTAAGTCCACCTGGAATGCTTTCATGAGCGACACTTGAAGTTACCGTTTATCTTCCCTTTCCCTCTGGGGTCCGCCACCCTTAGTCTAGATGGCTTCAGAATCCTAAGGTAAAGAGGTGATACTAATGTCACCTTTTGTCAGTGAAACTGAATAGAGTATCCATTAATTTTACAAGTTTAAAATCTAAAACTAATTAGGTGGCAGTTCTACAAAATTTTACTAAAAAGAAAGATAATATTACAAATGTTGCTTTAAAGCCTAAAATTGGGGGGGGGGGGGGGGTGGTGGTGTTGTAAACAGAACAAGAAGAAGAAATTTACTGTTAATAATTGCCTTTGCATTTCTATGGCTTAATCTAGACCATACTGTAGCTCGGTCACCTTCTCACAATTGGGGACAATGGGAGCTGCATTAGCTTTCACTATTCCCATACCTGCTCTGAGTCTCTTACCTTCTGATGCAGATAATGTATAGTTTTAAGACTCCCAAGAATAGAGAATGAAAAATATAAATCAAAGAATAGATAACTTTAATTTGGTAAAATCTGTAATGGAGAGGAAAATTTATCTCTTGCCTGAAGAGAAGGAAAAGAATTTGTAATTTCTCCTGAAATAGGATCCTATTGTACTGTTTATTTTTATTTATTTATTTATTTTTTGAAACAAAATTGGATTCAGAGCTTCATAATAAATTACGCACCTATAGAAAATGGTTTATCAATTAAAACTGTGAAGGGACAGGAACAGTGATGCCATTATACCTGTATTCTATTTTAGATTTGCTTTATGGAAAAGGCTTTCGAGCTTGTCAAGTTGGTCTTATCTGCTTGATCCTTCATTATTGTGAGAACTTTATGCATCATAACTATGATTTTAAAACTTTTTCAAGATATACTGAGAAACACTTCACCATGTATCTTCCTTTTAAGTTGATGTTTCTTTTGATAAGTATTCAGTTTACAATCAGATTTTATTACAATAGAGTTTCCCTTCTTGACACTCTTTTATTCCTAAAAAGTCACGTGGTTCAGGTTTATTGCTTGAGATAGTTTTGCGGAGTCTCTACGCAATAAGTTGTAGCTAGTGGTCCTCTCCAAGACTTGATTCGAATTTTTTCTCAATTCATGCAACTGAGTTGATGGATTCTCCAGTTTAGGAAGTAGTGACTGCTGTTGACTGCATTAAGCATGATACACGAATCGTAAACGTATGTATGATAAACCCAGCAGGACTTACTGAACTGTTCTCTGTGTGATTCCTTTCTCGAGGGTCAAATGCAAAGGTCTCATGATATTCTCCAACTCATAAGCCAGTTGTCGATTTTTTAATATCACGTGACTCATTGTCTCTTCTTGTATTTCCTTTGTACAAAATATGAAGGAAAACTGGCAAGTACTGTGTGCAGGTGAAAGTCTAATGCAGCTAACGGTTCTATGATTGTGTGTCAATATTTTTGGGTCTTTGGAAGTGTCTTTTCTGGTTGGTCATCCGGTTTTCCAGAGTTCAATCCTACTTCTTATTGTGTATTTGTACTCAGTATGTTTTGCAACAAGTTTCTCCTTTAAGATAGACTTGATTGTCTTGCGCATGCTGGTCCTGGCCAATGATTTAGGAAACATTTGATTTCGAGTATATTACCACCTTACCTACCATCTTTTCTGATACACTTGTTCAAGGAAGTCCTGAATGCTTTTGTTTTAAAGTAAGAGTAATGGTGTACAGTTAGATTCAGATAGTAATGTTATTTCCTATTCATTTATCATTTCCAGAAGCAAAGACTATCGTTTTGGATGTAGGTAGTGTCCATTAGGAATTTGTGCTTACGATAAGTTATGATGTTGGAAGCAGTGTTGTCAATAGCGCCGGGATAGCGGAGCGGAGCGGCCTTTGGCCGCTATGAGTTTTGAATAGCGTTGCGGATTTTGGGTGCGGATGATTGCGGCCGCTATTGCGGCTCAAATAGCGGAAATAGCGGCGGGATAGCGGCGCTATTTGGATCATCATTGAAAATTCTTTTTTGCCCATTAAAAATAAAATAAAATAAGGATTACCAGGTACGTCTTCTTCCTTCTTCATCTTCTTCTTCCTTCGGGTTCTCTTCTTCTTCTTCTGGTTCTGGTCCTGGTCTTCTTCTTCTTCTTCTGGTTCTGGTTCTCTTTTTCTGGTTCTGGTCCTCTTCTTCTTCTTATGGTTCTGGTTCTTTTCTTTTTCTTCCATCCTTCTGATTCTGGTTCTCTTCTTCTTCCTTCTGTGCGGCTACGATTGTCAAGAGAGGAGAGATGACTTTTTGTTGTGGCTAGGGTTTTTTAGAGAATGAGAGAATCTGGACCGTTTATTTTTCATTTTTTTAGATGAGAGCATCTGCACCGTTGCGGCTAGGTTTTTTTTAGAAGAAGGATCAAATCTGGACCATTGATATGGGTAAAATTATAAAAGAATCAGGACCATTGATTTTCTTTTACTTTTTCTTTCTAAAATCAGATTAAAAGCAGACCCATGTCAGATTAAAAAAAAAATAATCTCCTTCTCTTCTCTATATATTCTCAAATATATATTTTTAATTATTTGTATAAAATTTCAAATAGCGCCGCTCCCGCTATCCGCTATCCCGCTATAGCGTTTTCGGGGTCGGCCGCTCCGCACCGCTATCTGGGATTGATAACACTGGTTGGAAGAACTTAGGGTTTTGTGCTTACGATAAGTTATGATGTTGGAAGAACTTAGGGTTTTGTGTTTGTAAATAATTACTTTCTTGTAGACTTTTGACCGCTGGTGGGATCTTGTTCTTTCCCCACTCACTCCCAAGTAAAGTCCTGAACTTGTTCCTCATCAGTTTGTTTTTGTATATCTAGATTTTATTGTGGACGTGGAAGCTGATCTTCCTGATGAAGATGATACAAGACAGATACATCGTCGCCCTTTGCTTCATCGTGAGGATGATCAGGAAGAAGATATTGAGGCTCTTGAGAGGAGATTACACGAGAGATATGGCAAGAGAGAGGTGGAGTATGATGAAGAGGCAACAGAAGTTGAACAGCAGGCTCTCTTACCATCCGTTAGGGACCCAAAACTATGGATGGTTAAATGTGCGGTATGATGATAAAGCCACTGTTTTGCCTTATTGTTAATGCTTGGATGCATGATGTCTTGCTTATGTTTGATGACAGATCGGACGTGAAAGGGAAGTTGCGGTTTGCCTAATGCAGAAGTTTATTGACAGAGGATCTGAGTTACAAATTCGATCTGCTGTAGCTCTTGATCATCTTAAGAACTATGTATATATTGAGGCAGACAAGGAGGCCCATGTGAGGGAGGTATGTATATCACTGAATGGGTTTTATACCTATGAGATCTGATTTTGTCTGTTCTCAGGGAATCAATTGATTACCGAATAGAGGCAAAAAAGACTCCTTATTTTCTTTGATCTGATGTAGGCTATTAAGGGTATGCGGAATATATATGGTGCAAAAATAATGCTTGTCCCAATCAAGGAGATGACAGATGTACTTTCAGTTGAGAGTAAAGCTGTTGATCTTTCCAGGGATACTTGGGTGAGGATGAAGATAGGAACATATAAAGGGGACCTTGCCAAGGTAGCTTTTATTTTGATTTTTATTAGGTTTTTTTGTCCTGATTTCATGTCATTTTAGCTTTTCTTCTGATTTTCTTCTGATATCTGTTTTTGAAGGTTGTAGATGTGGATAATGTGCGGCAGAAAGTCACAGTAAAATTAATTCCAAGGATCGACTTACAGGCTCTTGCAATTAAGCTGGTACGTGCTTATTAGGGTGTACTTGGATAGTAACTTGAATATTTTTTAGGATTGAGGTCGGACTTAGTGAGAAAAGATGTGGATCCTAGAATGGAAAAAGTAAAAAGTGAAAATAAAGTTAAAACTTAAAACTGAACTTCGATTGTGTTTTAATCCAAATGCAACTTTAGACTTTGTGCTAGGATCTTTATTCATGAAGTTTGACCAAGTGTTTTTTCCTAATTCCTGTTCTATTATGTGTCATTTGCAATTGCTTTAATTCCTTCCTGAAACTTTTATCTTTAAAGTACTATTACGTTCAATCCAAAGATATAGTGAGCTCCGTAGTCCTTTGTACAAGTTCTAGTTTCTAGATTATCCAACAAATTTCCAAAAATTGAAGTAGTATTTTAGTTTATCATTTTCGTAACATTGATGCTAAACGAGAGTTCAACAACAACAATAACACAGCCCATTAAGTCCCCAGTGCATGAGAGTACAATCCTGTAATATTTTGAAATGCCCTTGCCTATGAAAAGGTATTTCATTATGTATCTTTTGTATTGGTAAATCAGTTTAACCTTTGCAGGAAGGTAGAGAAATACAAAAGAAAAAGGCCTTCACACCCCCTCCACGGTTTATGAATATTGAGGAAGCCAGGTATTTTTGGTAGTTATTGTTGCGTGAAATGGAAATACAGTATAGTGTCGATGTAACCTGATATTGTTAATCTGCTAATCCTTTTTCTAGGGAAATGCACATTCGGGTGGAGCGTAGAAGGGATCCGAACACAGGGGATTATTTTGAAAATATTGGAGGCATGATGTTTAAAGATGGATTCCTATACAAAACAGTGGCCCTGAAATCAATCAGTAGTCAGAACATACAACCATCGTTTGATGAACTTGAGAAATTTCGGCAACCTACTGAGAATGGGGATGGTGATATGGCTAGTTTATCTACTCTTTTTGCAAATAGGAAAAAAGGACACTTCTTGAAGGGTGATCGAGTTATTGTTGTCAAAGGGGATCTCAAGAATTTGAAAGGAACTGTTGAAAAAGTAGAGGAAGATGCAGTCCATATAAAACCACACGAGGAGGGTCTAATGGTAAGTAAAATAACTCCCTTTCAATTGTTTTTACCTCATTGGTAAGTGCCTATCGAGTAACAGTGTAGCTGAATTAATCCACTTTGGTCACAATGGTAGGAAACTCTTGAAGTCAGTGACAAGGACCTTTGCAAATACTTTGAACCTGGAAATCATGTGAAAGTTGTGTCTGGCACTACAGAAGGTGCCACTGGTATGGTTGTTTCAGTTGAGGGGCATGTAGTGAACCTAGTTTCAGATACTACTAAGGAGCTTGTAAGTTGTCTTTTCTCTGTAGTTATTGCTTTTAGATGTCCTTTATTAAGTGAGGGGTCGGTGAATTTTCATTCCAATCTGTTTTTAGCTCCGTGTGTTTGCTGACAATGTCGTGGAGAGCTCTGAAGTAACAACTGGGATCACTCAAATAGGAGACTATGAACTTCATGACCTTGTTCAGCTGGAGTAAGCACTTTGTCCTCTAGTATCTATCTCGTTAGTGTGAAAAGGAACTAAATTTTTGTATCATTAATTTGCAGTAATATGAGTTTTGGTGTGATCATACGTGTGGAGAGTGAAGCTTTTCAGGTAAGTGTATAAATTAAAGCTAAGAATTAAATTGGTCAACCGTTTCTGATCTCTTTTTTAAATAATGCTTCAGGTCCTAAAAGGCGTTTCAGAGAAGCCAGAGGTTGCACTTGTGAGGCTAAGAGAAATCAAATTTAAAATTGACAGAAAAATTAATTCGCAAGATCGGAAGGGGAACAAATTAGCTGTCAAAGATATAGTCAAGATTCTGGAAGGTCCATGCAGGGTCAGGATTTTTATTCTTTCCCCCTTTTTCTTTTTTGATGTTATCCAGTTCGATAGATATGGTTGCTAAATATTTGATACTACTACAGGGGAAGCAAGGCCCCATTGAACATATTTACCGAGGCATTCTGTTTGTTTTTGATCACCATCACCTTGAGCATGCTGGCTTCATTTGTGCCAAGTCTGAGTCTTGTATGCTGATCGGTGGATCACATGCCAACGGTGATAGAAATGTATGAGTTTATGTGCCGTGTGGCTAAATCTTTACCGTGGTCTTTGCTTTTAATTTTTACAATATTTTTCATACAATCTGTAATTCATGGATTTGTATTTTTTTGCTTCTGTAGGGTCGACCATTTCTGCCAAAACCTTCTAATCCCAGAACACCTACTCGTACTCAATCTCCAATGAGATCACCTAGAGGCGGCCCTCCTATGAATTGTGCGTTGTCCTGGCACTCTGATTATGTAGTGACTTTTATTTTTTATTTTCCCTTCTACTGTGTGATCAGCCGTTGCTATTATGTGTTGGTAGCTTTTTGGTTTGACCTTTCTTTTCTCTCCCCCTCCCCCTCCTCCTCCTCTCTCTCAAATGTAGGCTGTATTTTGTTTTCGTTTTCTGTAGCTTAGCCTTATACTGTCTTCCATGAAGTCATGTTTATCATGTAGTGTTAATTGGAGAGGAAGTTGACATGCCAGTTTGTTTTCTTTTCTAGCTGGAGGAAGGTTTAGAGGTGGAAGAGGGCATGATAATTTGGCTGGCCGCTCGATTAAAATAAGGCAAGGTCCTCACAAGGGCTGTAAGGGGCGTGTTAAGGAAGTTAAAGGTAACACTCTCCGGGTGGAGTTGGAGGCTCAGATGAGGGTGGTTACAGGCAAGATTCTTTCAACTTGATACATATATCTATTGCGATTATTAGTTAATGTTGGAAGCTTCATATTGACCAGTTCCTTTTTGTTCAGTTAATCGTGACCAAGTAACTGATGACGTTAACGTTACAACCCCATACAGGTAAATATATAACTACTAGTGTTCTCTTTTATCTGGTTAGATTTTGGTTTTCTAACTGTTTGAGCTTTTACAGGGGACACTCTAGATTTGCTCCAGGTGCCGAGACTCCAATTCATCCTTCACGAACTCCTCTGCATCCATACATGACTCCAATGAGAGATTCTGGGGGTATTTTCCTGTTTCTAACCCCGATCTATATGAATAACAACTTAGCATCTTGTGGCTTCTACTTACGTGACATAAACCATTGTCTTCTTACTTTGCTGCAGCAACACCTATTCATGATGGTATGAGGACGCCCATGCGTGACAGAGCCTGGAATCCATATACACCAATGAGTCCACCAAGGTCATTTCCGTTCTTCTAGAAGCATTTTTTGAGGAACTGTTTGGTGATGAGAAGAATATAGAATACCATTGCTGGCTAAAGATATTAAATTATATAGCTTGTTTACTGGAGAGACTTACTAAATAATCCCCGACGCTTCAGGTATAGGAGGATAAGAGATATTTGTTTGGAAAGAGAATTTTTGGGACAAGCTTAGCTTGTTATGTGAAATACGTTGCAACTCGCAAGAGCAGCACTCAACTAATGGTTGGTGTTGGTAGATAGTGTGATGAATATATCTGTCTTGCTAACTCCAGGAAAAAGTTTGCGCGAAGCCAAACTACGGAGACTTCTTCTCAGTAGAATAGTAGTGGGCGGGAGTGGATCAGGATGGGGATAGGAAGAATATGACTTGATGTGCTAGGAAAGAAAGGTGCAACAAAGGTGGGACATATTGGAAGATGCAGAATCTGAATTCCGTACTGAGTTTCAGATTTACCTTGTTAAGATTACATCTACAGGGAAAATGTTTCATACTCACCATGGTATCACTAATATGGAAGGAAGGAAACATCAATCCTTACATGCTTTGACTTCTTTCATTAAATTTAAGTGAAAAAACAAAGCAGTCTTAGAGGTTAACTTGGTTTGAATAACGGTTGCAAAAAGCTTGTAGAAGCTCTCTGCTTGTTGGAAGAATCCATAAAGTCCAAGCTCATGAATAGCAGATTTCAGTTTACCAAAATTTCATGTTTTGCTTTCTTTTCACATTGTCAGATTGAGTTTCTTGATCCCATTTCTTAGGTCATGGAGTGGATGTTTAGAAAATATAGTGTCTTGGTATATTAGATATCTTAACTTTCCGTAGATTGATATTGTGCAATTTTTTTAGCAAGGTGTTACATATTTGATTGGTTGATGATTGTGTATTAGTATAATGATTTGAAGACTCATGGTGCTAATGCTGTAAAATTGAATAACCATATCAGGGATGACTGGGAGGATGCAAACCCTGCTTCCTGGGAGACTAGTCCACAATATCGGGTATTGCCGGAATCCTGTTTTCTAAATTATTATTAAGACATTATTGTTATTATTTTTATGCATTTACTTTTCTTGTCAATTTTCAGCCTGGAAGTCCTCCTTCAAGGACATATGAAGCTCCTACTCCTGGCTATGCTGAAGCTGGAACGCCAAGGGATGGCAATCCTGCCTATGGTAATTAATTACAATTTGGGATTCAGACTTATGCTAATGTGACCTTTCCTGTTTACTTTTCGCTCCTTCCTTTCACATAACTCCTCTTCTTGCTTTCCCTATGCAGCAAATGCTCCAAGCCCTTATTTGCCATCAACTCCTGGTGGTCAGCCACCGATGACACCAAGTTCTGCATATTTGCCTGGTACACCAGGTGGGCAACCTATGACACCTGGGAGTGGTGGTTTGGACATGATGTCACCTGCAATGGGTCTGTTTTCTTATAGTACTGACTTCACTTATCCGTCTTATACGAAGTATATATTTTAATCCTAGAACTGAGGATGGATGCCTGATGTTTGGACTAGTCATTGAAAGGAAAATCACATTGCAAGTTTGCTTTTAGTATGTGGTGATATGTGAAGTTTACAGAAATATGGAAACCGAGTTAACCTTTACGTCAAGTATTGGTTTCCGTACCCCTGTACTTATCCAACATATATGGTTCTAATAACTACACTTGATGTATATATTGTCTACAAAATTTCTAATGAACGTCTCTGAGACAATTAATTCAGGTTTGAGGTCCCTTCCACCCCCTCCCAAATACCATTTAAAACAGCTTTTACGCAGCAGAGTTTTTGACAAGTTTAAAAATCCACTGGCTTTTGTGGTGATTATATTTATGTGCTCTTTTAAGTGAGACAACTGAAAGGCCAGAAAGGTAAAAGAGTTTTCTTGGAATTTCTGACAGCGGCGGATCTACTACCCCTCTCCCCACAAAAAAAATGTTATAAGTACTGGATCCCCCCTGATGTTCTGATGGTGTTTTATATTTTCTTTTCCTGTTCTTATAATTGCATATTTTTTATGTTGCCTTCTAAATAATTCTTTCCTGTTACAAGTTTCCCTAAAAACCTATGAAGGTATTTTTTTTAATGACTATATTTTGGATGACGAGAGACGTTATTTTGCAGGTGCAGATAATGAAGGACCATGGTTTCTACCACAAATTTGTGTTAAGCATAGGAATGACGAGGATGATAGTATTCTTGGAGTCATTAGAGAGGTGCTCCCGGTAAGTACATTTGTATTTCACTTGTTCTACAGTTTTAGTTATCTTGCTGTTGATACGTGAACTCGTGCTCATTTGCATTAGGTTACATCTTTTATGCGTTTACATTTATTACTGAGGATTATATTTAAGGAAAATGCTTTTCTACTAGAATTTTGGGGATAGAAACCCTAAACCCCCAAATTGAGGGTGTTAAATGACTATCTTACCCCCCTGTTGGTGCAAGGGATTCACCCAACTATAAGGGCAAAAAGATCCGAAGACACTATTTTAGTCAATCTTTTAGCCAATAATTCTAGTAGCCTAGCAAGGTCCTATATTTAATGATGCTTCACAGAACATCATTTTGATGGGATGTTTGTGGGAGTTGATTCTTACAGAAAGACTTCTACAAAATGTTTGTAGAATAACATGACTACGAATTAAATAAGAGTTGGGAACACATCAGTGAACTGTCATATAAGCGTGAACGTGAATGTTAATGACCCACTACTGAATCCTATTTTTTTCCAAAATACGACACGAGCAACCAGGAAAGGTTACCTCTATTACAATGACTTGGATTCACCAGACGAGAAACTAAGTTTAGCACTGCTTCTTTTAGTCGTTGGACTTGTGGATTTTTTGTGGATTGCATTGAGGGAAAATATACTTCAAAGCGGACTCGTCCATTTTTACCATTAATACCATAGAGAATGATAGAATTGTATTTGTGGTTGAGAGTAACTTGAGGAAAATATTTCTTAAGGTTTGTAAAATGCCAAACATTTTGGGAAAAGACAAAATCCCCCTTGTGAAAAGGAGGGAATATTATGTAGTAGGACTGTTTTTGCTTTGATTCTAAATGTAAAATCGGAAGGCATAAAGCATTGAAAACTGCCATGACTCCATTTATAGATTGCTAGAGTAGACTTGAACAGAATCGTAATAGTTATATCTTCTGTTTTACATGTCCTGCTACTTTGCTTCATAGGTAATGCCTAATAGACACAAACTTATAATCGTCAAATGATTTCTCCTTTTCTAGGATGGTTCATGTAAGGTCGCGCTTGGATCAAGTGGCAATGGTGAGACGATCGCTGTGCTTCCCTCTGAAATAGATTCTGTCCGTCCCTCAAAGTCAGGAGAAAGAATAAAGATCCTGGGAGGTGCCCACCGTGGAACTTTTGGAAAGCTTATCGGTATTGATGGGAAAGATGGTATTGTTAAGTTAGATGTCACTTTAGATGTCAAAATATTAGAGTTGGATATTTTGGCAAAATGCCCGCGCTAAAGATTCTAAATAGCTCTGTGCCCGTGCAAGGCTAAGGGAAGCTTGTGAAACAATTTCAAGATCAAAGCCATGTTATATAATTAATTATGTACTTCTTAGTTTTTTCTATTTGATGAAATGGTAATTAAAAATCATGTACGGGTGTTTGGTCCCTTGGACTTAATTGTGTTCTCTACTTTCTAGTCTTCTAATTGGAAAAAAGAGGGGCTGAAGAAAGAAAAGGAGAATAAAATAGTTTTTTTTTGTTTGTAACTAGAAAAGAACAAGAATTGTAACCTATAAATGTTATAAAGTCGGTATTCGCCCTCAGTTGTGTTCCCTTGCTTTCATTTGGCCTTATTTTGCACTCGTCTCTTTCTTGGATATTCTGATTGGCTAAGATGCTGCCCCTCATTAATGCCTACTTTTGGACCTTTTTTTAATATTTTTTTTTTGTTTAACTTAGTGAAGTAGACAGCGAAGCGTATCTCAAGCGGTTAGGCGCCTTATTTTTAACTGGTAGGTTAGGAGTTCGAGTAATGTTGGAGAGGAACTGAGTATGGTGAAAAAGAAAGTTTTAGGGACTTAAAAGAATCTTTGATTTTTTTCACTTGGTAGAATCTAATGCCAGTCATGAATTAAAACCCTATTTACGACGAATCATGCAAGTACTAAATTGAAACTCTTAAATCACCCTATTATGATCCGGTTCAAGTTGATCCAAATCATTTTCCTTAGAAGGGGAAATGATCCTCTTGTCTATGTGGAGTAAGCAGAAAAGAAGAGGAAAACTAGGAGCAAATAAGGAAGGCTGGAAGGAAGGAGAAAAATGGGAACAACATTACTTCTGCCAGAGCAAATATCGTTTAAATGACAACTCTACCCTTCCCAATTAACAACCACAGTTTTCCTATTTTAATGGGTCCACAAAAAGTCAAGTTTAGACCTTCGCTCTCCCAATCATTTCTTGGACTCTGCATTTGGATAAACATCCCTCATCTCAAATTTAAGAATTGACTCTACACCTCCTCTCACAAATAATTCATCTTTCACAAAACTCAAGGCGTAATCTCAAATTTGAGATGGTATCCAATTCCAATCTTTCTCATTTCCCCATTTCTCGTATCTCTTTCTTTTCCTCTTAATTACTTTTTCTTCTCAATTGTAGCTGTCATCGCCTTCTTCCACCACAATGAAACTACAAATCTGTCAGAAATTCAGCTCAATAACCATTGGTTGACTGGAGAGTTACTTAAGCAACTTGATTACTTAAACAAGTTGGTCAATTACTTAAGCAAGTTGATTACTAAGCAAGTTGGCAATTTGATTAAGTAAAGCAAGTTGTCAAGTTGATCAAATAAAGCAAGTTGTCAAGTTGATCAAGCAAGCAAGTTGGCAAGTTGATCAAGCAAACAAGTTGGCAATTTGATCAAGTAAGCCATTTGAGCCACCATCTTTTGTGGAGATTGTCTCCAAACTTTCTACTATAAATAGAGCTCATTCTTGAGCTAAAGTGAACTAACCGAGAAAAGATAACAAGAGAGGAAATAGGGAAAAAGTGGGTTGGTTGTTTTTGTATTGTAGTTGAGTGTTGAGAGTTGCTCCTCCTACATGTAATTTTATACCTCTTGTTTTTGTATTGTAGTTGAGTGTGAGAGTTGCTCCTCCTACATGTAATTTTATTCCTATTGATATATAAAAGTTTTTCCAACCCCAACAAGTGGTATCAGAGCTTGGTTTTTGGTCGAATTTGTTTTTCAATTTTTGCTCAACTGCTAATTTTTTAAGTTATTCGAAAATTGCAAGTGAGCATATAATTGGATTCTACATTCCAAGCTGAGAATTTTGGTGCAAAAAATCATGGAGGATTCAATCTCGGGAGCCATGATCAAATTGACGGCCAACAACTATACACTTTGGAGACCTCGGATGGAAGATTATCTCAATTGCAAAGAGTTAGCTGAGCCTCTGGACGAAGTTGGAGTGAAGCCAACTGCGGCAACAGAAAGTGACTGGAAGAAAATGAATAAGAAGACCGTTGGCCATATCAGACAATGGATTGACCATAGTGTCTTCCACCACGTTGCACAGGAGACCGACACATATACACTCTGGATGAAGCTAGAGAGCATGTACCAAGATAAAACTGCTAGAAATAAAGCCCTCTTGATGATGCGACTGGTGAATTTGAAGTTGAATGCTGGAGCCTCCGTTGCCGAGCACACTAACCAATTTCAAAGTCTAGTGAATCAACTTGCTTCAGTTGAGTTGTGGCTTGATGACGAAGTACAAGCCTTGCTACTCCTCAGTTCCCTACCAAAACGCTGGGAGACATTGGTGGTATCTCTCAGTAATTCGGTCCCAGACGGTAAACTTACCATGTTAACGGTAAAGGATGCCGTACTCAATGAAGAAGCCAGGAGGAAAGAATCAGGCTTGGACCAGGCCGAGATCCTCGTCACCGAAAATAGAGGAAGATATCAAGGAAGCAGCAGAGGTAGAGGTAGAGGAAGAGGAAGAGGCAGAAGCAGAAGTAGAGCTAGAGGAAGGTCACAGGATCCTAGCCGATCTAGTGACCGATATGGAAAATTCACCTGCTATCATTGTGGCATCGAAGGCCATATGAAAAAGGATTGCCAAAAATTAAAAAGGGATCAAGGTCAATGCAGTCACCAGCAAACCAAGGAAGATAGTGACACCTTAATTACTCTTGGTGGAGATATTGCACTACTCTCAGTTGATGAAGAGACATGCCTTCATATTGCAAACCACGATACTGAATGGGCGATAGATACAGCAGCCTCTTGCCACGCCACTCCCCATAGCGACTTCTTCACATCTTACAAAGCTGGAGACTTTGGTACAATCAGGATGGGGAACACCAGTTTTTCAAAGATAGTAGGCATTGGTGATGTTCAGGTCAAGACCAATGTTGGCTGCACTATGGTATTGAAGGACGTTCGACACGTGCCCGACCTACGATTCAATCTTATTTCTGGAATAGCCCTTGATCAGCAGGGCTACGACCACCACTTCAGAAATGGTATTTGGAAACTGTCAAAACGTGCCATGATTGTCGCCCGAGGACATATCTGTGGCACGTTATACATGACCCTTATGAAGGTTTGCTCAGAAAGCCTCAACGCAATCGAAGATGAGGCATCTCCAAACCTATGGCATAAGAGACTCGGCCACGTGGGTGAGAAAAGATTATTCACACTAGCAAAGAAGAAGCTTATCACAGTTACCAACGGTTTTCCGCTCAACCCCTGTGAACACTGTTTGTTTGGCAAACAACACAGAGTCTCATTCAAGTCATCAAGCAAGAGGAGATCAGAGTTGTTGAGTCTGGTACACTCTGATGTTTGTGGTCCTATTGAAGAAGAATCATTAGGAGGTAACAAGTATTTTGTTACCTTTATTGATGATGCATCTCGGAAAGTGTGGGTATATTTCTTGAAGACAAAGGACCAGGTACTCAATCATTTCAAGCAGTTCCATGCCCTAGTGGAAAGGGAAACAGGGAAGAAGTTGAAATGCCTCTGGACAGACAATGGAGACGAGTACACCTCAAATGAGTTTAAAGCATACTGCGCCAATCGCTGTATTCGACACGAGAAGACAGTCCCACGTACCCCACACCACAATGGTGTAGCCGAGAGGATGAACCGAACCATTGTAGAGAAAGTCAGATGCATGCTCAGTTTGGCTAAATTACCCAAGCCATTTTGGGGCGAAGCTGTTCGTGCTGCCTGCTACCTAATCAACAGATCACCATCTGTACCGTTGAATTTTGAAGTTCCGGAGATAGTGTGGTCTGGCAAGAAGGATGTTTCCTATTCTCATTTAAGAGTGTTCGGGTGTAAGACATTTGTACACATGTCCAAAGAACAACGACAGAAGCTGGACTTGAAGTCTATTCCATGTATCTTCATTGGTTATGGTGATGAAGAATTCGGATACATATTGTGGGATCCAGAAACCAAGAAGATAATCAGAAGCAGTGATATTGTGTTCCAAGAAAACCAATTTTACGAGGAACCAACTAAGTCAAACGATTCCAATTTTTGTGCTCCTGACCTGACTCCAGTACCAGTTCAGCTTACGACACATTATGGAATGAAAGAGGCAATACCAGAATATGAGAATGAAGAAGGGGGTGTTGAGCAGGGGGAGAAACAACCCCGTCCACCAGATGTTGTAATGCCAGAAGTCAATGAGCCTCAGCCAAGGAAATCTACAAGAGGCCGTGTCCTGATGCCGTCAACTAGATATCCGGAATTAGACTATATAATGCTCACTGATGAGGGAGAGCCGGAAGACTTCAAAGAAGTACAAACTCATCCAGACAAAGGCAAATGGATGCAAGTCATGCAAGAAGAAATAAGTTCTTTACAGAAGAATCAGACTTATGAGCTAGTAAAGCTTCCTAAGGGAAAGAAAGCACTGAGAAACAAATGAGTGTTCAAACTGAAGAAAGATGTCAGTGGAAAGCTAGTGAGGCACAAGGCTCGATTGGTTGTCAAAGGATTCCAACAAAAAAAAAGGGATTGACTTTGACGAGATATTCTCTCCAGTTGTGAAAATGACCTCAATCCGAACTGTACTCGGATTGGTTGCCAGTCTTGATCTAGAGCTTGAACAGATGGATGTGAAAACAGCTTTTTTTCACGGTGATCTAAAAGAAGAGATCTACATGGAGCAACCCGAAGGTTTTACGGTACCTGGGAAGGAAAACTTAGTCTGCAAGTTAAAGAAGAGTCTGTATGGTTTAAAGCAAGCTCCCAGACAATGGTACAAGAAGTTTGACTCATTCATGGTGAGTCACAATTACAAGAGAACTGCAGCAGATAAATGTGTTTATATTCAAAGGTTCCCAGATGGTAACTTTGTTGTGTTACTACTCTATGTCGATGATATGTTGATTGTTGGGCATGATGCTGCCACTATCAGCAAGCTGAAAAATGATCTCTCAAAATTCTTTGATATGAAGGACTTAGGCGCTACCCAACAGATATTGGGTATGAAAATTACTCGTGACAGAAAATCCAAGCAGTTGTGGCTGTCACAGGAAAAGTATGTTGAACATGTACTGAAAAGGTTCAACATGGGAAATGCTAAGCCAGTAAGTGTTCCATTGGCTAGTCATTTCAAATTAAGCAAGCGTTCGTGTCCTACCTCAAAGGAGAAAATTGAAGAAATGTCTGTTGTTCCATATTCTTCGGCAGTCGGCAGTTTGATGTACGCCATAGTATGTACTAGACCTGATATTGCTCATGCTGTTGGAGTTGTGAGCCCCCCGGAAAGGAACATTGGGAAGCCGTCAAATGGATACTATGGTATCTTAAGGGTACATTGAAGTTATGCTTGTGCTTTGGGGGAGCTGATCCGATCTTGGAAGGTTATACTGACTCAGATATGGCCGGTGATCACGATGGAAGGAAATCCACATTGGGATTCATGTACATTTTTGCAGGGGGAGCCATATCTTGGCAGTCCAAAAGTCAAGTTTAGACCTTCGCTCTCCCAATCATTTATTGGACTCTGCATTTGGATAACATCCCTCATTTCAAATTTAAGAATTGACTCTACACCTCCTCTCACAAATAATTCATCTTTCACAAAACTCAAGGCGTAATCTCAAATTTGAGATGGTATCCAATTCCAATCTTTCTCATTTCCCCATTTCTCGTATCTCTTTCTTTTCCTCTTAATTACTTTTTCTTCTCAATTGTAGCTGTCATCGCCTTCTTCCACCACAACGAAACTACAAATCTGTCAGAAATTCAGCTCAATAACCATTGGTTGGCTGGAGAGTTACTTAAGCAACTTGATTACTTAAACAAGTTGGTCAATTACTTAAGCAAGTTGGCAATTTGATTAAGTAAAGCAAGTTGTCAAGTTGATCAAATAAAGGCAAGTTGTCAAGTTGATCAAGCAAGCAAGTTGGCAAGTTGGCAATTTGATCAAGTAAGCCATTTGAGCCACCATCTTTTGTGGAGATTGTCTCCAAACTTTCTACTATAAATAGAGCTCATTCTTGAGCTAAAGTGAACTAACCGAGAGAAGAAAACAAGAGAGGAAATAGGGAAAAAGTGGGTTGGTTGTTTTTGTATTGTATAGTTGAGTGTTGGGAGTTGCTCCTCCTACATGTAATTTTATACCTCTTGTTTTTATATTGTAGTTGAGTGTGAGAGTTGCTCCTCCTACATGTAATTTTATTCCTATTGATATATAAAAGTTTTTCCAACCCCAACAAAATCGTTCATTTTTCAGACTTAAATCAATCTAAATGTTTATCTTCCTTTCCTTCTTTCAATTTGCTTCCCTATAATGGTGAATTCTAACATACTCACAAACCAAACATTGCAACAAACATAAACAATTTGCATCGAGGCAAATTGCCTTAAAAAATGGACAAGATAACTAGCGCATGAGGATTTTTATTAGGGGTGACGAGTCCATAAGTGAAAAAGTCTGTTCGCTTAGAGTCCTGAGATAAAAAAAAATATTAGATACAAGGAGAGGGGGGAAGATTCACGTCCTGTCTCCGATGCTTAATCTAAGAAATGAAAGAATTTAAAGAGCAATCATAAATGAAAGAATTTAATGAACAATGGGAATAAATGGGGGGTATTTATAACGAGTATCCCAAGGGAATGTAAGAGACTTTGCGGAGCTTAGGACACCACTACTTTGTGGGAAATGTCTATTTTGTCCTTTTGGGCACCGCCTTTGAATTAGATGGGTTTCCCTTGTCCTGTTTGACTATTGGACCAGCTCTTCAATAGGCTCAATTGTTTATCTGTGGTGCTGGCCTGGCTATCACTATAATCCATTCAGGATAACAAGTTCCTTACAGTATTTAAGGCTTGTTATTCTCAGAAATCAATCATCATAACACTCGAAGATTTGAGGGTTTTGCATGGGCTTGGCCCAGTTTCTCCAGTTCAGTCATAACATGGCACCCGGAAAAGTGGGACAAACATTTTTGTCCATAACGGAAGTCCCACTTCCGTCCCGGGTCCATAACGGAAGTGGGATTTCCGTTCTGTCTGATGTGGCAGTTTTTCCCACGCGCAGTGCCACGGGTCCAGAACGGAAGTCCCACTTCCGTTATGGTCCTGACAAAAAATACCCTACAAAAATCTTAACTTTTGTCCGTGACTTTGAGGACGGAATTCCGTCCTCAACTTCCAGTCAATTTGCAGCGTGTAGTCACTTCTCACTTTTGCTTTTTTGACCCAAAAAAAATTTCTGAACGGTTTTGGCAATTTCGTGCGCATTTTTGATCGGTTTTCAAAGACTTGTCCAATAAGAAAATTAATTTTACAATTTCCAAACACATCTATAAATACCCCTCCAAACCTCTCCACAACATACAACCTTCTCAAACCCTTAAAAACCCTATCCTCCGTATTACTAGCTTTGAAAATGAATAGCGAAATGAATCCCGGCCTGGAAGAGTATTTCAGATACCAATTTAGAATTGCGGTCGGAAATCAAACCGATGGAAAAATGGTAGTATTGTATTTAGTAATGAGTAATGTTTTATTGTATGAAATGTGTTTACTATCTAACTCATAATTTTGGATTTGTAGCGTCTTCCATCGAAGTACACAAGTTGGTTGGAGCACACTGGTCTCGGGTTAGCTAGTTGTGTGTACCTGAAGGATGACCATGGGAATCAATGGTGCGTCTATGTAACCAAAATAGATGACACCTACTACCTAGACGGAGGATTGCAACAATTTTTGCGTGACAACAATCTTCGTCCCACAAATAAAGTTCATTTTATACCATCTCCAGGGAATCTATTAGATATTTATGTTAAGGGAGGGCCCGAGATAGGTTACCTGAAGGGCGAATTATCGTATCCCTCAGACGGGGCATTTTTCCGGCAGAGTTTTCGAATAGACATTTACAAAACATATTCGGGACTTTCCAAACCGGTACGTTAAGTAATATTAAAATTTTAGTAATAAAATCGTTCATTTTACATTTATGTGTTGTAATGTTGTTTCCCGTGTACAGTGGATATGTCCGCATTACATGCAATGGCGTGTTAGAATGCAGCTTGGAATCCCCGAAGTACTACACATGCGCAACCTTCACGGTAACAAATTGACACTGCAAGTGACTAGAGACGAAGGGTGGGATAAGTTTGTTGTGTTTTCTAGATTACACCAGGGTGACCATGTAAAAATTCATCCAGCCCCTTACGATATCCTTGATTACAGGGCCGGGAATGATGATTTTTTCGATTTATTACGTCAACTTTAATAATATGTAATTGAAATGTAAGATGTTCGATGAAATTGAATGGAAAAAATCGAGCACATTCACAACAATTTTATAAATTCTAAACTATTACAATTCGGAGAATTTAAATACAATTACTGTGGAGGGGGTGGGGGTGGTTGCTGAAGATGTGCTAACATGGGGCAAGTCTTCCGGTTGTGACCGACTCGCTTACAGTGGCCGCACTTCTTTTCCCTTTGAGTGCCCCTGTTCTCTGTGTCCATAGGCATTTGGTATCTCCGCCTTCGAGGTCGACCCACCTGCGTAGCTTTCATGTTAGGTGGGTGATATGTCAAATCAAAAGGGGGGGATCTCCAATGAACGGGATCAGGTACGGGATATAAAATAGACTTGTAAGTATTCCTATAATGATCGAGAGAATAGACAGGGTGGATGAATCGAGAAGCATCCTGCATTATCGATTTGGACACGGCAATGACATGGGAGCATGGAACTGAATAAGCAGCCCACTTATCACAGCTACACCCACGAACTGATAAGTTGACCGTGTACGTTTTTCCACCTTGGCCCGGTCCTCTATGTCGGGACATGACCCTATAGATACCTTGGTCCATGTGGTGTCGGTTTACAAGAAGAGTTGCTGCCTTTTGTTCGTACGCGAAATACTGCTCCCATATCCTCTTAGGGAAAGGCGTTTTACAACCATTTGCGTCTTGCCGGTGTTTGTCAAAATAATGTACAAGTTTAAAAAATATCATCTCCACGAGCGCTTTCAAAGGCAGCGCTCTAGACTGCTTTAGAACGCTATTAAGCGCCTCTGACATGTTTGTAGTCATGCAACCGAAACGCATTCCCCCGTCGTATGCCAAAGTCCACAACTCTTTGGGTTGCTGCATTAACCAGTTAAACGCATCCTCATCTTTTTGTTTTATACGCTCTAGATAAAAATCGCACTTAACCTTTTTCGGTTGGCTTGCAGCAATCCACACATAATCTTTCAATTCTTTGTTTTTTGCATTAGTGTGGAAATTGTACCTGTAATGCCTAAGGCAGTATCGGTGCACTACCTTTGGGGGTTGCCATCCGGGGAGGGTTGCCACGGCACTAAGAATGCCGGCATGACGATCGCTGATAAGACACACTTGAAGGTCTTTGACAACATGTTCCCTCAAGTGCCTAAGGAACCACGTCCAAGTCAAAGATGATTCTGAATCGACCAACGCAAAAGCAAGGGGTAAAATTTGGTTGTTAGCATCCAGAGTGCTTGCAACCAGGAGAGTCCCTTTATAATTCCCCCTAAGGTGTGTCCCATCAACTGAAATTATGGTGTATTACGGGAATGTTTTTTTTCTCAGAGATGATGGGTGGAATGCTAAGTGTTGAGAATTGTGAGTGTGGTATATTATAAGTGGAGGAGTTTGAAGGTTTTGACGGAGAAATCGAAGCGATAATGGGGTTGTTATCTATCTCCATTGCAGAGATCAATTTGGGTGGGATTTTTGGCGAAGTCAACACAGTACTAGGTGAGGTGTGATGACCATTTATGTCAGGTATTGGGAATCCATAAGAGCTTTCTGAGGAAGAGGTGTTTTGGAGGAGATCGATAGGCAAATTGTCATTAACTCTCGAGATAGGGTTTTGTAGCTGAGTTAATAGTAGCTTATCCATTAACTATTTGGATTCCAAAGGTGGTGGTTCTATAGTAGAAGAAAGAGTGTTTATTGTAGCATAATCATTACCTAATTTTTTAAGTGTTTGTCTTTTGTTGAGTGTCTATTCTTTTTAAGACTGATAATTCATGCCCTAATTTTGCTCGCAACTCTCCTCCTTTCCCTTTCCCTTAGCAATTTCAGTAACACAGAAAAAAAGAGGCGAAAATGGCAAAAATTAAAACAAATTAATCATCTCCACCCCCACCCACACTCAACTCCATCTCCATCTCCATCCCTCACACATGTAGATGTGCCGGTTTTGACCAAGTCCAACTGGTCCGGTCGACCGCAAAAAAGGTTCTCGGCCGACCGGAGTGACCAAAAGTCCAATCGACCCGAGACAGCTCTCGGTCGACCCGGTCTTTTGCCTAATCCAATTGTATACCCAATCCCATTGAGGCTGCCTAATCTAATCAAGCATCTATATCAAATGTAAACTCCAATAATTCTCTCTCTCTCTCTCTCTCTCAATCCCCGGCATGGTTAATTTTTTCCACGTGTCTCTCCAGCCTTTGTTCTTCTCTCGATTATCGTCTCTCTCTCCCCTCAAGAGAGCTGGTGGGAATAAGAAGAGAGTTTGGTGGCTCACATTTTTTAGTTTTAAAATTTTCAGAATTTATTTTCACCCATCAATTTATAGGACTCAATGAAGAAAATGTCGACAAGACTTTGTCTTTCATGTCCGAGCAGAAGGAATTTTTCGGGAAAGTTTATTCAACGGAGTAGCATTTGGAGTTCTGTATTTCGAGTTATAGGATTGGGAAGTTAGTACTTTGAATCTGGACTTTAGGCTTTTGGTATATTTTGAGGTTTTGCTTTAAGATTGATAAGGTAAGAACCTTTCGTCCTTGTTTTTCAGTCCTAAAAATGCATGAAATATTATTTTATTAAAGATATGATATGTATGAAATTTTCACATGTTTTATTGCATAAAAATCTGGATGAAGAATCGAATGATGTTTGCATCGTTGCATGCTTATACTTGTTGATTCTTGGCCATGTTGTTGATTAAATTGCTGGATGCATTACATGAGAGTCAGCATATGCATATTCTCAATTTAGAGCTCTTGTCTAATGATGACCCTAGACCAGGATATATTCCGAATTTATGATATAAGTGTCTGGTCCCTTGCAGGTTTAAAAAGTAAGGGCTGTTAACAGTGTCATTTAGTCCACGAGGATGGATATTGACAGGAATATATCCTTAAACAGCTTATAAGTGCCTTACTAGTTACGATATGATATGTTATAAGTTAAAAAATGTAAGGGCCTTCCTAAACGACATTAAAGTTTGGGTTGTTAACAGTTGGATAGAGTTATGGTTGGATAATTGAGCTAGGTTGAAGAATTACTTGTTGCATTTCATTTTGGTACTAATCATGTCAAGTTTATATGTATTGGAAGGCTACGAGTATGTCAAGTTTATGTTAAGTTATGTTAAGTACTAGGAGTACGATTTCTGATATGTATGTGATCGATTTGGTTAAGTATTGTTATGACATGTTATTTGTATGATTTGGTATTATTTCTAAGTATTATAAAGAGTCTAAAAACAGTGTTTTGAGTTGGAATTTCAGATTGTAAGTTATGAAAGCTCTCAAGTATTATGTTATGTTTACAAGTATTTTACAAAGGTTTTCAAGATGTTTTCAGGTTAAGACAAGTCAAGATATATTTTCAAATGTTTTAGGAAACAGGGAATGTGTTGAAGTCTCTTTGGCCCTTCATCCCAAGGCCGATCGGTTCTTACTAAGCTAGTGTGGCTTACCCTATTATATTCTTATGTTTTGTAGATGATGCTGGTGAGGAGACTTGGGACGGGGAGCACGACAAGTAGAAATTAAAGAAGTAATGATCATGTAATAGTATAGTTGATGAACCTTTATTAAGTTGAATAACTTTAGTTCTAAGTTTATGTAATATACCTTTAAGTATTGATGACTTATAATAAAGTTAAAGTTTAAGATTATTCTGTTAAGTTTGGCTTGTAAGAGTATATTCTGGTAAGGGTTCTTTGTCTCATTGGTAGATGAGGCATTGCCAGGTCACCTTCTGGTTATGGGGTGTGACAATAATTGTCAGTAAAAGTAATGAAATATATATATATATATATATATATATATATATATATATATATATATATATATATATATATATATATATATATATAACCACCTCTCACATGGATATTGAATGGACCACATACATCACTATGTATTAGTTCCAACAAATCATTTGCTCGTTCTCCAGTTCTAGTAAAAGGAGAAGCAGTCATCTTGCCCATTAAACAAGGTTAGCATGGATCATATGATTCTAAATCAAATGATTTGTGGAGTTTGGAAATGCAGTTCTCATTTATATGGCCTAAGCGACAATGATAGAGGTATGTAGGATTTGAATCATTATTATCCTTAATCCTTTTCCTATTTATGTCAGAGGGCAAAGTAATTCCATAAGTTTCCTACAACGAAGACAACAACTCTTACTGTCACACCCCGTAACCTGGGTGATGACATGGCAGTGTCTTATTGGTCGATGAGACACCAAAGCCCACAACAGAGTTAATAAAAGGGAAATTTTTTATGATAAAATAATCCAAAATAAGAGTTACAAAGAGGAATTAAATGTACTACAAATGAAATTGTTCAACCTTACATTAGTTGAAAGAAATCCAAGTGTAAATTAAATAAATGAGTAACTAAAGTGATCACTATTGTTCCTCTAAGGCGTATCAGATTAGGATCACACCTTGTATTCCCCATCCCAAGCATCATCACCATAGTTAAGATCAACATCTACATTACTTGCACAGTAAGAAAGCGAATGGACTGAGTTTCGGGGCTCAGTAAGGACCAATATAATCACAGAAAAATATAACAGATAGACACAACAGTTTCCCAATATACCCATTTGGAAAATACACCAGACACGACGATTATACACTGGAAAACACTATAAAAACGCTAACACTACATTGTACAAGTCCCACAGGACCCTGGACACGAACACTGAACATAACATAACAGAAAAACATCACTGCCCAACTGCGGACGAAGCAATAGTCTGCGATATCATCTATGGATACCTGCAGACGAAGGGATCGTCCGTGGTAAGACAGTAGCTACATGTCCTTCTACGGACGAATGGTATGACGAATGGATCATCCGAGACCTGCGAAAAATAGAAAAACAAGTGCAAAGCTTGAGCACAATTGCACCAATTCTACACCAACACTTCCCAACCCAAAATAGCAGTTTAAAGACTCAATACAAAGCATCAAATATGAATCAAAAAAGTAAAAACAACAATTAAGCTAAATAACCATACTCTTTATGTCCAAGCAATTACACAACCGAATGTACGACAAACACCATGCTCTGCCCATACGGTACGCACGATCACACACTTGCTTAGACACTACGAACATAGCTACCGTTGTGACACGACTTCCCACAGTTTGAGCTCAAGTATCTAGTTACGACTCTACGACAATAATTGTAATGACCCTAGTTATAATCCAAACTAGGGCGGCCCACAAATTCCAACACATAGGTTCAGTTTCACCCCCTGAGCGAACGGGTTCAGACTTTAATGACTCATCCTACATTTTATTTTCATCCAACGCCTTGGACTCTACAAAACCGTTACAGTCCCAATGATTTTACCTCATTAGGTAAAGTTCCATGAAGTGCTACACATATTACATGATCTACCGAGATCAATGCACCTCACGTTTTCATGTTTTCACGTTTATATAGTTCTAACGAGTCATGTCATTTAGTAGATCCTATGCATGAGCTCAAAGTAGGGAGACGACTCTGTCAACCAAAACCACATAGGACCGAAGACGACGAGACCAAATAAGACGACCAAAGCGATAAACAAACTAAACAAGTTCAACAATATCCCACGATCCACAATTCGCAAGAATGAAACACATTTATATGAATATATCACAAATAGATAGCAGTAACTAAAATTCAGATTATGGCAACATGTAAAAATTGATCAATCCAAGAAGGAATCCAATAACCAAAACGATAAAACTCGATTAATGTAATAGTTCGTAATTGCAACAATTTATGCAATAATTCATGCTCAATCAATCCTTAAACAATCTCAAAACAATACCCAATATATACATACAATTTTGGGCAGAAAATAACAGAAAGATTGAGTCCTTACCTCTTACGAAAGTGAAAAACATACAAACCCGAAATCTGCACTACTAGTCGTGATATGAACCTACAGGGTCACACACATAGACGAGTTAACGAGTTTTATGTCCATGTTCAATAAATCTAGAATGTGTCTAGGTTCATTATTTTTTACGTTTATTTTTCTAAGAATAATAAAATGTTAATATTTGAATTAGAGATTAAGGATGGGCACTTTCGGTATTTTGCTTTCGCTGGATTACGTGGGAGTTGGTTCTCGGAACAAACTCTCACGCACTATATAATATCTTTTGGGGCGAAAGCCTAGAGATACTTGTAGAGCCGCAAAAACCTAATAACCCGAAATCAGATTTCTACCATCCATTCTCTCTAGATTTCCCAAAGTCATAAAATGAAGAGCTAACACTCGCTGCTCGTTTCGTCGCGTGGATACAGGTAGAGAGAAATTCTGCAAGGGAAGGCTTTTGGTGGCTACAGCAAAGCATCCGAAATCAGAAACCATTAACGAAAATTCGTAAATGTTTTTCCGTCTATTTTCGATTCCCAGAGTATGAGCGGATCCTTCCGGGGACAATACATGGGTGTTTAAAATGAGTTTCTACCCATGAATCCCTTCACTAACAGTACCTCATATGCCAATAGCGTACATAACCGGTCGACCGAGATCCAGTCGGTCACTTTTCAGTGTAAATTTGTGATGGAAAAGTGCATTTCTGCACTATCCGAATCTCAACCCCAAAATACTCAATTTTGATGTAAATGAACATATGAATGACAAATACAAACACATAAACAAATAAGACATAAACCGTACTCGTTAAACCCAACATTTGCACATCGGCAATGTCACACAAGCTCCATGTTTTACTTGTCCCAACATACGGACAAACACAACATTGGATCCTTCGAATACGACTCATGCTATGACACAACAATTCACAAGGTAGAACTCAATTTTCTATTCACAACCCTATAGCAATTACTACAACGGTCCCCAACTTTTAAACCTAGAAGGGAAATCTTTCAATGCATTAGACGAGTTCAGTTTCTCCCCGAACGATGGGCTCACAATTTAAGGATTCCTTCGTATTGTCATTGCCCACCACTGTGGACTCCACAAAGACCGTTTGTAGTCCGTAACATTTATCCCGGTTAAGAACGGGCCATAACCATCAACTCAATACACTCCTGCCGAGAACTCACGGATTCAACAACAATCACTCAATATGCACATTCGAAAAAATCCTGCAATGAGATCAATCCTAAACAAGAGCACAACCAGTGACGACTCTATATAACACATAGAATTTATGACTCCAAAACAGTAGTAAGTCGACACTAATAATAATGAATTATGATGGCAATCAACATGCACAAACAATACTCAACACAATGTATGCCAATTAAACGTTTCATCCTATGTAGTAAATCATGACTTTTAAATACTTCCAAAACGTAGTTCCAAAAGTATAAAAGTATACATTTCATGAGTTTAGGATAGAAAATACAAGGCTGAAGAGTCTTACTTGGAATCAAAGCAAGCAAATTATAATACCAAAAATCAGAAAAAACGTAGCAATTTCAAAAGACAAAATTCGTTCACTGGGAACTCGAAATCCACCCACATTACTTTTCACGCGTAGATTTATCAGTTAATTTCGAAATGCAACAAGAATCATCCCAAATGGAGTTAGTTTACGACTTCAATTATGAAACATTTCCACAACTATCTGTTTTTTCCTCGAGTTTCACAGCCTTGTACTCCGAATTTTATATCTCTTAATCTAACTGTTAGAATAACATACCTACCGGTCACAGTCTAGTTTAAAACGTCATCTAACTATGGTTCAAATTTGGGGATGATTAGAGAATGTTTACTATGTCTGCTAAGGGTTTAAAACGTACTGATCATGTAGGACATCCCAAAAATTCCAGAATCTTCGAATGAAGTTCTAAGGAAGATTACTATTAAATAGACTGTTCAAATCCGATTTTCACCGTCTAGATTGTAGTCCTACAAGTCCTTTAACTTTAGAAACAATAATGGGGTTGATCAGACTCCGATTACTACTTCAATTATGAATTTCCTCACTGCACTCTAGTTTATTTTCTCCAAAATTTCTCTCTTTTCTTTTCTTCTTCCTTTGTGTTTCTAACTCCCTTTTATTCCAGCAATAAACCATCTCTAATAACCTCTCAACTCCGAAAAAAAATATCCCTCAATCTCCTAACATCCACATTCAAGTCCCCTAATAACCAAAATGTCAAATACGCCCCTTAAACACTTATATAATTAACGTACAACACATTAAACATGTATTTACAAATATGTCACACAAAATTAATTACAAGGGTAGCCAACACGTAAGCAAAAAGTTCCGGGTCTCACATATTTCCCACTTACAGAAGTTCCATCCTCGAAACTCGCACTACCCACAAAACATAGATACAAGAACCCTCCCACTAAATGCAATGCCTCTATAGGCATAAAAAGAATTATGGTACTATATGGCAATGCGTGAAGTATAAAGGATCGAGTGACACCACATACAAATAACATATAAAAGGATATACATATAAACACAATGTACATGTTAACACTACGCTTCCGCTATGCTACTATGATAAAGCAGTAATAACCAAACCAACATGCTAATACAATCATATGTGCATCCTATTCAATTAAGCACGTAGCACAAAGGTAGAGACGTGAATACATAAAACAGTAATGGCCATGCCATCAAATTTATTCAAATAAAGCTACAAAACTACCTAACATTGATGCGGGACCATCTACGGGGCTGCCTTACACAAAGCATCTCTTATCAAACATTCAAGGTCCAATGACAAGACAAAGAGCAAGGAAAGTGGCTCAAGATATTTCTACATTGATCCGAGAGTTGAAGACTAAAGAGGAAGCTAAATTACATCTAGAATATGATATTCAAGTTCAACTCTTAAGTTTACAAGATATCCAATTCGGCCCAAACAAGCAAAGTGGCTAATAGGGGCATTTTAGTCTTTTTGTACATTAAAGTCTATTCTAGACTTTAATTAATTTCAACTTTGTTAATTACTATTTTTAGCCATGTTGGCGCATAATAATAGTGGTAGCAAGATAATAGGACATGTTGTCCATTATCTTAGATAGTGTTTTACTTGATAGCAAGTTTGTTGTTTAAGAGTCATACTTCTTCAAGGACTCTTCCTTTCTAGGGCTAGATAGCCAAAATCCTACTCTATTTAAGAGGGATTTTGGCCACCGTTGTAATTACGTTAGATAAATAGATATTTTGGTTAAGGTTATTCCTTAGATACTTGTGTTTGAACTTCTTATAGAATTCATTCATTCTTGAGTTACTGTATCAACAAGATAGTTTCGTTTGTTGTGGTGTTTCAACCCCCATTGATAATTAGCCATCTTTAGAGTTGCGTTGATTATATTCCCCTTGGAAAATAGTTCGAGACAGAGAAAGATCTGTTTTAAACCTTTTAGTGTTGAATCTTGATACTTTGTATCTCGGTTCCTCATCAAGTGGTATCAGAGCAAAATGTTTATCTCTATCTTGGTGTATCTTTACCGCTTTCTTTAAATTTTTCTTGTTTGCTTGAATTGAAAAAAAAAAAAAGCATACGGTTTAAAAAGAAAAAGAAGTTGCCATTATTTAAACAAGGGACAATCCAAAAACAAACTTCTTGGTTCATTAAGAACATTCAAGAATTGTTTTTTGTTCCCCGTGCACATAACTATATATCAAGGATTGAAGCGTCTTCAAACCTGAGTTCTTGATACCTTGCGGCCAAGAAAAGGGTAAGTCTTTGAGAAAAGAAAGAAAAAGAAGTCAAGAATCAAGTTTCAAGAAAATCAAGAAGCGTAAAGATTGAATTTTTCTTTAAAGATTACTCTTGTATTCTTTCTTTGCTTTTCGTTTAGGCCAAGATAGGTATTCTTTCCTTTCTTTTTCATCTTTATGTCAACACAACAAGTTAGGAACCCTTAATTCATCTAGAGTTAAAGTTCTTTACAAGTATTGTTGGAATAAGGAGTGTTTTTTTTTTTGTCTATCTAAAGATTTGAGTGTTTTCTTTTCAAGATTAACATGTCTTTTCATGAAGGATCATCACAGCAAGATGCCATCATTGGTGATCAAAAGTTATTCATGGATTCAATGCAACAAAGCATGAAGAGAATGAAGCAACAAATGGATGACATCCAAGAAAGATTGGGACTTCTTGAAATTCAAAGGCAACCTAGAAGAGGTAAAGAAATTGATGTTGATATAGGGAATGATGATGGAGAGTCACACGAATCCAATGAGCCTTTGAGGGAAAACTTTCGGCCAAGAATGGATTTTAATCCAAATTTGCCTAGAGGTCCAAATTTGCCAAGAATGGAGGATAATCTTGCTTATGAGGCGAGATTGGGACATCAAGCTCAAAGGTATGACAATAATCTTGGTGCAATCAATACAAAGATCCCATCTTTCCAAGGTACAAACGATCCCGAATTATTTTTAGATTGGATTCGTAAAGTTAACCATGTTTTTGCCGTGCACAATTATTACGAGGAAAAGAAATTTAAATTGCCAGCCATGGAATTTGGAGAATATGCATCAATTTGGTGGGACAAAGAAGCTGAAACAAGGAGAAGGATTGGGCAAAGGCAAATTGATACTTGAGAAGAGATGAAAGAGGGCATGAATCAGAGATTTGTTCCTCAAAGTTACACTAGAGATCTATTCAATAGATTGAGGCAAGGAACAAAGACTGTTGATGAATATTACAAGGAGATGGAGATTGCGATGATTAGGGAGGATATTCGGAAAGATGATGAGGCTACATTGACCCGGTTCTTGGCTGGTCTAAATGACAAAATTAGACCTAAGGTAGAACGTGCTAACCTTGGTAATCTTCTTTCTATGGTTTATTATGCAGAACAAATTGAAAGGCAACAAAAAGAGAAGAGTTCAATGACTTATTCAACAAATTTCCAATCTTGGAAAAGGCCGAATCAGTCCCTAAACAATTCTACATCTTTGCCGAGCCAAACTCAAGGAAAAGGGATATTAGGGGCTGCCAAAATAGTCTCGGTTCAAACCGGGACAGCCAAGCCTTCATCTACCTCAAATTCATCCGATTTGAGGTCTAGTGCATCTACGAACCTTTCTTGGGTATGTTTTAAGTGTAGAGGTAAGGGCCACTTTGCTCTGGATTGTCCAAATAAGAGCGTAATGATCATGCTAGATGACGGGACATGGGTTAGTGATGATGAAGCCGAAGAGGCCTATTTGGATGTTGATGCCGAGAGTGTGGAAGAACAACCGGATGATGGAAATCTTCTTTTGGTATGAGACTCTTACATTCACAACCATTAGATGATTTGCATCAACAAAAGTGCAATCTTTTTCAGACAAAGTGCAAAGTTCAAGGCAAGATTTGTTTACTTATTATTGATAATGGAAGTTGTACTAATGTTTGCTCTTTTGATATGGTGACCGCTCTTGATTTTCCTATAAAAGCACATCTTATGCCATATAAGCTTTCTTAGTTAAACAATAGTGGTGAGATTAAAGTTGATAAGCAAGTACAGATTGAATTCGGCATCGGGAGATTTCAAGACAAGGTTTTATGTGATGTGGTTCCCATGACCGCAAGTCGCATTATTTTGGGAAGACCTTAGCGATATGATAGGTGTGCGGATCACATTGGTAGAAAGAATGTTTACCAAGTCACATTGGATAACATTCGTTTTACATTACATCCTTTGTCACCAAGTCAAGCAAGTGAGGTTCATAAACAATTAACCGAGAATAGAGAGAAAAGAATTAAAGAGAGTGAGTTGCAAAAGAAGAGTGATCCTACCCGTGAGGTAAAATCCGAGGAAAAAAAATGACCAAAAAGCCGTGAGCTTAGTGAGAAAAAAGGCAAGCTCA